>SJYX01011433.1:15545-109204 GCA_006410675.1 Oreotragus oreotragus
GACCCCATAGACGGCAGCCCACCAGGCTCCCCCGTCCCTGGGATTCTCCAGGCAAGAATACTGGAGTGGGTTGCCATTTCCTTCTCCAATGCATGAAAGAGAAAAGTGAAAGTGAAGTCGCTCAGTCTGTCCGACTGTTAGCGACCCCATGGACTGCAGCCCACCAGGCTACTCCGTCCATTGGATTTTCCAGGCAAGAGTACTGGGGTGGGGTGCCATTGCCTTCCCCGGGACAGGGTGGCCTGGAGTGTTGCAATTCATGGGGCTGCAAAGAGTCGGACGCGACTGAGCGACTGAACTGAACTGAACTGAACGGTAGATTACTCCTAGTTTTTTAAGGACTTTCCATACTGTTCTCCGTAATGGGTTATGGAGAACATAATGGCTTATGGCTTGTTTATGGAATATTACTCAGGCATAAAAAAGAATGAATCGGAGTTAGTTCCAGTGAAGTGGATGAACCTAGAGCCTGTTATACAGAGTGAAGTAAGTCAGAAAAATAAATATAGTATATTTACATATATATATATATATATATGGAATCTGGAAAAATGGTACAGATGAACCTATTTTCAGGGAAGGAATAGAGATGCAGTTGTAGAGAATGTGTTTGTGGATACAGTGGGGGATAGAGTGAGTGGACAAAGGGATAAAGTAGCATCAACAAATATACACTATTGTGTATAAAATGGATAGCTGGTGAGAAGTTGCTGTGTAGCACAGGGAGCCCAGTCTGGCTCTCTGTGATGACCTAGAGGGCTGGGATGGGGTAAGGGAGGGAGGCTCAAGAGGGAAGAGATATATTTATAATTATGACTAATTCATATTGTTGTATGGCAGAAACCAAGACAACATTGGGAAAATTTTTTTTTAAATATATATATACATATATTAATGGTATCACAGACAAATAATGTTCTAGCACAAATTTTAATTTAAAAAAAATAGAATGAACAGGCTCAAAAGCAACCTGACATACAAGAAAACATATTTATATAGGTAAAGTGAGTGAAGTCGCTCAGTCGTGTCTGTGTCTTTGCAACCCCGTGGACTGTAGCCTACCAGGCTCCTCTGTCCATAGAATTCTTTGGCCAAGAATACTGGAATGGGTTGCCATTTCCTTCCCCAGGAGATCTTCCTGACCCAGGGATTGAACCTGGGTCTCCCACATTGTAGGCAGATGCTTTACTGTCTGAGCTGCCAGCGAAGCCTTATATAGATAAGATGTGCACTCATTTGTTTATTTTGTAAATACTTATTTGGAGTGTGGAAGGTAAAGCTGCCAGGTTCTTTAAAGATATAAGGAGAAAAGTCTTTCCTAAATAATAATAATGAACATTCAAGAAAAAAGGAAGATAGAAACAACTGAGTCAATTTTATTTCCAAAGATTCTGGAAAGTTCTCATCTACTTCTCAGTTCATCAGGAACATTATTCTTTCAGTATCTCTTCTTTCTCTGGGGCATCATCAGTTTCTGCTTTTCCACTGCATCCTCCCATTGGTTCAAAGCAATCTCTCATGCCTCCAATATTTAAAATAAAATAAAGAAAATACTCTGACTTGTTTCTACAAACTTCTCCAACATTATTTTTATTCCCAGAAACAATTGTTTATAATATGTTCTGTCTCCACTTCTTACTTCCCACCCTCCTACCACTACTTTGCATCTGTCCCAGGCCACTGAAACTGCTCTTATCAGGATTACTAAAGCTTTCTTGTTTCCAAATCCAAATCCAAGCTTTTTTTTTTTTTTTTTTAACAGAGTAATGAACAGCATTCCACATCATGAGTCATCCCCTGCTTCTTTAAACATATTATCTATCTTTCTGTAGACTCCTAGTCTCTTTTTCTAGTTTCTATTCCTTGACTCAGCTTCAAAATGGAGTTCTTCGGGGATTAACTCTTGGTCTGCCCTTTTCCTTACTCTACACTTTCCCTTTTCTCTATTATTTAATTCTGTGGCTAGAACATGCAATGTTCGCTACCCAAATACCCAGTTCCAACCGAGAGTTCACTACTGAGTTCAAGACATATACAAGGGGCCATGGATGTCTGAAGTGCATCCTAAATGCAACACAGCCAAACCTGGATTGGGCTCCTCATCCTCAAACCTGCTCCTCCTAGGTTTTAAGTAAATTGCACCACCATCTACCCAGTGGCTCAACCTAAATTCCTGGTAGACATGTTTCATGCCTTCCTCCCCTTCTCATGCTTCACATTCTATCAAACAGCACATCCTACCAGCTCTACCAAAATACGTCTCACATTTGTTTTTTTCTTTATTTCTCTACTATGCTATCCTCATCCAAGCCATTATTACCTTTTGAGTGGATTCTTTTCTCAGCCTCCTAAATGTGATCCCTGCTGTCTTTGTTTCTGTTTTTGTCTTGCTTCCTTCATTTCTCACACAGCAGCTACATAAAGTGAAAGTACATCTGATCTCTCCCTCTTCAGCTCAAGGTTATTAACCAGATCCCCAATTCCTTTCTTGTCCTGCAATGTCCTGCATCATCTTACCTGGTGGCCTGCCTACTCTCTCTACTCCAATCAAAACAACCTCCTTTCAATTCCTGAAATTCTCCAAGCTGTTCCATGGTTGAATTATTTTTCTTAGGTTCTTTTTTGTTTGTTTGTTTCTGCCCAGAATGTTCTTTACCCTCTTAACATATTTTTTTGCATGGCTGAATCTTCCTTTAGGTATCAGTTTATTACCTCAGAGAAATATTCAGTGATACTGCCAGCATTTGCCCGCCATCCAGAGAATTTATTATTATTAATTGATTTACTTATTCTTACATCTCTCTCTGACTAATCTATATACATCATGTGGGAAGGTAGTCTTTCTCTTTCACTGACTTCTATCTGAATACCTCATACAATGTCTGGCAGCTGGTTATCAAGATAAGTATTTTCCAAATAAGTATATTTTAATTGAATAAATGAATGACAAACTGCTATAATTTAAATTGATCATCTAATATATGGGCCAGTTGTCTATTCAACTGTGATCAAAGTTGTTATTACTGGGACTTCCCTGCTGGTCCAGTGGTTAAGAATTCACCTTCCAATTCAGGGGACATGAGTTCAATCCCTGGTTAGGGAACTAGATCCCAAGTGCTATGAGACAACTAAACAAGCCCACATCGTGCAACCAAGATGTGACAGAGCCAAATAAATAGATATTTTTTGAAAGTCTTTAACATTGAATGACAGATACAAGAATTGGATAGCCTTAGCATTTAAATCAATGACAAAAAAAAGAGAGACAAGCCAGTCATGTTTGTTACACCTAGTGCATTAACCTATGAGATGGCCTGTTTTTATTTATGTGGCTTACTTTCCACTCAATTAAAATTCAGAACTATATACAAAATTTTAAGGAATTAATTTTCCAACATCTTCAGGATATCATTTGGCATATATCCTTTTTTTTTTCAGTTAGTGAATTTCTGGGAAGATATAGACTTTCAAAGAATTATGATTTTGAAAAAAAATTTTTAAGATCATGAAAGCAGGAAATAAACAGTCTAAATGATAAAGATTTCTGATGGCAGAATTCATACAGTTTGCTTTTATAATCTGTAGTCTATCTGGAAATTCCTTTGGCCAAAAGTATGAATCATTTATTACAACCTAGCAAAGACTCAAACACAGTTAAGTGTGGGTTAGTGTCTTCTTCAGTTTAGGTTAATATTGTTTTTTGTTTTTTTTTTTTTTACTTTATTTTACTTTACAGTANGGCCATGGATGTCTGAAGTGCATCCTAAATGCAACACAGCCAAACCTGGATTGGGCTCCTCATCCTCAAACCTGCTCCTCCTAGGTTTTAAGTAAATTGCACCACCATCTACCCAGTGGCTCAACCTAAATTCCTGGTAGACATGTTTCATGCCTTCCTCCCCTTCTCATGCTTCACATTCTATCAAACAGCACATCCTACCAGCTCTACCAAAATACGTCTCACATTTGTTTTTTTCTTTATTTCTCTACTATGCTATCCTCATCCAAGCCATTATTACCTTTTGAGTGGATTCTTTTCTCAGCCTCCTAAATGTGATCCCTGCTGTCTTTGTTTCTGTTTTTGTCTTGCTTCCTTCATTTCTCACACAGCAGCTACATAAAGTGAAAGTACATCTGATCTCTCCCTCTTCAGCTCAAGGTTATTAACCAGATCCCCAATTCCTTTCTTGTCCTGCAATGTCCTGCATCATCTTACCTGGTGGCCTGCCTACTCTCTCTACTCCAATCAAAACAACCTCCTTTCAATTCCTGAAATTCTCCAAGCTGTTCCATGGTTGAATTATTTTTCTTAGGTTCTTTTTTGTTTGTTTGTTTCTGCCCAGAATGTTCTTTACCCTCTTAACATATTTTTTTGCATGGCTGAATCTTCCTTTAGGTATCAGTTTATTACCTCAGAGAAATATTCAGTGATACTGCCAGCATTTGCCCGCCACCCAGAGAATTTATTATTATTAATTGATTTACTTATTCTTACATCTCTCTCTGACTAATCTATATACATCATGTGGGAAGGCAGTCTTTCTCTTTCACTGACTTCTATCTGAATACCTCATACAATGTCTGGCAGCTGGTTATCAAGATAAGTATTTTCCAAATAAGTATATTTTAATTGAATAAATGAATGACAAACTGCTATAATTTAAATTGATCATCTAATATATGGGCCAGTTGTCTATTCAACTGTGATCAAAGTTGTTATTACTGGGACTTCCCTGCTCGTCCAGTGGTTAAGAATTCACCTTCCAATTCAGGGGACATGAGTTCAATCCCTGGTTAGGGAACTAGATCCCAAGTGCTATGAGACAACTAAACAAGCCCACATCGTGCAACCAAGATGTGACAGAGCCAAATAAATAGATATTTTTTGAAAGTCTTTAACATTGAATGACAGATACAAGAATTGGATAGCCTTAGCATTTAAATCAATGACAAAAAAAAGAGAGACAAGCCAGTCATGTTTGTTACACCTAGTGCATTAACCTATGAGATGGCCTGTTTTTATTTATGTGGCTTACTTTCCACTCAATTAAAATTCAGAACTATATACAAAATTTTAAGGAATTAATTTTCCAACATCTTCAGGATATCATTTGGCATATATCCTTTTTTTTTTCAGTTAGTGAATTTCTGGGAAGATATAGACTTTCAAAGAATTATGATTTTGAAAAAAAATTTTTAAGATCATGAAAGCAGGAAATAAACAGTCTAAATGATAAAGATTTCTGATGGCAGAATTCATACAGTTTGCTTTTATAATCTGTAGTCTATCTGGAAATTCCTTTGGCTAAAAGTATGAATCATTTATTACAACCTAGCAAAGACTCAAACACAGTTAAGTGTGGGTTAGTGTCTTCTTCAGTTTAGGTTAATATTGTTTTTTGTTTTTTTTTTTTTTACTTTATTTTACTTTACAGTACTGTATTGGTTTTGGCATACATTGACAATTTTTTTTTTTTTTTTTCCTTTGTGGCTTAGTCTAGTTATACTTGCTTAGAAGGTTCTACCATGCAAGGGCCTGACACGCACTGCTTTGGACCAGAGTCTCTCTGGGCGAAACCACTCGGCTCCTATGAAGAAGCGCTGAGCACCACAAGGCAATTCAAGATGGCGGCGGCCCCAACAGAGCCACAGCACCTGGCACTAGGACCGGAGCCAGGTCTGTCTCTTATACACATCTCATGCAGGGTCATCATTACCATCTTTCTAAATTCCATATATATGTGTCAGTATACTGTATTGGTGTTTTTCTTTCTGGCTTACTTCACTCTGTATAATCGGCTTCAGTTTCATCCATCTCATTAGAACTGAATCATGTGTATTCTTTTTAACGGCTGAGTATAGTTAATTTTAAAATTTGAAAGTAGTTTTTTTTTTAATTGTTAAATTTTTAAAATGAACTGCTGTTATTTGCCAGATATTTCTCTTAAGATTTTACATAGATTTCCTCATTTAATCTTTATTACAACCTCTCTTTTTTTAATTTTTATTTTTACTTTATTTTACTTTACAGTACTGTATTGGTTTTGGCATACATTGACATGAATCCGCCACAGGTGTACATGAACTCCTAAACATGAACCCCCCTCCCACCTCCCACCCCACATCATCCCTCCAGATCATCCCCATGCACCAGCCCCAAGCATCCTGCATCCTGCATTGAACATAGACTGGCGATTCGTTTCTTACATGATAGTATACATATTTCAATGCTATTCTCCCAAATCATCCCACCCTCTCCCTTTCCCTCTCCCTCAGACTCCAAAAGTCCGCTCTACACATCTGTGTCTCTTTTGCTTTCTTGCATACAGGGTCCTCATCTAACAGTGATTAAATATAAATTGAAGTAAAATTTTTAAAGATGATTAAAATATGGACGCAATTTAAAAGTCCATAATTGAACTGGTAAATAAAATACGATATAAACATAATGGAATACTGTTGTATATTTACTAAGTTGTGTCCCCATGGACATGGCTCACCAGGCTCCTCTGCTCATAGAATTTCCCAGGAAAAAATACTGGAGTCAGTTGCCATTTCCTTCCTCATGGGGTTTTCTAATCCAAGGATTGAACCCACATCTCNGCTGTCTTGCATACAGGGTCCTCATTACCATCTTTCTAAATTCCATATATATGTGTTAGTATACTGTATTGGTGTTTTTCTTTCTGGCTTACTTCACTCTGTATAATCGGTTCCAGTTTCATCCATCTTATTAGAACTGATTCAAATGTATTCTTTTTAATGGCTGAGTAATACTCCATTGTGTCTATGTACCACAGCTTTCTTATCCATTCGTCTGCTGATGGACATCTAGGTTGTTTCCATGTCCTGGCTATTATAAACAGTGCTGCGATGAACACTGGGGTACACGTGTCTCTTTCAATTCTGGTTTCCTCGGTGTGTATGCCCAGCAGTGGGATTGCTGGGTCATAAGGCAGTTTAGGTTAGAATGTTAACACTTTTTAGCATAAAGTAGGAAATGTGAAAAAGGGCAAAATGAAATAAAAATTTAGGTCATTCCTTTAAGCCAATCACCAAACCAAACTTTACTTCAATAGAGTATCAGAGAATGAAACCAAGGTCATACCAATGGCTGTTTGTTAAAAACAGAACCCACTGAAACCACCCGGCCGCTGCACTGGACACCAAGGAAGTATAATCAGTTACAGAGCATTTTGCCTCACTTCATGTCCGTAGCTTAAGAACTATAGCTTCCTAAGGGCCTGGTTGATCCTTTGTTCCCAGTGGGTGCTCATAAAATAGTTGTGATGGCCAAAATTAATTGATTTGAGTAGGAGAACAGAATTTGAAATCACTAACATCTCTTCTTCCAAAGCTGATATTATTTTTCAAAAACACCATCCCACGCCCTGGAAGGTATCTGTTCTAAACATTAGATGCAACTATCTGTTCTTAGCATTAAATTTTAGCTTTTGAATATCTTAAAACATTTGAGAGCAGCTTATTTGATTTTGCCCTTCAAAAACTTTTTTTCCAATCAATATTTGGCTAGCTTTGAGAAATCTGGCAATCATGCATTATTTGTTAATGATGATGACTCTCCCAATCACTTTCCCTCTGCCTTTGAAACCAAATCTGGAGAATACTTCTATTCAATAATGTTTTCCTTCTAAAACATCTGGCTACTGCATTTTTACCTCCCTTCTCAATTAGGTTCAAAACTGATATAACCTATGATTATCTGGTAACCATATTTGTGGAATAAACTGATGCATTTATTCTAAGTATCAGATACCTTGGGGGACAGAAGAATGACATAGTTGAAATACAAACTGAATCAGAGAATCTAGAATATGAGGTTAATATGCACAGTGATTGCAGATAATTCTGAAGCCTTGTTTTTTTTTTTTTTTTGAAGCCTTCATTATTGTTTACTAGTTGAATAAAGTGCTCAAAAAGATATTAACTGGTTTATTTTTACAAATATGTCCTGGTAGTGCAGATTTTTCATAAGATATGGGTGATGGATGTCAGAAGTCTTGCCTTATGGTGACAGAACAGAGCACAGAAGATACTGGACCTCAGACTAATGGAAGCTGGGGCATTTACATGCATGAAGGTGCTCAAAAAGTGAACAGAGATTACAGAGCAGATTAGTAAAAATAATTCTCCAAATTCTCCTATAGATATCTGAGTACCCTCAATGTCCTTCATGTCTGGGAAAGAACTCAATTCAGGGAGGAAACCAGACACCCCGCATAGAGGGCAGTGGAGTCTGGGGACACACAGGAGATAATTACTCAAAGTCCGTAGTTTACCATAGGGTTCACTCTACGGATTTGGAAATTTGTTTCTAATTCTAAGTTGTAAGCACACTTTTTTTCTAATGATACTGTTGTTTAGTTGCTAAGCCGTGTCTGATGTTTTTTGTGAACCCATGGACTGCAGCCCGCCAGGCTCTTCTGCCCATGAGGTTTCTTAGGCAGGAATACTGGAGTGGGTTGCCATTTCCTTCTCCAGGGCATCTTCCTGATTCAGGGATCCAACTCACATCTTCTTCATTGCAGATAGATTCTTTACCACTGAGCCACCTTTGGGTTGGAGAAGGAAGTGGCAACCCACTCCAGTGTTCTTGCCTGGAGAATCCCAGGGACAGGGGAGACTGGTGGGCTGCTGTCTATGGGGTCCCACAGAGTCGGACACGACTGAAGCGACTTAGCAGCAGCAGCAGCACCTTTGGGTTAGTCCCTTTCAAGAGATGTATTCACTTATTTACATTTCTTTTCTACAGTGTAAAATGTATTTATTTAAAGAGCTTTAAAAGCCATATAAAATATTTCTGAAGAGGTAAAAGAGGTGAATTTCAGGAGGGAAAACTATTCCAGTATTACATTTGGAGTCCTTGTAAATGGAAATAGCTTGTTTCTGTGAGTAAATTTCCCAGTTATGTTGGGGATTTTCAAAGTATTATGAAATAGTCAATGAAATAGTGTATGAATTAAAAAAAAAAAGTATCTCAGGGTATAATGCCTATGGGTATTCCAGTACAAGTTATATCAAATTAGATCATTATGGAAGTGGCACATAGAATTTATCCATTCATCTAGACTGTCAGTTATGCACCACATTTTCAGCATGTTTCATATGAATATCCTGGAGTCAGGGACAGATGATGTGTCCTGAATGAACACACCCTACTGCCATACTCTTGAGAAACTTAAAGATAGACAAAGAGGCTGTTTCGCTGAGTTATATGAAACTAGGCAGTGATGCAATGACACACAATCGCCAAGTGATCGGCAGTTCTTCCAGACTACGGGGGCGGGGCTCATAGAAAGCAGGATGGCAGTAGAGGCTTCATAGATGGCATGTCCCTTGAGGTAAGACTTGAAGCAACTGACAAGAATGCAAGACAGTCATCTGAGTTAGCTTTCACATGAGATAACTGTCTCACTTGCCAAATGCATCATTACTACTATTGGAATCGTACTGGTCAAACATGATGGTGATAGATGGTACAGCAATCTTGGAGGGAGAAGGAGTCACAAAACTGAGAAGGTAACTAGACCTGGCCCTCTGACCTTCTCTCACATCATTTTTACTCCAACAGACATGGTACTCTAAGCTTAGTGCTAAATCATGCTCTTTTTTTTTTTTTTAATCAAATTGAAGTACTGCAACGATAACTCTGCAAAATAATTTCTTAAGAAGAGTGTAAGTACACATTCTTTTGTTTCAATTGGAGGCCTTCTCTGTACCCCCATCGAACTGTTCTCCTAGATGTAGCAGGGCTTCTTTCTCTTTAGTCCTTCAGCCTCTTCAGTTATAGATTAATAGCTCTACCCTTGGAAGTTTCCAGACTTTGGAAAAATAGCAAACGACATAAATGCAAAATATGTTAGCAGGCAGAAGATTCATGCTCTGCTTCCTTTACTTTGGCATATTTGGATAAAACATCAAGACACTGAAAAGTCTAGGAAAATGGAAATCTTGATTTAGAATAAGTATCCCCCTCTCTCTCTATTATCTGTCTCTGTTTACTTACAGCCAGTCTCCCGTAACCACATTCATAGACATTTTACGTGTTTCTGAACTTGCAAATCATACCATCAATCTATCTATAAAGACACACACACACACTTTTTCATCTCTTTCCTATAACACATGCTTCAATGGATTGGGTGCTGAGATCAAACAAATAAGACATGGTCCTTGCTTCCCTATTTCTAGTTTAAATCAGACAATAGGAACACAAACATACAAACATTCGGGCAGCTGTGCAAACAATTACACTAATGAATAATGCATATCCACTTACTTTAAAAATGTTAGTATATACCACCATGTGTAAAATAGCTAGTGGGAACCTGTGGCGTAGTGCAGGAAGCTCAGCTTGGTGTTCTGTGTATGAGCTAGAGGAGTGGGATGGGGCTGTGGGAGGCCCATGAGGAGAGGATCCTTGTACACACACAGCTGATTCCCTGGTGCCTCAGTGTTAAGAACCCGTCTGCCAACGTAGGCGATGCAGGTTTGGTTCCTGGGTGTGGAAGGTCCCCTGAAAAAGGAAATGTCCACTCACTCCAGTCATCTTACCTGTGAAACGCTATGGACAGAGGAGTCTGGTGGGCTATCGTCCATGGGGGGTCTCTAAAGAGTCAGATAAGACTTGATGACTAAACAACAAAATTAGCTGATTCACTTTATTGCACAGCAGAAACTAACACAACACTGTAAAGCAATTATGCTTCAGCTTTAAAAAATGTTAGTAAACACGGGTTATGAGGGAGAAAATGGAAAGTGAACTGAAAAAACCTTTCAATGGTTAGAACTGAAAGAGGACTTTGAGACTATCAGGGTCAGCAGCCTCAGTGTATAGAAGGGAAATCTGCCAGCGCTGTTTCAGAGTGTGGGTGAAGGGGAAGGAAATCATAACATTACCTTCCATTGGTGGAGCCAGGCTCTTTGTAGGTCAGATTTCTGACCTCTCTGAGCAGAAGGGATTGAGCTCTCTGTCCAAATGATGAGATACGTTATCAACCTGAAACCAACAAGGATTTTTCAAATGGTGACACTTGAAAAGGCCTTGTAAACCCCTATTTGGACTCAAAACCCTTCTCTTGTACCTTTAAGTAATCCCTTTTCTCAGAATCAGATGCCTTGTGCAAATCTTCTCTTGCCATCTCAAACAAGCCTCCCAGCTTTTTGCCAAAGACACAGAAAGTGGTCTCCAGGATAGATTTCAAGGTTTCCTGATTGCCAGACTACTGCAGTTAGGTGTCAAAAATGGTACTCTTGATTTCTGGGGTAAAGGATGAAGCTACATAGTACCTTTGCCCCCAAACACTAGCTTTTCTTTCTTTTTCGAGTGGTCCGAAGCCACCAAAATAAAAGACCATGAAAGTCAATTTTAACAAGTCCAGCTCAATATAACTGGGTGCAGAGGATCTTCAAATGTCCTATTTTAGTCAAAATGCTATGTGGAGCAGAACAAGTAGTAATATAAAATGAATGTCTATCTTTTCCTGACCCCAAGTTCAACTGCATTATTAAACTATAAACCCTCATTTTTAAATATTGTAATACTTTGAAAAGAACCCAGAACATAAAAATATTGAAACAGGCTTGACTTTATTTTGGAAACTCTGACTGTCACCAACTTATCCCCAAAGGGAGGCATCAGCATTAATATTGACAACACCTTCCCTAAAATAGCCACCATGGAGTCCTGCATACACGGTGTACTCAGGAAAGCTTGCTCATCAATTTACTGACTCACTAAGACTGTTTCTGCTCTGTGTCATCAATTTAAAACATCTTTATCTGAAAACAATTTATAGAAATCCATGGTCCTTGAAAATTAAAAAACATACTGTATTGTTTTCAGATTTCACCATTCTGTTTTCTGATAAACATTCAGATGACAAGGCAGGCTTCAAGAACAGTCACTGCAGCCTCCTTTAATTCTTTTTACATGAGTTGTCCCTTCTTTTCTTTCTTTCTGTCTGTGTTTTGGCATAAATAAAAACCCCTATATTTAAATATTTAATCTAGAGGAGATTTCATTCCTGTTGGAGAGCCTTGGTTGATCAATGTGTCCAGTGATAATATCATCTCATTTAAGTCATTAAATCATCAAAACCATGAACTAAAGCCTCTGGTATAAGAGTGAGCACCCCCTTCCCATAAAAGCTTAAAAATCATGTGTAACTAATGTAATTTAGTTCCCTGAAAAATATAGAACTTTCAACCTACTTGCATTTAAAGTTAAGAAACTAAGCACTTTTATTTATTGAAGCTATATGATCTGTTTACTACAAGAACCTGACTTCCCTGGTGGCTCAGACCGTAAAGCGTCTGTCTACAACGCGGGAGTCCCTGGTTCGAGCCCTGGGTTGGGAAGATCCCCTGGAGAAGGATATGGCAACCCACTCCAGTACTATTGTCTGGAAAATCCCATGGACAGAGGAGCCTGGAAGGCTACAGTCTATGGGGTCGCAAAGAGTCGGACACAACTGAGCGACTTCACTTTCACTTTCATAGTGGAGAGAGGATAGCATGAACAGGGCAGTGAGAAAGAAATGGAAAGGAAAACTTGGATATCAAAGTAAAAGATATAAAGATTCCGCCAGGAAAGTAAGCAGATTACTGTATTTGTTTCTCATTTTCTGACACTTAATGTGAATTTGTACTTCTATTTCAAGACCCAGGTCAGACAGCACCCTCTCTGTGAAGCCTCTTCTGAATACCTAAGGGCCAGAACTCTAGTGGTCTTTTATACTTATGCTAATATGAGTACCTATCTGATTTTGTTGCAGTACTACTTATAAATCTTCCTTTGTTTCTACGGTCAACTCAACTCACTAGAGTCAGGAACCTTCACCTTTGTTAGGTTCCTGTTGTTAAACAGCATTTAGCATCCTCCAGTAACCTGATTTTCCTCTTCTCTGGATACTTTTGCAACTTTCCCATTATCCCTTGAGTTCTGCGGTATCATATGTAGGTGAGTCTTTCATTCTGAAGATTTGCACTACCTTTCTTTGACTAGGACAAAACATGTATTAGAAATTTTTTCTAATACATATTAAATTGTCTAAATTAAATTATGTCATTTTCATTTTCCCTACACTCTTTTCTAAAACTCCTAAAAAAAAAAAATCAGAGCCCCTGAATTGATTTTCAATAATCCATCCTTATTCCACTCATATATTTAATTCTTTTTTAATATTTTGTGAGTTTATCAACTTTATCTTTCAGAATAGATCACTAATTTAGTATGTTTGATTTCCTTTGTAATTGTGCACAAAAAAAACTTTTAGTTCCAAAAATGTTTGCTTATGTTTAGTAGTAGTCTGGTTTTCCTTTTTCTTAAATATATTTAATATTAAAACAAATCTTTCTGAGAATGTAATCAAAATATTTAAGTTCTCTTACTTTCATTGAATTATTTCTTTTTCCTCTATAGTCATTCATTCTGTTCCTTTAGCTTGTTTCTTGGTACCCTTTGCATTTAAGAAAATCAGAACTAATTTTTTTAAACTCTCTGATCTTTTAGTTGGCAAATCATACTTGTGAATAAAGGACTTTATTGATGGATTAATTTAGCTGTTGCACCCTCTCTGAGTAGGTCTGGATCTATTTCCTCAAAAAGGCTTTCCCTGGAAATGAGCAGGCTGTTTTCCTGTCTGTGTGTAAATAGGTGAGGATGTGTCAACGTGTAGGAATGATTTAAGGATATGTGGCCAGAAGGTAAGCAGGCTACCTAAAATGCCAAAATAACAAAAATGTTACTCTGAGAATTGGGTATTTCAGTATGTTTTTCTCCTGACTTGAGAGGTCTTTCCTTTTACACTCCTTTTTGCAGTTGTACAGCTTGATGTGCAGTCAGCTAGGCTTCTGTCGCAAGAGACAAATGTCACACTGAATGGCTAGACCATTTTAGGCAGTGTATTTAATTTCTTTAGGAAGATGTTCTCTGGCTTAAGCTAAGGAAGAAATGCCTCTGCTGTCAGTCAATTTGTGGGGAAGTGGAGAAAAGCCACTATAGTCCTGTTAGCAGAGAGATTTTTAAATACCTATCTTGACGACTGGTTTCAGTTCTCTCCCACCCCCATGCCTCCTGACTGAACTTGGAGCTTTTCCCAACATTCCCAACACATCTCCTTTGACAGTGCTGGACTTCCTGTACGCTTTCTCCTAGTCTGGATTATCTATCAATAAGAACTTATTCTCTGGAAATCAATTACAATTTCATTTGTGTTGCTGGTATCATTTATTTGCTTTGCAACTATGGATTCGTTTTCCCTGTAAAACAACTTTGATGTGTAATGGAACTGGGAAGGAAAAGGATAAACCCATGTCCTATGTTCTCCGTTTTTTAACTAGGGGCTCAGTGAGCTTGGATTCCCAGTTGGAGTTTAGATTTGGTGCTTCATTTGGCCTCTGAGCTTCCAAAGGTAAGCATTTGTTATCTACTGTACTTTAAAATGTTTATTTAACTGATTTGCCATTCTTTAGAATGTTTCCTATGTCTAATTATTAATCTTTAGAAGGGTTCTAGTTTTATTCAGAAAATTACAAAGGCCAGACTCATAGAAATTATCTTTGGGTCTGTAATAGTGTTCAAAAAACATGAAGGTCAGCTGAATTCTGGCTCAGGGATGAATCTGATACCTGAGTCACAGGTGTCAATACAGCTGTGAATATTAAAGGGATAAAAATGTCCTTGATACAGATCATTTAATAACAACAAGAAGTAGGCTGCTTAAGTGTTTTTAAATCATCTAATTAGTTTCAAAAAGTGTGTGTAAGGTCCAATAAAAATCTGAATAATTGAGAACATACATATAATATATGCTGTATCCTAATATAAGTACTATATATTATATATAAATATGTATATGTATATATATTATATTTATTTACCAATTTTTCTTTAAAGAAAAGAAAAACAAAAGTAGCTCTCAGTTTCTTCATCACCTTTGATAAAAATTATCTTCTAAGAATTCTATCTAATTCTCTTCATGGAAAGTCACCAGCCATATGTTCATTTAATCCCACAATTAGAGTCTATCTTCTATTCTTTTGCAGTCAGTGAGAAGGAGAGGCCCTGACCTTCTCAGATTGCTCTGAAATCATAAGAAGTGCACTTTGAAAAAACAGTAGCTGTTGCCTCTCTCTTGTCAGTTATTTAGTTTCAATACTTTTTAGTAATTCCAAAGACAAATTACATTTTCATTTTCCTTTGTGTTTCTCCATATTGATTCAGGCTAGAGCATGGGTTTGTCTTTTGTTTCCTGGTGAAATTTATTTCATTAAATCTTTTAAATAGGAGTATATATTATTTTTCCCATATTTTTCTTTCTGTTTCAAACATACATTAAGCCACCTTTCACATACCTCAAAATACACTTTAAACCTTACCCAAGTATAAATTTATTGTGAAATTAAATATAATCTCCTATAACCAATTAGTTTAAAAAAACAATGTGTTTCACTCATCATTTCTAATTTTTCCAGTGAAATAGTCAATATGTATCAGATCAGATGATATAAAATTCATTTCACTGAATGGAGTCAAAATGCAAGAGAATGCAGGAATAACACTATATATGAAAGTGTGAAATGTACACATAAGGGTGAAATGTACACACAAGGGCTTAGGTGGATTAATGTGGACTGAAATACACTTCTCATCAACATTGAAGTAGGGACATAATAGCTACTGAATAAATGGTTATTGAATTAACAAAACAAATCATTAAGCAATGATGCTATCACACTGCAGTAGCCTGATGCATTCATTTCAAGCATAGGATTGTTCCTCATTATGGAATTTGATTTATATTGCATACTAACATTTATTTACATGGTTTCCTCTTCTAGTAACCTGTGGGATCTCTGGGTACAAGGACTGTGTCTTATTTATTTTTATACCACAGTGCCCAGCAGCATACCTGGCACTGTTAGATGCTTAGTGATTTTTCTAATTGAATTGAAAAAAAAAAAAAAACATTTATATTAGCTAGACAAAATAGCCTCTCCCATTTAAGAAGTCTAGGAAAATTCCTAGCTCCAATAGATGGGCTTTTAAAGATGGTATTTACTGGGAAAACTACTTAGCTATAGTAGCTTCATGAAACTCTCCATTCTCACAAAATGACACTCATCAGAACACAAGCCAACATCTGATTTATGCTATACATATCACTGTCTGGTAAAGCTGGTCAAATTCTCTATAATTGTCCAAGTTGCATTTTTCTCCATCTTAAAATTTCTCACTCAGTTCCTTACCTGTTCTTGCATGGTTTCCACTGCAAATGGCACACCGGCATTGCATCTCTGAGGACCATCATCCACCCACTGGAAATCAGGACGACACTACTGCTGTCCTAGAATGTCTCTCTAACCCAGGGTCCTAACACTAACTGCATGTGCTCGACCAGCACCAAAGTAACTCTCAGCCTCCATCTGAAAGTGGTTTAAGGAGTTCTCCCGCAGCTCTCTGCTACTCCGGTGTATCATATGCTCAGGAGCCTTGGCAGCAAAGTTAGTGGTAAATTGGGCACTGACACCTCTATTACAACATGTAGAAAAATTTATTCTTCCCTGCCTTTTCATATGCTGATCTCTCCAGCAAAAAATCCATATAAAATGCCACAATCAATATTTTATAAATTTTTCATTAAATTAACGAGCACCTTGATCAAATAATACATTAATCAATGGATTAAGAAAGCTGCATGTGCTTGGCAGAGCTGTTTACCTGCACAAAACTGCCTTGTTTTCTATTTCCTGTTCTCCAGCAACAGGGCAGCCAACTTCATGCCTTTTCTTTTTCAAGATTTCAGGCAACTCTTTGCCTTCTGTTCTGATGCATTTAGAAATGATAAATATAAATACACATATAAATATCTGACACATATAGTAAACTGATAGACAAAGCACCAATTTTCACTGGAAACCTTTTATTATAACTCTATTAGAGGGATTTCTTCTGATATTTTTATATTAACATCACAAAGGACTTTTGCCTTTGGCATAACCACCAAAATAAGCTGAATAAACTATTGCACTATTTGTGTTTTTAATCCACCAGAGTGCTGAGGAGGCAAAGAACCCTAGCTGACTCAACTCCAAAATGTTAACAAATCCTGCTCTTATTTCTGGTGAGATACGCCCACTCTCACATTTGTTGAGTGGCTGTCAGGTCCAGCTCTTTGCGACCCCATGGATGGCAGAACATCAGGCTTCCCTGTCCCTATCTCCCAGATATCTCCTCACTATCTCACTTTTAGTGGAATGGAAAGAGAACAACTATCTTATTAATGGGTATAAGCAGGAAGAAACAAGCCACAGCTTGAATGAACTTCTAATGACCATGGGAAGGCTGGCCTGACAGATACGATGCCAAGAAGACTGTCAGAGAGTGAATCCACACTCACCCAAGGACCCTTTACACACACAGGTCTCCATTTGTAACACACTTATGGCTGACAGCTGGGCTGAGGACCCTCCTGAGAGAGCCTCCAGTGTGGCAGTCACTGAAACTAAGGTAGGCAATTTCAGAAGTCTGGAGGTAAGAGGAATGGAGAGAAAGCCTCCCAGGCAGCTTGCAGTGACCCTCGCAAAGCTAAAAGCAGAGGGGGGGGCGGCAAAGAGAGATTATCTGTAATGCAAAAAGAGCTGGCAGCGGAACTATAAACTGGAGACAAAATCTCCATGGTTCAAAAAGATAGTAACTTTGCTGTAAAATGCAAAGATATCTCTGGAATCATGCTAATATCCAGATGTTAGAATTATCAAAGAGGGATTATTGAATAATGACAATAAAAATACCAAAGGATCTAGTGGGAAAGATGGACCACATGTGAGGACATGAGGAATTTTAGTGGAAAAATGTAAAACCCTGCAGGAGAACTATAGAAAAGATAGAAATGAAAAATGTTGCCAGAAATGAAGAATTCACAGCTTCACAGTTGGGCACAGAGGAAAAGATTGGCTCACTGGAAGTCGGGACAATAGAAAATATCCAAACTGAAATATAAAGAGGAAAAGAGTCCCTCTCTGTAGATCAATAGTAAATAGTCAGCATTGATGTAAAAATAATTTCAGGAGGAGAGGAAGGAAAGAAAATGAAAAAAAGAAATATTTAATAAAACATTGGATGAAAGCTTTCCAAAATTCAAGAAAATCATCCTCTCCATAGATATCAGAAACTCAATAAAACCAAAACATAACAAATCCAAGGAAAACACGTACATAGGCATATGATAAACAAAATACTGAACATAAAAGATAACGAAAGCATCCTGAAGAAAACAGATACAGTACAACAAAGATATGTTTGTTATAAAAGATACATTGCAATAAAGTTACCAAAAAAAGAACCTCAATATGTGTGATGTCTGACTTTTCAACAGAAAAGAAGCCAGAAAAAGGAAGAACTGCACCGTTAAAATGCTGAAAGAAAAAAAAAAGAAAAGAAAAAGAAATTAACCTAGAATTTTATATTCAGAAAAATGTATCTCTAATAATAAAAAAGAAACACATTTTCCTACTAACAAAAATCAGATATAGCTTGTTTCTAGACTTTTTGTACTATAAAACAAATGCTTTAAAAAGGTAGAAAGAAAATAATAGATTAAACCCTGGATCTACAGGAAAGAATGATGAACATCAGAAACATAAAATATATTTTATAAACTATACATATCCTTATATCTTTTCAAACTTTTCACTGTTTAAAATAAAAATAATAATGTGTTTGGTGTTTATAACATGTGTGAAGTAAAATATAATGCCATTAGAGCACAAAAACTGGGACCATACGTTTAAGACGCATGAAAAAGTATCCAATTATTTAAAAGTGGACTACGATAAATTAAAGAGACTTATTTGGTGGCTCAGAGGGTAAAGCGTCTGCCTGCAATGTGGGAGACCCAGGTTCGATCCCTGGGTCGGGAAGATCCCCTGGAGAAGGAAATAGCAACCCACTCCAGTATTCTTGCCTGGAGAATCCCAGGGACGGAGGAGCCTGCTGGGCTACAGTCCGTGGGGTCACAAAGAGTCGGACATGACTGAGCAACTTCACTTTCATATATTTATACTATAGAGTAGTTGCTAAGCATATACACAAACACACACACAGAGGTTTACACACACACATACAAACACAAAAAAAGGGTACAATAAAATATGAAAAATACTTGATTCACCCAAAAAAGGCAAAAAAGGAAAAACATATTAAATAATGGATAAATATAAAACAAATAGTAGTTTCATAAATTTAAACAGTTCAGTATCAATAATTGCCAGACAAAATGAAAAAGCAAAGTTTAATAAATGCTCTTTACAAGAAACACATGATAATAATAAACAGAGTAAATACTTGAAAGTAAATATGTTGAAAAAGCTGTACATGCAAACACTAAACATAATAAATCTGATATGGCTTTATTGCAAACCAGGGGTATCCAATTGTTGAACTCAAAGAAAACAAGACTCCCACTTCTGACCGTCATAGAGTAAGAGAGGTTGAATTTATCCTCTTAATTAAATCAACCAAAAACAAACAAAATAAAGGAAACCACCATTCTGAACACACTGGGCACAAGGCAGTGAAGAATAGTCACTGCTGAGGGTAAGGAGAGGGACCAGGTGAGGTCAAGGGCCCTCCTAGAGGGCCTTGGGAGAGTTTCCAGAGTGCAGCACAAAGTGGGAGAATGTCTTTAGAACCATATGGATTCCCCGAGTTGAGAAGACCAAGGAGGCTACAGTTCACAGGATTGACTACAGGAATGTAGGAAGTGTAGGAATCAGGGTGATGAAAGAAATCAAAGATCTACCACAACTTGGTTTTTCCCTCCTTCAACAAATTGTGTTGACGGGTTTTCCTCCATAACAGTATTGATCAAATCTGGGGCATTTATTATTCTTCCTTGAAATTTCAGTAAGGCTCAAACTTGGTTGGTTGAAGATGGTTGGTGGTGGTGGTGGTTGAGTCACTAAGTCATGTCCGACTCTTGTGACCCCATGGACTGTAGCCTGCCAGGTCCTCTATGCATGGGATTCTCCAGGCAAGAATACAGGAGTGGGTTGCCCACTTGGTTGGCTGGTGTGGGGCAATTTAGCATAAATCACTTTCACTTTTAGATAGTAAATGACAAAAGTGCATTAGTCGTCACAAATACTTGTTAGCTCATCTTCAAGTATTAGACCTTTCCTGTATCACAGCAGAGGCCCTTCACTACACTATAACCTCAACTACTGAGCAAGCAAAGTTATAGTATTAACAGTTGCTTTGTTTCACTTGTGAGCTGACTGAGTTTTAGCAAGGGATGAAATAATTTTTACTGACAGAAATGTAGATGGTTTACGTAGCCCTTTACAACTTTGGCTGGAAATCTTAAAAGGAATATGATAAACACCCTCCCACACTCTTTTCAGGCTACTTGTAGATTAAACAATATCACATCTGTTTGTGAGTCAAAAGACTTACTCTATGGTGTTTGCATTTTATCTTCATGTTTTCTACTCTTATAAATAATACATGACTATAGCTACATTGTATTTTAGTCAATATTATTACATCCATATCTTTATATCTTTTTATAACACAAACACTATATTGTTTATGCAATCTCCTGAGATCATATAGGAAAAACATTCACTATAAATGATATGAAAAATTACCACCTCTTACAAAAAAATAATGACTTGCAGAAATCATTAGTTCAATAATGCAAAGTGCACTTTTATTTAGTGGACTTATTTATCATCCCATGGAGAGAAACGACAATCGTGTCTATCCTCCTCAAACATATTCCATTAGTTTCAAATGAGTTGTTAAGGAAACTGTGATTCAGGATATTAGGAAAGACACCAAAACTAGAAAACAAGGTGAAATGCAACCGATAACAGAATTCATCAAGTGCAGGTATGAGTTTAGACACAAGGACACAGAGCCAGCATAAGAGGCTTAGGGAGCTGAGTCTGGAACAAAGTATTCAATAAGAGACCACTGGGTCATGCTGGGGTCTGAGCTACAAGCTGAGGTTTCAGTGGAAATTGTAATACCTTCCAATGGGAGAGTAAAGAGTAGTCTTGTTTTCTCCAAACTGTATTTCTCTGAAATTTGTACCAACTCTAGAAATGAGCTTAAACACAAAGCCTACAGTGTTTGAAAAGGGTTCTGGTTTGTAGGCTCCAATTACATCTCCAAGAAATAAGTGTGTACCTTGGTCCTTTGAGGGGCTTCTCCGGTAACTCACACTGTAAAAATCTGCCTGCACTGCAGGAGACCCAGGTTTGGTCCTGGGTCAAGAAGATCCCCTGGAGAAAGAAATGGCTGCCCACTCCTGTATTCTTGCCTGGAGAAATCCATGGACAGAGGAGCCTGGCAGGTCACAGTCCAAGTGGTTGCAAAGAGTCAGACATGACTGAGCGACTAATACTTTCACTTTGGTCTTTTGAGGTTTTGAAACAAGACACACTCTTCTCCCTCTGCAATAGCCTCCGTGGCCATAGTTTTTCTCAAAATAAACTATTCCATCCATAGGAAAATCTGCTGATGTGGGCAATGTCTCTCTTGATAAGGATTGCAACAAATCACTTCCTCCGCAGTCAGCAGGCATTACCACATAATTTAATGATATATAGAAAGGATAACTGGCCTTGAGCTTGTGACTCATTCTACTTTTCCAGAAAAAAAACTTTCATCATCAGCTCTTTCATCTCTACCTTCTCAAAGTCTTCTCCTCTCTTGAAATAGTATTAGTTCAATAGGCATTTGCATTGATGCTGATTTTTCTAACCATGGTATTTTTTAATGAATAGTTTTTATTTTATCTGTAACCATTCATTGTAACCATTCCTTACCTTTTGCTGAGATAAGAATGCATTAACTGCCTAAATAACATGCATCACATGTTCAATGATTTTTCTGGTGTGTCCTTTCGAATTTTTCCTATACTCAAATCACTTTGCACTTTCAATAAGCTCATTTTTGTTTCCATCATCATCATAATGCCTCTTCTTAAGACTCTCTTTCCTTTTGTATCTGTTGACCATAACAATTAATAATGACCAACAGCATCACAACATGAAAGGCATCAAGCCTTGTAAACACTCACTGAAAGTGATTTTTAATCAGTTACATTCAATTTTTTTAATTTAACAAGTTATTTAATTTTTAATCTTAGTGAACACTTACCATAAATGTATACATTTCAGTTAACTTACTTATCTGCATTTATATTATGTGAAATGTATTTATAAGGATAGACTGAGAAAAATACTACATTTATGAAGCTAGATCAGTAAAAAATTGCTGTACAATTATCTTCACATTTTTAGTATAGTGTTTTCCTCCCTGATTTTTTTCAAGATATTTTCTTGAAAATGATTCCACTGAATGTCTTAGAATAAAATAAATCTTCAAAACACCTTTTTTTAAAAAAGACAGAACCCAATAAATGCTCTTTCTAGGGGATGAAGGAGACCCAGAGACTTTTAAAACCAGGTCTGTATAAAAGCAAAGACCATTTTTAGTGCTATCTTGGTCATTATTCATATTTAAACAATAATAGTGTGAAAATGATAGTAGCAATTTGTATAAAAGCAAAGACCATTTTCCATGAGCTATTGCCTCTGTGTGGAAAGTCCTTCTTCTTCCCTATTATTTCTAACCTTCGCTTCCATACAAGTACAATTCTATACAGAAGTCACCTCTTTGAGTCAAACTCTCCCTGATTGCATCATACGGTAAATGTTTGTATCTCCCTCAAATTCATATGTTGGAATTCTCATGCTCAAGGTGTTGGTGTGAATAGGTGAGGCTTTGGGGGGTAACTGGGTCATGAAGATGTAGCTCTGGTGAATGGGATTAGTGCCTTTATGGAAAGTGACCCAGAGAGATCCCTTGCCCTTAACCTTGTGAGGACACAGGAATAAATCAGTGATCTGCAAACAAAAAGAGGGTCTTCATGAGAACGCTACCATGCTGGCACCTTGATCTTGGCTTTCCAGCCTCCAAAACTGTGCAAAATAAGTTTCTCTTGTTCTGTTGTATATTACCCAGTTTTTGAACACAGGAATAAATCAGTGATCTGCAAACAAAAAGAGGGTCTTCATGAGAACCCTACCATGCTGGCACCTTGATCTTGGCTTTCCAGCCTCCAAAACTGTGCAAAATAAGTTTCTCTTGTTCTGTTGTATATTACCCAGTTTTTGATATTTTATTATAGTGGCTCAAATTGACTAAGATAGTAATCTAGCCAAAATGTGGGACTAAAATGTTCATACTTCCCTGCTCATGCCAGTTGTCATGGTAGGCAGATTTGAGTCACTATTCTTTTGGATCATAAGTTGAAAGATGCTATCTATACATAAAGCAAAAAACTTTAGGTAATTTGCTTTCTCTTTGTCCCATCCACCAGCCTGAAACCTCTGTGAGGGCAAAATCTAAGGTCAATATCTCTAGTACATTCCATCACAAGTGTTCCATAATAATAAATCTTAGTGTGTATTTTCTGAATTGAAATTTTAAAAGCCCACAAATTTATAAAAAATCTCTGATTTCAGAGGAAAGACAAAATTTCTTTAGAGTCATCTTTATCCACCTGCGATTGAACAGCAGAATTACCTAGGAAGATTTGTTTGAGGCCACATATATTATCTTCTGCTGCAGCAGCAGCAGCAGCATACTATCTTCTCCACACTGAATATGCTCGCATTTAAAAAAGTTTCCAGAAAATAGTGCTATGTGTTTCTGATTTATAATCATCAAATTAAATAATTTTTGATATTTGGATTATTTTGAATGTGCTATAATCACAAGGCAATGAAGAAATAAATATGTATATGCAGGCCTTGTGAGCATGTGAAGCAAGTGCAATTGTGCAGTAGTATGAACATTTTTGGCATTGCCCTTCCTTGGGACTGGAATGAAAACTGAACATTTCCAGCCCTGTGGCCACTGCTAAGCTTTCCAAACTTGCTGGCATATTGAGTGCTGCACTTTCACAGCATCGTCTTTTAGGATTTGAAAGAGCTCACCTGGAATTCCATCACCTCCACTACTTTGTTCATAGTGATGCTTCCTAAGGCCCCCTTGACTTCACATCCCAGGATGTCTGGCTCTAGGTGACTGATCACATCATCATGGTTATCCAGGCCATTAAGATATTCTTCGTATAGTTCTTCTGTGTATTCTTGCCACCTCTTAATATCCTCTGCTTCTGCTTCTGTTAGGTCTGTAACCTTTCTGTCCTTTATTGTGCCCATCTTTGCATGAAGTGTTCCCTTGGTAACTCTGATTTTCTTGGAGCGATCTCTAGTCTTTCCCATTCTATTGTTTTCCTCTGTTGTTTTGTATTGGTCACCGAGGAAGGCATTCTTATCTCTCCTTGCAGTTCTTTAGAACTCAGCATTCAGATGGGTATTTCCTTTTCTCCTTTGCCTTTTGCTTCTCTTCTTTTCTCGGCTATTTGTAAGAGCTCCTCAGACAACCATTTTGCCTTTTGAATAAGGTCATATTCAAAATCCTCCAAGGTAGGTTTCAACAGGATATTAACTAAGAACTTCCATATATTCAAGCTGGATTTAGAAAAGGCAGAGGAACCTGAGGTCAAATTGCCAACATCCCTTGGATCATAGAAAAAGCAAGAGAATTCCAGAAAAAAAAAATCTACTTTTGCTTCATTGACTATGCTAAAGCCTTTGACAGTGTGGATCACAACAAACTGTGGAAAATCCTTAAGGATGGGAATAGCAGACCACCTTACTGCCTCCTGAGAAATCTGTATGCAGGTCAAGAAGCAACAGTTAGAAAAGGACATGGAAAAATGAACTGGTTCCAAGTTGGGAAAGGAATACGTCAAGGCTGTATATTGTCACCCTGCTTATTTCACTTAAATGCAGAGTACATCATGAGAAATGCTGGGCTGGATGAAGCACAAGCTGGAATCAAGATTGCTGGGAGAAATATCAGTAACCTCAGATATGCAGATGACACCACCCTCATGGCAGAAAGCAAAGAGGAACTAAACAGCCTCTTGATGAAGCTGAAAGAGGAGAGTGGAAAAGCTGACTGAAAACTCAACACTCAAAAAGTGAAGATCATGGCATCCAGTCCCATCACTTCATGGCAAATACACGGGGAAGTAATGTATTTAGTGACAGACTTTTTCCTTGGGCTCCAAAATCACTGTGGACAGTGACTGGAGCCCTGAAAGTAAAAGATGCTTGCTTCTTGGAAGAAAAGCTATGACAAACCTAGACTGCATATTAAAAAGCAGAGACATTACTTTGCCAACAAAAGTCTGTATAGTCAAAGCTATGGTTTTTCCAAAGAATTGAAGCTTTCAAACTGTGGTGTTGAAGACTTCTGAGAATCCCTCAGACTGCAAGATCAAACCAGTCAATCCTAAAGGAAACCAACCCTGAATATTCATTGGAAAGACTAATGCTGAAGCTGAAGCTTCAATACTTTGGCCACTTGATGTGAAGTGCCGACTCATTGGAAAAGATCCTGATGCTAGGAAAGATTGAAGGCAGGAGGAGAAGGGGACAACAGAGGAAGAGATGTTTGGATGGCATCACCAACTTAATGGACATGAGTCTGAGCAAGCCCTGGGAGATGGCAAAGGACAGGAAAGCCTGGCGTGCTACAGTCTATGGGGTCACAAACAGTTGGACACAACTCAGTGACTGAACAATAATGAAAATATCCATGACCTGCACTTACTTATATATATACTATACATGTATATGCATATGTATATATTTAGATGTAAATATGCATGTTTATATTTACCTATGAATTTATTTACAGATTGATGAATATATAGGCAGATGAAATGGAAATAGTAGTGAGACATTTTATGTCTTTAAACCCAAGAGTTGTAAATGTGAAATTCAAAAAAAGAATAATATCAAATTTTTTGAATATGCACAAAGATGATTTAATTATTATAGAAAAAAAAAGAAAGAACAACCATTTTTCAAAGTACCACATAAGCTGTTGTGCCCATTAAGGTATTAATCTGGTTTTCTTATAAATGGAGATGCTTCTATATGTTGTCCTTCAATATTTCTAAATGCACATAAGGCACGAGATTTACTAAACTTTTTAAGAAAAAAATTAGATATAAAGCATGTGTGGGACATCCCTGGTGGTCAAGAATCTTCGTGCTAATGCAGGGGTCATGGGTTTGATCCCTGGTCCGGGAGGATCCCACATGCTGTGGAGAAACTAAGCCTGTGTGCCACAACTAGAGAGACTGTGCTGCAACGAAGATCCTACGTGTCACAGTGAAGACTCAGTACAACCAAAGAAATAAATAAACATGCTTAAAAACATGTCTCCATCTCATCAAAACATTTAAACAATCAAAAGCAAAGTTGAAGCTCATTTTTCCGTTTTAATTCTGTAGTGCCAAAGCTGGCCTTGAGTATAACAAAAACAAATGAGAGAAGGAGGGCCTTCACAATTACTTTTAGATGATTATGAAAATTATATACTACAACTGTCAAACAGGTAAAATTGAATAAAAGAGTAAGTTGTATATATGCAGTATCATAAAGATAATAGTCAACTGTAGCAAAATACTAAGCATAAAACAAATGTAGTTACCTGGTTAACATCTGTGCCCTTCCCCCTTTCAGCCCTTATAGACAGACTATTTGTTCTCTACTGCTGCATAGCAAACTACCCAAAATTTGGCAGCTTAAAACTTGTAGACATTTAGACTCCACATGCAAGTGGTATTATATGGTATTTGTCTTTGTCTGACTTACTTCACTAAGTATAATGATCTCTCTGTCCCATGAACTTATGTACAAAACAGAAAGAGACTCACAGACATAGAAAGCAAACTTACCAAAGCAGAAAGTGGGGGGAGGGATAGGCTAGGAATTTGGGGGTGACATACACACACTACTACCTATAACACAGATAAACAACAGGGACCTACTGTATCACACAGGGAACTCTACTCAACATCTTGTAATAATCTATAATGGAAAAGAATCTGAAAAAGAATATATATAGCTAACTGAATCACTTAAATATATACCTGGAGTTAGTATGACATTGTTTTTCAACTTTTTTTTTTTTTAACAAGTTGCTCAGTCATGTCCGACTCTTTGCGATCCCATGGACTGTGGGATTCTCCAGGCTAAAACACTGGAGTGGGTAGCCTTTCTCTTCTCCAGGGTATCTTCCCAACCCAGGGATCAAACCCAGGTCTCCCACATTGCAGGCAGACTCTTTACCAGCTGAGCCACAAGGGAAGCCCCAGAATACTGGAATGGGTAGGCTATCCCTTCTCNCCAGGGATCAAACCCAGGTCTCCCACATTGCAGGCAGACTCTTTACCAGCTGAGCCACAAGGGAAGCCCCAGAATACTGGAATGGGTAGGCTATCCCTTCTCCAGGAGCTCTTCCCAACCCAAGAATTAAACTGGGGTCTCCTGCATTGCAGGTGGATTCTTTACCTGAGCTATGAGGGAAGCCCACTTCGATAAAAAAGGAAAAGAAAAAAACAGACGCGTAGTTTCAGCAGATCACAAATCCAGGAATAGCTTAGCTAGATAGCTAAGACTCAGGATTTCTCATGGCCTGCAGTAACAACTAGGTTGGGTAGGGAGGTCTTGAAGAAAAGCCCCTTTCAAGCTCACTCATATCATTGTTGGAGGCCCTACTCCCTCACCATGCGGGTTTTTCCACAGGGCTGCCTCAAGGACTTGAAGCTGACTTTCCCCAGCTCTGAGCTATCCAGGAGAGAATGAGAGAGCTCAAACACCCACAAGATGAAAGCCACAATCTTTTAAACCCAATCTTGGAAGTGGCAGTCTCTTACTTCTGCTGTATTCTGTTTACTGGAATCAAATCACTAACTCAAGCCTACACTAATTTCCTGGTATCACACAGAAAGGATTATATGAAGATCATTAGATGTCATCTCAGAAACTTTCTACATCAACCTGAAAAAGAACACTGTAAGCAATTTTGGTAATATCCTAATTCACAACTCTGATGATGCCAGCAATTAAACTAGGTAGGGCTGTAAAAAGAGTAGGAACTTGCAACCCACTCCAGTATTTTTGCCTGGAAAATCTCAAGGACAGAGGAGCCTGAAGGGCTATAGAGTATAGGGTCACAAAGAACTGGACACAACTAAGCAAGAGCACACACGGAGAGATGTAAAAAGGGTAATCAAAATCCCCATTAAAGACACAGACAATTACTTCTACAAATCAGGATGGACAAATGCCCACAGACCATTGCTTCCTGGTGGCTCAGATGGTAGAGAATCTGCCTATAATTCAGGAGACCCAGGTTGGATCCCTGGGTCAGGAAGATGCCCTGGAGAACCAAATGGCACCCCACTCTAGTATTCTTGCCTGGTGAATTCCATGGACTGAGGAGTCTGGTGGACACAGTCTATGGGGTCGCAAAGAGTCGGACACAACTGAGCAACTAACACACACACACACAGAAGCTGAATACTGCCCTCTGACTGTTTTCTCAATCCACTGAGAAAGATATCTTCCCACTCAATAGCTCCCATGCCCCATGGAATTGTGGAAGAGGTCTAGTAGGCTCCAAGCTGTGTTTGAAAGGATTAGAGTCCAGGAGTCAGAAGGACTGCAGTCTGGTTCCAGGTCTGATGATAAGTTTTCTAGGTATCAGCACCTCTAGGTATAAATGCAATGTTTTAAAGAGTTCCTTATGTCTTGCCAGTATTCAATAAATAACAATTGGAAGAAAAACTGAGTGACACTACCTTCATGAGGCATTATCATTGTTATTCTACATATAAAATATAAACAAAAGTCTCATTTCAACTGCTTACACTTTTCACGCAGCCCAAGTCTCAATGCCTAGACTTAAAACACCAAATGAAAGTCGACAACTGAGCAACTGAACACAACGACAACTACATTGCTGTAATTAGTCTTTCTTAAAATTGTAATAATTAACTCTTGATTGCAGGGTGTGTATATACACATAGGTATTTAATAAATATTTAATTGGGGGATAATTTTGAATTTACTGAAAGGTTGCAAAGACAGTACAAAAATTTTCCATATACCCATAACGTAATTTTTCCTAAAGTCATCATCTTAACATAGGAATAGTGCATTTGACAAAAATGAAGAATAACGTTGGTACATGACGATTAACTCAACTTCAGTCTTTATTCAGATTCCACCAGTTTGTCCACGAATGTCCTTTCTTTGTTCCAGGATCCAATCCAGAGCACCACAATGCATTAAATCATCTGGCCTCCTAATCTCCTCCAATCTGTGCAAGATACTCAATCTTCCCTTATTTTTCATGACCATAACAATGTTGAGGAGTAGCGGTTATTTTGTAGACTATCCTTTAGTTTAGCTGTGTGATATTTTCTCATGATCTGGCTGACAACATGAGTTGAGATTTAGTGACTGAACAAGAACAGTAACAAAGGTTTGAGATAAAAACATAAGATAAGCTGACTGCTCATCACACCATATCAAGGGGTACATGATATCAGCATGAATTATTACTGATGTTGTTAACCTTTATTCTTTGCTTAAAATGGTATCTGCCAGCTTTCCCCACTGCACTCTTTTTCTTTTTTCCTTTACTATCCCCTCTCAATAAAGATGAGAGTCACTACACTTAGCCCACACTCAAGTGGATCAAAGGGCACATTTTATTATAAACATTAAACCCAGTGGCAACATTCATTTTGGAAATTTGAATATGAATACGCCATATCTCTAAACTTAGACCACTATGATTTTTCATACAAATTCATTTCCCAGTAAATGCTTCCTTACACCATACTTCTCTCTCTTTAGTCTACCTCGGAGAACGTTTTGAACAGGAAAGAGAAGTATGAAACATTTCATCATCGTTCATTTTTTTAATTTATTTATGGCTGCACTGGGTCTTCACTGCCGGATGTGGGCTTTCTCCAGTTGCAGGGTCTACTCCTCACCGCGGGGCACAGGCTTCTTGTTGCGGGGGCTTCTCTCACTGCAGAGAAGGGCTCTGGGCCCCCAGAGTTCAGTAGTTGTGGCACACGGGCTTAGTTACTCCGAAGCATGTGGAATCCTTCCAAACCAGGAAAGGAACATGTCTCCTGCATCTGCAGGCAGATTCCTAAACACAGGACCACTGTGGAATCTCCCATTGTTTTTTGTTTTGTTTTGTTTTGTTTTGATCGCAAAGCTAATGAGATTTTAGTTCTCTTAACAGGAATTAAACCCAAGCCCTCAGCAGTGAGAGCCCTGAGTCCTAACCACTGGCCCACCAGAAAATTCCTAATCATCACTGAAGGACAAAGCAGAATAGAAACTACTGTCAAAATTGCATTAAATCTTAGTCATTTATCCTCAAGTCAGTATGAAATGGTTCTGATGATGTATGAGGAAGGAAACAAAACCAGAGAAACTGATTCTTAAAGAACAGGAAAAAATCCTGTATCTATAATTTCATGGCAGAACACTTTAAATTATTCTGATTTTTTTTTTTAATGACAGTTAATTAGGCTAAAGATTTCAAAGACAAACTTTACAAAGTGATCTGTCCTTGCTAGGACACTAATTCAAAGATCTTTCAGATTTCAGTCTTCTCAATTAGACTGTATGAACCCTGTCCACAGCTCTGAAGGTGATCTTCACCCATCTCAAAGGACTAAAAAATAGCTGTTTGCACAAACAGAGTCTCCTCTTCCCTGAAAACTTAAAATAACAACATTTCTCTTTATCTCCTTCATTATTTAAGAAGCTTGGGTGTGATTCTCGAAGTAATGATTTGTGTTGCCAAATTTTGAGACTGGCAGAAAAATAATCTTGATGAAGAAGTCCTACAGCTGTGAAATATTCTCTCACTGACACGGTTTCAGTCTGGAGGCATTTAGAGTATGAGTAAGAGGCCACTTTTATTGGCTATGTGTGGGTTGTTTGGTTTCTTGGCAAACATGTTTTGCATGTTGAATGTTTCCCATGAATACTTTGTTTTTGTTTCATGTTTGGGGGCCTCTGGTTCTAGTAGGTAACCAATAAATTAAGCAAAACAATTTAGATATCCCTATTTTTTCATGCTCTGGGTATACAAACTTCAGAGGAAAGTGTTTGGGGCCTAAATTTTCTACTTAATTGACTAAAGTTTAGATTTTTGTTTTGCTTGTTATAAGCCTTAAATGAGTTAGTAATTTCCTTTGAGGGTAGGGATTATCTAGTGTTTATTTTTTTCTACAGGCCTCCATACAGCATTCAGCATAACACATGACTTCAAAGTAGAAACGGAAGAAAAAAAAAATTCCAAAAACAAAACAGAAAAAAACTACAAACCAATTTAGATTTTACTCATTCCTACAAATTTTATTAAGAAATGAATACTATAATACTAAATCAGGGTATAGCTTAAATATACAGTGACCAAAAGTTACACCAGTATTTTAGTAACATTTTTGTACAAATCCTGTGTTAAATATCAGTTGTTCTCATTTATTCGTATAGTAGGCTTCTGCGTAGGCTTCCCTGGTGGCTCAGAGGTTAAAGCGTCTGCCTGCAAGGCGGGAGACCTGGGTTCAATCCCTGGGTCAGGAAGATGCCCTGGAGAAGGAAATGGCAACCCACTCCAGCATTCTTGCCTGGAGAATCCCATGGATGGAGAAGCCTAGTGGGCTACAGTCCATAAGGTCACAAAGAGTCGGACACGACTGAGTGACTTTTCACTTTTTCTTCTGCGTATTTACTTTTCACCTCTCTACTAAATTTCTCATAATTAACTTTTAAGAAAAATGTAAAACTCTTTCTTTTTTTCTATTCTTTCAGTTGTCCATTGTGTTGCAGCAAGAAATCAGCCTATTGAGATGAAACAACAACTCACTTTATACATTATCTCACCTCATCTCCTTTTCTAGTCTACTATCCAGGCTCACATCCTCATCACCATGGCAGTAACCATCTACTATAGCCAATTCTTTCTTCATTTCATTTTTCAAATTATTAATACATTTATCCTTATGAATCATCTTATCTCTTTCTTACTAAAATAAACCCAATAGTTTTCTATGTCCCATAAAGTAAAAAAAAAAAAAAAAAAGACTCCTAACGAATATTTTAAGAAAAATACAACATACAACAACCCAAGAGTTTAGGGAAAAGAACATATGAGATGAAAATAGAAACATTAGATAGGTAGATAGCTAATGGAATAGATATGAAGATATTTCTCTATAATTTGAGGGGCTTTATTTGCTCTCTGGTAATGAGAAGTACTGAAAGATTTTTAGCAAGAAGGTGGTACACTATTTGAATTTTAGGGAAAACTTTCAGACTTTATTCAAAAGGAAGAATAAAAAGGAACTGATAGAAAATCTGGAGAGAAGCTTATCTCAGTTGAGTACAAGTAAGAGATAAGTGGGTAGAAGGAAAGAGATACAATCAGGAGAAGAGTTGGAGGTACCTGATGACTGATTAGAGAATAGGATGAGGAAGCTGAAAGAACAGAGAAAGACTTGAGGTTTCTAGTTTGGATGGTTTTATCAATAACAAATATAGGAGATATTAGTGGAAGGATAGTTTTGCTTGTAAGTGGAAGAGCTGGGTGGTTAGTGATGGGAGAGAGGTATGAAAAGCCTGTTGAATTTCGTTTTGTATCTGCTGAGGTTGTGTGTCTTGTGGAACATACACAAAAGGCATTTAATATGAAAAATTTAGGCAGGATTTGGTGTATAATGTTTCTTTTATTTCCTGTAATGTTCAGTACCGTGCTTTTAGCTTTCAATAGAAACTTACTTGAATGAGAAATTATGGTTGAGGGAATGAATAAGTGAACAATTGCATTCAGGTTCCCAAACAGCAGAGGGATGTTCATAATTTTCCTCTACACCATCCTATAGGTTGGCTCATGAGCACCTCAAGGAGCAAAGATCCCAGTCGAGTTCTCTGCAGGAGGATACCCTGTACTACCAATGTGATCAAGCACCAGTGGCCATGTCCCATTTACTTGGTTCATAGAAACAACTAGCAAAAATAAAGTGTCCACTGATCAACCTCCAAATGTTCATCTATGCGCAAAAAATATGCTAACGGAAGCAAGAAAGGGTTTTTGTGAGTGAAAGTATTAGTTGTTCACCTGTGTCTGACTCTGCAACCCCAAGGACTGTGGCCTGCCATGCTGCTTTGTCCATGGGATTCTCCAGGCAAGAATACTGGAGTGGGTTGCCATTCCCTTCTCCAGGGGATCTTCCCAACCCAGGGATTGAACGCAGGTCTCCCACATTGCAGGCAGATGTTTTATCATCTTGGCAGTTCAGTTCAGTTCAGTCGCTCAGTCATGTCCGACTCTTTGCAAGCCCATGAATCTCAGCATGCCAGCTCTCCTTGTCCATCACCAACAGTGGCCCGTAATGCTCCATGTGCTTGGAATTTATCTTTACTTTGCATCTTCTCCTCCCCAACCATCCTCCTTTTAAAAAATTTCTTTTGTTTCCTAGGGCATCTTCTCTTCTTTTTGCTTTTGCTTTCCTGTTTATCAACTTTACTTCTATGCAGAGTACATCACGAGAAACACTCGGCTGGAAGAAGCACAAGCTGGAATCAAGATTGCCAGGAGAAATATCAATAACCTTAGATATGCAGATGACACCACCCTTATGGCAGAAAGTGAAGAGGAACTAAAGAGCCTCTTGAAAGTGAAAAAGGAGAGTGAAAAAGTTGGCTTAAAGCTCAACATTCAGAAAACTAAGATCATGACATCTGGTCCCATCACTTCATGACAATAGATGGGGAAACAGTGGAAACAGCATCAGACTTTATTTTTGGGGGGCTCCAAAATCACTGCAGATGGTGACTGCAGCCATGAAATTAAAAGACACTTACTCCTTGGAAGGAAAGTTATGACCAACCTAGATAGCATATTCAAAAGCAGAGACATTACTTTGCCAACAAAGGTCCATCTAGTCAAGGCTGTGGTTTTTCCAGTGGTCATGTATCGATGTGAGATTTGTACTGTGAAGAAAGCTGAGCACCGAAGAATTGATGCTTTTGAACTGTGGTGTTGGAGAAGACTCTTGAGAGTCCCTTGGACTGAAAGGAGATCCAACCAATCCATTCTAAAGGAGATCAGTCCTGGGTGTTCTTTGGAAAGAATGACGCTAAAGCGGAAACTCCAGTACTTTGGCCACCTCATGCAAAGAGTTGACTCATTGGAAAAGACTCTGATGCTGGGAGGGATTAGGGGCAGGAGGAGAAGGGGACGACAGAGGATGAGATGGCTGGATGGCATCACCGACTCGATGGACATGAGTTTGAGTGAACTCCAGGAGTTGGTGATGGACAGGGAGGCCTGGCGTGCTGCANTGACCAACCTAGATAGCATATTCAAAAGCAGAGACATTACTTTGCCAACAAAGGTCCATCTAGTCAAGGCTGTGGTTTTTCCAGTGGTCATGTATCGATGTGAGATTTGTACTGTGAAGAAAGCTGAGCACCGAAGAATTGATGCTTTTGAACTGTGGTGTTGGAGAAGACTCTTGAGAGTCCCTTGGACTGAAAGGAGATCCAACCAATCCATTCTAAAGGAGATCAGTCCTGGGTGTTCTTTGGAAAGAATGACACTAAAGCGGAAACTCCAGTACTTTGGCCACCTCATGCAAAGAGTTGACTCATTGGAAAAGACTCTGATGCTGAGAGGGATTAGGGGCAGGAGGAGAAGGGGACGACAGAGGATGAGATGGCATTACTGACTCGATGGACATGGGTCTGAGTAAACTCCGGGAGTTGGTGATGAAAAGGGAGGCTTGGCGTGCTGCAGTTCATGGGGTCGCAAAGAGTTGGACACAACTGAGTGACTGAACTGAATTGATTCTTCTTTTGATTCTTCTCATAAATATCATTTATCATACTTCAGAAATTGAGAAAAACTGCAGAGAGATTGTAGAAAATTTGAAAGTCATAATGGAAAAACTCAAAAACAATTTAATTCCACCTCAGTGTAAAAAGGGACTTTTAACTTATGGTTAAAAAGCATTCAAGCAATATATGTTGTAACATAGGGATTCCCCAGTGGCACAGTGGTACAAAGAACCTACCTGCCAATGCAGGAAACACAAGTGACACTGGTGTGACCCCTGAGTCAGGAAGATCCTCTAGAGGAGGAAATGGCAACCTATTCCAGTATTCTTGCCTGGAAAATTCCAGCCTGGCAGGCTACAGTCCATGGGGTCACAAAGACCCAGACATGACTGAGGATGCACGCACAAACTCATGTTGTAATATAACTATTATCAAAAAATCCAGAAATTGTAAAAATTAAAACCAGATAAGTAAAATTTTGTTAGTAAGCATTTACTGTGTACATAAGAACAGGTCACAAACTGGTAATCTTCAAACCAAAAGTAGAGAAAAAAAATTAGAGATGCTCAGGGATATGATACTGCAGAATCATCTTTATAAGCCATTATAAATATAAAGTGAAAACGAGGACATCATTTAACCCTTACGCTGATTGGTAATTACAATGAGGATTTCCAGATGGCAGATTTTATACCATTTTAGAAAGATGAGTTAAGTTTATTTTATGATTATGAGATGAATACATATCTAAGCACACTAGAGTTAAGTACACTAAGTACACTAAGTTAAGTTTTGTTCATGAAGTAGGCTAGATTTAGTTTATGTGGCTTAAATGGTTTTATCTTCTTGGGGGATTATCAGGCCTGGTCTGCATTTTATTTTAACAACTCCTCCCTTTTGGTCACTCTCTCCACGAGCTGAGCATGTGACCAACCAGTATAGCGCTATTTTCAGGTACCACTATGGACACAGTCATTCAAACAGATGGTCATGTAGCTGCTGTTGTATGACCAACAGTTGCATCATCATAACAGATATTGATACATGTGGTTGGATCAGTGAGTCCTTTGACATCTAATCTTGATGATACCATTTGAGATGTGAGTGGCAGCTGCAACGTGTTTAAAAGCCTTGAGAGGATACAATGCACTAGAGAACTTGTTAATACAATGACTGTGAGTAGGATCATAGCCTAGGATTTAAAATAACCCAGAGCAGACATTCCCAGGAGCAAAGATTGAAATAAATCAAATGAGTTATACTCAGATTCATGTTTCACATTTCTAAGTCAACTTACATATGCAGAGTAATATGCACTTGGGTTTCCATTTTTTTCTGAGTTATTTACAAAGCACACCATGTTGTATGAGCATCTCATATTCTCATGATTACTTAGGAAAGGATGGCATGAGGGTGTTTTGTTTTAATTCAGGAGATAGTGTTGCAGGTGAGCTTCCATCAAAATTAGACCACTGTATGATTTGAGGAATCAAGCAATTTAGTAAAAAGAATTTCTATGGAAACCAAAGAGAAACAATGGTTAATAGTTGGAACAAAATATAAACTCAGTATCTGAAATGAAGAGGTGCCAATTAAGAAAATTTCTAGATTTGAATTCAAAGCATCTTTAGATGGTAAATGTGGACGGCAGTTTCAATCTGGTGAACCGTCTGAGTTTGCAGTTTGACTGTCTTTGATCATATCCATGGGTGTTCTGCTGAACTCTTTTGAGTGTCCCATACAACAACAAATTTGAAGGTTGTCCATATATCATCTGTTATGATTTCTCTGAAGTTTACATGGAAATAACAATATCTCAAAGACAATGAAGAAGATTAGAATCTGATAACAGATATACTATAGATTTCCATTAAAACCATTTTTGTCTGTATTTATATATTTTTGTCTACATTTTGTAAAAGTACTTTTATCAAAGATAGTTACAGTGAGCCTAATTTGTTTATAAGTCTAGGCTCATTAAATATGGCCCAATTATTTACATGAAAGTAGCAAGAATAGTGATTACATGTATGCTGCTGCTGCTAAGTCGCTTCAGTCGTGTCCGACTCTGTGCGACCCCATAGATGGCAGCCCACCAGGCTCCCCCATCCCTGGGATTCTCCAGGCAAGAACACTGGAGTGGGTTGCCATTTCCTTCTCCAGTGCGTGAAAGTGAAAAGTGAAAGTGAAGTCGCTCAGTCGTGTCTGACTTCACGACCCCATGGATTGCAGCCTACCAGGCTCCTCCATCCATGGGGTTTTCCAGGCAAGAGTACTGGAGTGGGTTGCCGTTGCCATCTCTGGATTACATGTATATTTTCAAATATAATGTTTTAGTCAAAGCTTTGGTGATATCCAATGTGTATATTAGCTCCATAAGGTTAACATTCAGCACTTAAAATTCTCAAATACTAATAAATTCGGATGAGAACTTTAAAAGTCTCTTAGGCGGAGAAGCCAAGTTAGAGACTTGCCCAATTGTGTTCTATTATAGGGAGAACAGATTATTTAAGAACTTTTGTAAATACTTGGATTGTCATGAAAAATAAGAATATTTAATAAATGTTTCTGAGTTCTAGAGGAAATAGATAAGGAGGAAAAGGTAAATGTTTCAATCTTTGCTTATAAAGGTATATTTTGCCAAACTGTTGCAAGTTATAGATAGCTTAACATTAAGGAGAAAGTAATTTGTTTAAATCTGGGGGTGGGGGGGACAACACTAAAGCACTAGCACTATTTCAAGCAAAGTCATAAACATTATAACCATCTTCAACCGTTCATTCATTCTTATGTAAACAATTCTGAATTTTCTTGATCTTGGACTAGCAGTTATTTGAATCAGTCAATTTGTCCATTAAAAATTCTTACTGAATTCAGCATTTTGATCTAACGTTAATAGAAACCTGTATTCTAGAGTCATTGTCAAGTACTTTTCCATGAACCTGCTTGAAAGTGAAACAAGTTCGCCGGTAGTTGACTGTAAATGCTTTCAGAGGAGAATCAAGGGTAAAACAGTAATTGCCAGTGAGGGATAAAAGACCTAGAAAAAGCTACACAGTTAAACCATAAAAGAGATAACATCAAACATACTAACATTTGCGTTACAGGGATCCGAGAAGGAGGAGAGAGAAAGGACAGAAAACATTGAAAGAAATCAAGATGGAAAACCTCCCTAACCTGACAACAAAAGTAGACATTACGTGATGATTAAAAGAGCAATCCAAGAAGATGTAACAGTTATAACTACATATGCACNATACTAACATTTGCGTTACAGGGATCCGAGAAGGAGGAGAGAGAGAAAAGGGACAGAAAACATTGAAAGAAATCAAGATGGAAAACCTCCCTAACCTGACAACAAAAGTAGACATTACGTGATGATTAAAAGAGCAATCCAAGAAGATGTAACAGTTATAACTACATATGCACCCAACATAAAAGCACCTAAATTCATAACGCAAATATTAACAGACACAAAGGGAGACATTGACAGTAACACGATAACAATAGGGGACGTTAACTCCACACTTAAATCAATGGGTACATCATCTAGACAGAAAATCTATAGAGACACACCGGCTTTAAGTGATACATTCAACCAAATGGACTTAATAGATTTAAATAGAATACTCTGTCCAAAAGCAGCAGAATACACATTCTTTTTAAATGCATGGGAAACACTTTCCAGGTCAGATCACATGCTGGCCACAAAAAATGCCTCACACATCTAATAAAATTGAAATAATATCAAGTTTCTTTTCCAACCAAAACATTATGAGATAAAAAATCGGCTATATAAAAAATGAAAAAATAGAAACATGAGGAGGCTAAATACTATGCTACTAAACAACAGATGGATCACTGAACAAATCAAAGAGGAAATAAAAATATACCTGGAGACAAATGAAAGCAAAAAAAAATCACAATGATCGGAAAAGAAACAAATGTTCAGGGAACATGTGTACACCTGTGGCGGATTCATGTTGATGTGTGGCAAAACCAATACAGTATTGTAAAGTAAAATAAAGTAAAAAAAATAATAAAAAAAGAAAAGAAATCAGATGTGTATAAGAGACAGGGAGCAANATCAAAGAGGAAATAAAAATATACCTGGAGACAAATGAAAGCAAAAAAAAATCACAATGATTGGAAAAGAAACAAATGTTCAGGGAACATGTGTACACCTGTGGCGGATTCATGTTGATGTGTGGCAAAACCAATACAGTATTGTAAAGTAAAATAAAGTAAAAAAAATAATAAAAAAAGAAAAGAAATCAATGAAATAAATGAAATAGAGATAGAAAAATAATAGAAAAATCAATGAAACTGAGATCCAGTTATTTGGGAAGATAAACAAAATTAATAAACTTTTAGCCATACTCATTAAAGAGAGAGAGTGCCCAAATCAATAAAATCATAAATTAAAAAGAAGTTGAAACCAACACTACAGAAATAAAAGAATCATAAGAGACTACTATGAACCAGTATCTGTCAATAAAATGGACAATCTAGAAGAAATGGGCAAATTTTTAGACACATACTAAATCCCCACATTGAATCAGGAAGAAATAAAAATACAAACAGATCAGCTACCAGCAATAAACTGAATCAGGAAAAAAAAAAAAAAAAAAACTAACAAAAGTTTGGGACTAGATGGCTTCACAGAATTCTACCTAATATTTACAGAACATTAGGTAGGATCTATCCTCACATTATTCTAAAATATTTCATATAGAGGAACATGTCTCACTTATTCTACAAGGCCAGCATCACTCTGATACCAAAAGCAGACAAAAATATCACAATAAAAATTACAGGCCAATATCATTGATAAACATAGATGCAAAAATCCTCAACAAAATACTGGCAAATCAAATCCAACGATATTAAAAGGATCATACACCATGATCAAGTGGGATTTATCCCAGGAATGCAAGGATTCTTCAATATCTGCAAATCAGTCTGATAGACCACAGTAACAAATTGAAGAATAAAAACCATATGATCATCTCAGTAGATGGAGATAACACTTTTGATAAAATTCATCCATTTATGATAAAAACTTTCCAGAAAGTGATCATAGAGAGCACCTACCTCAACATAATAAACACCATTTACAACAAACTCACAGCAAACATTATTCTCAATGGTGAAAAGCTGAAAACATTTCCTCTAAGATCAGGAACAAGACAAGGATATCCACTCTAACCACTTTTTTTCAATAGTGTTGGAGGTTCTAACCACAAGCAATTACAAAAGAAAAAATAAATAAATGGCATCCAAATCAGAAAGGAAAAATAAATCTTCTCCATTTACAGATAATACAATCTTATATATGCATTTTTAAAAGTCCCCCAAACCATAGTTATCTCCTTTTCTGAGCAGAAGGATGACTTACTAAGAAGATTCCACAAACACAGGTATGCAAAATAAACTCAGAAAGTTCAAACTGCAAAAAAAAAAAAGGGGGGCTTGAATCCAGTGGAAACTTATCCTAGGACCCTGAGATAAGTGAGAAAGCCATGAGTGCAGTGGGCTCCATGGGTACCAGCACGTGGTTGCACATAAGCCTCAGAGTCACTGAGAGGGCTCTTCTTTGGTTCCCATTTCTGACACCAAGAGCTATCAAAAATCCACTAACAGTAAAATCAAAACCAGATCAATAAAATAGTGTTCATTGTGCATACAAGAGCAGTTCATGAACTAAGAGTCTTCAGACTAAAACTGTAATTAAGCTCAGAGGCATAATACTGCAGGACGGCTTATAAAGCAAAAATGAGGAAACTGTTTAACTCTTACAGTAATTGGTTATTACACTGGGGGTTTCCAGATGACAGAGGACTGGTTAAAAATGATTTATCTTAAACCATTTTGGGAAAATGAGTTAAGTTTCCATTGTGATTATCAGTGGAATACATTTACAAGAAATGGCCTAAGTTTCACTTATTTTCATGAAATAAGTTAGATTTATTTTTGCTAACATGACTTAAGGGCTTCCCAGGTGGCACAGTGGTAAAGAATCTGCCTGTCAATGCAGGAGACCCAGGAGACTCAGGTTCAATCCAGGAAGATCCCCTGGAGGACGAAATGGCAACCCACTCCAATATTCTTGCCTGGAAAATTCCATGGACAGAGGAGCCTGGTGGGCTACAGTCCATGGGACCGCAAAGAGTCGGACGTGAAGGAGCACGCGCGCATGCACGCGCACAACATGGCTTGGGCAATCTGCAAGCCTGGTCTCCAATTTATTTTAACACTAGATGTTTTAGGACGTATCTAGACCCCACCCACCCCACTCCAGTACTCTTGCCTGGAAAATCCCATGGATGGTGGAGCCTGGGGGGCTGCAGTCCATGAAGTCGCTAAGAGTCGGACACAACTGAGGGACTTCACTTTCACTTTTCACTTTCATGCATTGGAGAAGGAAATGGCAACCCACTCCAGTATTCTTGCCCGGAGAATCCCAGGGACTGGGGAGCCCAGTGGGCTACCATCTCTGGGGTCGCACAGAGTCGGACACTACTGAAGCGACTTAGCAGCAGTAGCAGCATTATGTAATCTAAGGGTTTGTTAAGTTTCAAAATATTTCAACAATGATGGCTTAAAATATCCTCATAACAACTAGAAATTTTGGTATTTAAACGTTCTTTTTCAAAGTATAATACTTCAGATTCAAACTCCAGCCTGAAAGAAGAAACAGAATGTGTTAAAGATTTCTAGTAGGGTAGGCTCAACAGTTTAACATTGACAATAGATGAACCATTGTTTTTTATTTTATTTTTGCCTGGGAAATGAGTATTCTCTTCCCAAATAGGTCTCCCATAACTGAAATGGAAAAATATTTGAATAGCTTAGAAAAAAAAAATTTCTTGGTACACAACTCTCACTCATGAAATATTTAAATATTTGTTAAATCCTCAGAGTAGAAATGTATATGACTGTTTTGGTTAAATTATTACAAATTCTATTAGGCAGATTCAAAATTAGTATAATTTTTCTCTCTCAAGGCTGTATAGCAAAGTGGAGAAGAACATAGACTTTAGAGGATAAAAGTTTTTATTTAATTAATCCTCCAGTTCTTATTAGCTACATGATAACTTGCTTAATCTAACTAAACTTCAGTTTCTGCTCCTGAAAAATGAAGACTATAGCCCCTATCTCTTTGGGTTATGTCAAATATGACTGTGAAACATTTAATACAGTAAACCCAAGTAGTACCTGTTAACTATTGCTATGTTCTGCAACAGTTTTTAATGGTATTCATATAAGCAAAATAAAATGTAAATTTATCCCAACGTCAAACTACTATTAAACAGTAATAGAAGAAATCTAAGCTTTTTTTTAATCAAATAATGAATGATGCTGAATGATGTCACCTTTTCTATTGCTAACAAATCAAATTTGGTTTGCTTTACACATATTGAATTTCAGGGCTCTTTCTAGGGTACCTGGGGTCAGCATCATGTACCCAGATTTCTCAGGGGAGTTTAAGTCCGGTAAGAAGATCCTCGCACAGAGGCAGGGCAGGTCTAGTGATCTCTAGGATGTCGACTGAAGAAAGCGCCAAGTGGAATTAATTTTACAGATGCTATTGATGAGCATGGACAGCTAGAAAGTCCTTGAACAGGGGTGGGCAGCATGAGCCATTATTCTCAGCAAGTGACCTTTCTTGCAAAGATGAACAACAGGTGTGATATTCATGGAAATGACAGAGAAGGATGACTCATCCGTTTCAGTCTACAATATTTGTAGTGGGTAGGAATGTTCCAATTCAGAAGAGAGACAAAAGTTTCTATTATTTCTTTGGCCAGCTCTGTTTGTCTTTGACCCTGCTTATCTCCAAATTAGATAAAGTAACAGAAATAGAGGTAAGGTTCATTGAGAGACCAAGATAAGAGAAAAGCCTGTGAAAATTCTGTCAGAATAGGATGGGAGAACTGCCCTGACTGAAAGGAACATGATCCAACTGTCACAAACTGAACAGAAGAACCAAGGCATATAATAGCTATTTTCTATTTCAGAGAAGTATAGCTACACATTTTTTTTTTTCTCTTTCAATTTAAACACTAGTAATGCAGGAGTCTTTCAAAATATTTGAGATTTGTCTAGCACCTAGAAAATCAACTAAGACTTCCAATCGCTTCCTAGGCAAATAAGACTTGAGCCATTACTATTTCCCCTTTCAGTTTGTTACCTTAATTTTGTTAAAGGAGCTCAAAGACTTTATTAGCTAAAAACAAGGAAAGACCCGAATGGTGACAGATAATGGTGAGTGATAACATGGCAGAGTAATATACAGAAAGACTGTACTATTTTGGAAACAAGAGAATGAAACTGACAGAGTAAGCATAGCACATGCTCACATAAGTAACCAAACAACAGAGGGCCACTCTTTCTTTGATCGAAAGTATAAATGTTTTGTGCTTTTAATCAGCTCACATAATTGAGTCTTACCAGTCTTTGGAAATCTCTGACAAAATGGATCTCTTGCCCAGCTTTCCTAAATGAACATTTTAGGAGAAAGACTGAAATATGTTACCTCTCCTCCCTCTCTCAAAGAGCTCAGAGCATGTTCAAATGAATGAATGAGTGAATAAACAAATAAGTAAATAAATCAATGCCTGGCTTAGTTATGACTATTTAGCTCTCCCTGATACATGTTCCCTCCTAGCAGCCTCGTAATCAGCTGCAGCTAAAACAATTTGAAATGGTTTGCTCTCATTGTCATCATTTGACCCTTGTTTCTGAACTCAGTCCAGCATTTTTCTTATCACTGCATGAGGTGCCATAAATTATAGTTCCAGGAACACTTCACTGACCTGCTTGCAGAGACTGTTTAAAGGGAATGAGTGTGGGGCTTTGGCACCAGTGACGTTCTGTTACGGCTCAGTAAACAGGACCTATAAAAGACTGACTCTCTCTCTATGGTTTTGAGAGGAGTTCAAAGCCTGTGTTAGATACCTTCCTGCTGCTGAAGAATGGAGACATTCCCAAAATGCAGGGGAAAAACACATAGACTTACAGCTGAAAGTTTATCTCAGATTTATACAAAATGGGATTTTCCTATTGTCTAAATAATGACTACAATGCAATCTCCCTTGAACTAGACACAGCATAAAATATATTTCCAAAAGTTTTCTTAGAATAGTCATCCTAATGTAAAGCTATAAGCTCTTGTATCCTTTCAGTTTCTATGTGATATTCATCAAATATCCATTTCTAAGATAGCAACCCATACCTACAGACCTCCTAGGATATCAGGGCAAATGAATATATGAATAAAAATAAATCATGATTTACAATAATAAATTATGTTAGCAGCATATGTTTAACTGATTTTAAATTGTGAAAATTCTTAAACATTTTTCTTCCCTGGTGGCTCAGACGGTAAAGAATCTTTCTGCAATGCAGGAGATCAGGATTCAATCCCTAGGTCGGAAAGATCCCCTGGAAAAGGGAATGGCTACACACTGCAGTATTGTTGCCTGGAGAATTTCACGGACAGAGGAGACTAGCAGGCTACAGTCCATGGGGCTGCAAAGAGTTGGACTTGACTAAGCAACTAACACTTTCACTTTCATGTAGTTTAAGGATTCTCAATATGATAAATTCTATTCACAGTTTTCATAAATATTTGTGTCCGTTTTTTAAGTCCCAGGTGAAATAGAATATCCAGGAATACTTGGATGAAACTGGAACCGATTATACAGAGTGAAGTAAGCCAGAAAGAAAAACACCAATACAGTATACTGACACATATATATGGAATTTAGAAAGATGGTAATGAGGACCCTGTATGCAAGAGAGTAAAAGAGATACAGAAAAAAAAAAAAAAAAAGAATATCCAGGAATAAGTCAAATGAAGGGAAAGACTCCAATTAGAATATAGGCAACTCCATTCTTATTTTATTCTTCAACTTTTATTGACTTCTTTAGTAGTTCACAGATGAAAAGTTTGTGTTAAAATATACCACCCAAGACTGACATGAAAGTTCAGTGAATGTCTAAAGCCGTCAGCCAATCACAGAAGAAAGACTGATACTAAAACTGGGTCATAACAGATGGTTCACAAGACCATGGCACCTGTCTACATCCCAGGCAACCAGAAGGTGAATAAAACAAAAGCATTCGTGCGTAGGGGTCTTCCTTGGTGGTCCAGTGGTTAAGAATCCTCTTTCCAATGCTGGGGATATGGGGTTAATCCCTGACTGGGGAAGTGAGATCCACCTAAGCCCATGCACCACAACTAGTGAGAAGCCTGCATGCCCCAACAAAGAGCCTACATGTGCTACGGAAGATCCCAGATGCCAAGACTGAAGCCAAAAGCAGCCAAAAAGAAAGAAAGAAATGTGGTATGGAAGACTCCAGATGCCAAAACTGAGGCCAAAAGCAGCCAAAAAGAAAGAAAGAAATATGCTTAGGAGCATTTTTATGAATGAGGCCTGGAAGTGGAAGATTCACTTTTATCCCACTCTGCTACCTATAGTTCAATCACATGTCTGCATTAACTTCAAGAAGGGGCTTCTCTGGTGGCTGACTGGTAAAGAATCCATCTGCCAATGCAGGAGACACTAGTTGGGTTCCTGGGTCAGGAAGATCCCCTGAAAAAGGAAATGGCAATCCACTCCTGTATTCTTGCCTGGAAAATCCCCATGGACAGAGGAGTCTGGTGGGCTATATGCCATGGGCTCTGAGGAATCAGACATGTCTTAGTGATCAAACTAACTTCAAGGAAAGCTGGTTAAACACACAAATTGTGTGCCCAGGAAAATGAAGAGAATATAAATTTTAGTGAATGTACAATAACTTTTTCCATACAGTTAATCCTCAAACTTTTCTAAATTTTAATCCTGAATAAATTCAGATAGTCCTTTTTTTTTTAATGTGAATAAGTCAATAAGGTTCAGAAGATCAAGATTCCAGGAAAAAGACAATATAAATGGTTTCCTATAGGTACATTTCATGCAAACATGGGTATAATAAAGGAAAGAAATGGCATGGACCTAACAGAAGCAGAAGATATTAAGAGAGGTGGCAAGAATCCACAGAAGAACTATACAAAAAAGATCTTCATGACCCAGATAATCACAATAGTGTGATCACTCACCTAAAGCCAGATGTCCTGAAATGCAAAGTCACCTAGGCCTTAGGAAGCATCACTTCGAAAAAGCTAGTGGAGGTGATGGAATTCCAGTTGAGCTATTTCAAATCCTAAAAGATGATGCTGTAAAAGTGAAAAAAAAAAAAAAAAAAGAATATCCAGGAATAAGTCAAATGAAGGGAAAGACTCCAATTAGAATATAGGCAACTCCATTCTTATTTTATTCTTCAACTTTTATTGACTTCTTTAGTAGTTCACAGATGAAAAGTTTGTGTTAAAATATACCACCCAAGACTGACATGAAAGTTCAGTGAATGTCTAAAGCCGTCAGCCAATCACAGAAGAAAGACTGATACTAAAACTGGGTCATAACAGATGGTTCACAAGACCATGGCACCTGTCTACATCCCAGGCAACCAGAAGGTGAATAAAACAAAAGCATTCGTGCGTAGGGGTCTTCCTTGGTGGTCCAGTGGTTAAGAATCCTCTTTCCAATGCTGGGGATATGGGGTTAATCCCTGACTGGGGAAGTGAGATCCACCTAAGCCCATGCACCACAACTAGTGAGAAGCCTGCATGCCCCAACAAAGAGCCTACATGTGCTACGGAAGATCCCAGATGCCAAGACTGAAGCCAAAAGCAGCCAAAAAGAAAGAAAGAAATGTGGTATGGAAGATTCCAGATGCCAAAACTGAGGCCAAAAGCAGCCAAAAAGAAAGAAAGAAATATGCTTAGGAGCATTTTTATGAATGAGGCCTGGAAGTGGAAGATTCACTTTTATCCCACTCTGCTACCTATAGTTCAATCACATGTCTGCATTAACTTCAAGAAGGGGCTTCTCTGGTGGCTGACTGGTAAAGAATCCATCTGCCAATGCAGGAGACACTAGTTGGGTTCCTGGGTCAGGAAGATCCCCTGAAAAAGGAAATGGCAATCCACTCCTGTATTCTTGCCTGGAAAATCCCCATGGACAGAGGAGTCTGGTGGGCTATATGCCATGGTCTCTGAGGAATCAGACATGTCTTAGTGATCAAACTAACTTCAAGGAAAGCTGGTTAAACACACAAATTGTGTGCCCAGGAAAATGAAGAGAATATAAATTTTAGTGAATGTACAATAACTTTTTCCATACAGTTAATCCTCAAACTTTTCTAAATTTTAATCCTGAATAAATTCAGATAGTCCTTTTTTTTTTAATGTGAATAAGTCAATAAGGTTCAGAAGATCAAGATTCCAGGAAAAAGACAATATAAATGGTTTCCTATAGGTACATTTCATGCAAACATGGGTATAATAAAGGAAAGAAATGGCATGGACCTAACAGAAGCAGAAGATATTAAGAGAGGTGGCAAGAATCCACAGAAGAACTATACAAAAAAGATCTTCATGACCCAGATAATCACAATAGTGTGATCACTCACCTAAAGCCAGATGTCCTGAAATGCAAAGTCACCTAGGCCTTAGGAAGCATCACTTCGAAAAAGCTAGTGGAGGTGATGGAATTCCAGTTGAGCTATTTCAAATCCTAAAAGATGATGCTGTAAAAGTGCTACACTCAACATGCCAGCAAATTTGGAAAACTCACAGTGGACACAGGACAGGAAAAGGTCAGTTTTCATTCCAATCCCAAAGAAAGGCAATGCCAAACAATGCTCACACTACCTCACAATTGCACTCATCTCACACTAGTGAAGTTATGCTCAAAATTCTCCAAGTCAGGCTTTAAAGGTATGTGAGTCATGAACTTCCAGACGTTCAAGCTGGATTTAGGAAAGGCAGAGGAACCAGAGATCAAATTGCCAACACCCACTGGACCATCTAAAAAGCAAGAGAGTTCTAGGAAAACATTTATTTCTGCTTTATTGACTATGCCAAAGCATTTGACTGTGTGGATCACAACAAATTGGAAAATTATGAAAGAGATGAGAATACCAAACCACCTTACCTAACTTCTGAGAAATCTGTATACAGGTCAAGAAGCAACAGTTAGAACTGGACATGGAACAACAGACTGGTTCCAAATTGGGAAAGGAGTATTTCAAGGCTGTATATTGTCATCCCGCTTATTTAACTTATATGTAGAGTACATCATGTGAAATGCCAGGCTGGATGAAGCACAAGATGGAATCAAGATTGCCAGGAGAAATATCAATAACCTCAGATATGCAGATAACACCACCTTTATGGCAGAAAGTGAAGAAGAACTAAAGAGCCTCTATGAAAGTGAAAGAGGAGAGTTAAAAAGTTGGCTTAAAGCTCAATATTCAGAAAACTAAGATCATGGCATCTGGTCCCATCACTTCATAGCAAATAGATGGGGAAACAATGGAAACCGTGAGAGACTTTATTTTGGGGGGCTCCAAAATCACTGCAGATGGTGACTGCAGCCATGAAATTAAAAGATGCTTGCTCTTTGGAAGAAAATATATGACCAACCTAGACAGCATATTAAAAAGCAGGATATTACTTTGCCAACAAAGGTCCATCTAGTCAAAGCTATGGTTTTTCGAATAGTCATGTATGGATGTGAGAGTTGGACTATACAGAAAGCCGAGCACTGAATAATTGATGCTTTTGAACTGTGGTGTTGGAGAAGACTCTTGAGAGTCCCTTGGACTGCAAGGAGATCCCACCAGTCTATCCTAAAGGAAATCAGTCTTGAATATTCATTGGAAAGACTGATGCTGAAGCTGAAACTCCAAAGAACTGACTCATTTGAAAAGACCCCGACGCTGGGAAAGATTGAAGGTGGGAGGAGAAGGGGATAACAGAGGATGAGATGGTTGGATGGCATCACCAACTAGATGGACATGAGTTTGAGCAAGCTCTGAGGGTTGGTGATGGACAGGGAAGCCTGGCATGCTGCAGTCCATGGGGTCACAAAGAGTTGGACATGACTGAGTGACTGAACTGAACTGAATGGTACATCATGGGAACTTCTAGGTCACCTCTGCGGAGAAAAACAAAACTGATAGCCAGGGGTATTTTAGCTTGTTTACATGAGAAATTGTGTCAACGTGAAAATCACAGTGATTTTACCAAAGATCCGTAAACATCTTACTCTTGGAGTCTTTAATCACTAGCAGAATGTTTAGGTGTTTGAGACTATTGAACAAGCTTATTTTGTAATTATTCAAAAACTAAAATCCCATCTGTAGTCAAGAGTTCCCATTTTCTTAAATCTTTTCTGCATAAATTACACTCTAATTTCAGTTATAATTTTCCTATTCCAAAGCATTGTCATTCAAATAAAAATACACTCAGTCCTAAAAATTAAAAATTAAAATATATATTTTTTCCTCTTTAAGTATGTCTTAGTTAATAACATAAGATTAACATTATAGATACATTAGGATACATTGTTTGAGGAAGAATTAAATCTATGTCTAAAAATCATCACTTTGATATTTTTCAAGAAGAAAATAAATGCTCTTCACCCAGCATGTGTATTTATTTATCTAATTTTTTGAAAATACAATTAAGATAATTGGGACATTTTGCCAAATTCTGAATGAAAATGACAATGAGCCATTTTCCCATTTCCTATGAATATTTGGGGGGAATTGATGGCAATTAAACCTAATAAATCTTTTGTTTTCATTTTTGATTGAACATTTTATTTTGAGATAATTGGAGATGCACTTCTAGTTGTAAGAAGTAATACAAGGAGATACTTTGAATAGTTTACTCAATTTTCACCAAAGCTTGCAGAACTATAGTATAATATCACCACTAGGATACTGACATTGATATAATCCCCTGGTCTTACTCAAATTTCCTCAGTTTTATTCGCATTAATTGTGTGTGTGTATGTGTTCAGTTCTGTGCAATTTACCATGTGTGTGTTTGTGTACCTACCACACAGTCAAGATGCAGAAAGTTCCTTCAGAACAAAGATTCCTGACTGTATTCTTTCATTATCAGGTCCACCTCCCAATCCTTCACTACCCTTCAACTTCCTTAACTCCTGGCAAGCACTCTCTATTTCTATAACTTTTTCATTTCTAGGATATTACATAAATAGAATCATACAGTATATGTGAAAATGACTTTTTTTCACTCTGTGTAATTCTCCTGAGACTTATTCAAGTTGTTGCGTATACCACTAATAAAATTTAAAATGTTAATAAAACAAATATAATCTTATTCTTAACCCAGTTTTAGAATCACTAACTGACTTTTTTCTTCTTTTAATGGTCTAGTTTAGTGCTTCCTAGTCACCTAGAAGCTTGTTAAATTAAAATAGCTTGCTGTACTTGCCTCTAGAGCTTCTGAAAAAGTAGCCTGAGAATGTACCCTGGTGGCTCAGATGGTAAAGAATCTGCCTTCACTGCAAGGAACCTGGCTTCAGTCCCTGGGTTGGGAAGATCCCCTGGAAAAGGGAATGTCTACCCACTCCAATATCCTTGCCTGAAGAATGCCATGGGCAGAGGAGTCTGATGGTCACTCATTCGAACATGAGTGAGTGACTAAGCACATGAAAGGCTGATGCTGCTGGCTCTGCTTTGAATAGCGCTGTTTACATTTATATTAATAACCAAGAGAGCTCATCCTAATTCATGTTTGAAATATTGTTCTAAAATAATTCATTCTCACTTGTCTCTACCCAAAAGTTGTGGGTCTGAGAGAGAAGGTAATCTGTTCTCAGACTTCTCAAGGAATACTCCATGGTTCCCAGGAAGAAAATAGATTTTCTAAATCAAATACTAAATAAACAAATAGAAAACAGGCAGTGTACAAAGGAGGAAATACAAGTAGTCATAAACATATGAAAAATGTTTCTCAGTAGTAATTAAGGAAATGCAAATTAAAGAAGTGAGTTCATAACATCTTATGAGAAAATCATTTAAAATTTTAGTAACATGACATGTTGGTAAGAGAACAGAGAAATATGCAGCCATAATACACAGGGGGTGCAACTACTTTAATGGGTAATTTTTCATAATTTAGTAACATTAAATATGCCTTATGATTCAGCTATGGCAGTACCAGATCTCTTCTCTGTAAAGAGAACAAAACATATGCCTAATACAGCATATTGTAAGAATTTGTTGCAGCTTTTTGATAAAGTAAACCTACATAAATGTCCATAGATAAAGGGAAAGCTAATCAATATCTCTCGGCATTTTAAGAAAATGATATCACTTTCCATGCACAAAGGTGGAAAAGGCTTATAACTTAGCACATATCTAGGGTCTGACTGCCATCCTACCTGAAGACCAGGGAAGCTAGTGGACATGTCCTCTGCCTTTTTCCTCTAGACTACTATAAATCGCCAGTATCTCCCAGGAAGGAGCTTGTGCATAGTCTGCACTCCAGGCTAGGTGGCTGCCATGTGACAGGCAGCCTCCTGGATTGCCTGGCTCTGAAACCCAACAGTATTGTATTCACAAGTCCCACAGGATTGTAGCAAACAAAGAAGCAGTTCTTAACTGGCTGTCTTCCCAGAACTCAGAGCAGAGGGGACAAAGAGAAACAACAGAAACCCTCATCTCCCAGTCTGTCTCTGAAGGCAGTCGATTTGCATACTTTGAAAGCTGCTGCCTGAGCATCAAATTTCTAATTTAGCACACACCTATGGACTGAATGACATTCTTCCTGGAGACCAGGAAGCTTGTGGAACCTCTTCCGCTCTCTCCCTAGCCCACTTCCAGATGACAGTATATTTTCTGGAAGAAGCTTGTACACACGCTTGGCTCCTCAACTTTTCCAGCTCTGCCCAGGATGGGCACTTGGATTATCTGACTGAGAGCTAACAGTGGTTTCATTCCCAAATCCCATAGGACTTCAGGAAAGAAGCACTTTAACGGGTGCAGGAGCACCTCTACACACAAAGTTTTACACTTGGACCAAGCACAAGGGGAGTAGGCAAAATGCCAACATCCTGGCTTTTCCCGGGGTGTGGCCAAACTCTAAGATGTGTGGCCAAATTTTCCAAGATGCTGAGAGCCACGCTTCCAATAAACTGGCATCTAAGTGCTGGCTGTGATTCTCCCCCTTTAGGACACTGATGGGTCTTGGCACCTCCTCAAATACTGATAAGCATCAAGAACAAAGAAGGCAGCTTGGTATTTACAAAAATTTAAGGGACAACCAAAACTTCAGGCTAGACTAACAGACAAGGTTCATCTCCCACATGAGATCATTCAGTCAAGACTGGGAGAGGTGGATGTTTTATCTATGTGCAGAAATCAATAAAGACAGCAAGAAAAATGAAGAAAGAGAATATATTCCAAAGAACAAAATAAAACTCCAGAAATAGATCTTAATGAAATGGAGATGAATGATTCATTTAATAGAGTTCAAAATAACAGTCATAAACATGAACAAAGTAAGAACATCAAAGTAGGAATATAAAATAGTTAAAAGTATCAAACAAATCATAAAGCTAAAGAATACGATAAGTTGACTAAAAAATTTAATAGCAGGAGGGCAACAGCGGGCTAGGTGAAGCAGCAGAAAGGATCAGTGAACTTGAAAACAAGGCAATGAAATTCATTAAGTCTGAGAAACAAAAAAAAAAGNATTTAAAATTTTAGTAACATGACATGTTGGTAAGAGAACAGAGAAATATGCAGCCATAATACACAGGGGGTGCAACTACTTTAATGGGTAATTTTTCATAATTTAGTAACATTAAATATGCCTTATGATTCAGCTATGGCAGTACCAGATCTCTTCTCTGTAAAGAGAACAAAACATATGCCTAATACAGCATATTGTAAGAATTTGTTGCAGCTTTTTGATAAAGTAAACCTACATAAATGTCCATAGATAAAGGGAAAGCTAATCAATATCTCTCGGCATTTTAAGAAAATGATATCACTTTCCATGCACAAAGGTGGAAAAGGCTTATAACTTAGCACATATCTAGGGTCTGACTGCCATCCTACCTGAAGACCAGGGAAGCTAGTGGACATGTCCTCTGCCTTTTTCCTCTAGACTACTATAAATCGCCAGTATCTCCCAGGAAGGAGCTTGTGCATAGTCTGCACTCCAGGCTAGGTGGCTGCCATGTGACAGGCAGCCTCCTGGATTGCCTGGCTCTGAAACCCAACAGTATTGTATTCACAAGTCCCACAGGATTGTAGCAAACAAAGAAGCAGTTCTTAACTGGCTGTCTTCCCAGAACTCAGAGCAGAGGGGACAAAGAGAAACAACAGAAACCCTCATCTCCCAGTCTGTCTCTGAAGGCAGTCGATTTGCATACTTTGAAAGCTGCTGCCTGAGCATCAAATTTCTAATTTAGCACACACCTATGGACTGAATGACATTCTTCCTGGAGACCAGGAAGCTTGTGGAACCTCTTCCGCTCTCTCCCTAGCCCACTTCCAGATGACAGTATATTTTCTGGAAGAAGCTTGTACACACGCTTGGCTCCTCAACTTTTCCAGCTCTGCCCAGGATGGGCACTTGGATTATCTGACTGAGAGCTAACAGTGGTTTCATTCCCAAATCCCATAGGACTTCAGGAAAGAAGCACTTTAACGGGTGCAGGAGCACCTCTACACACAAAGTTTTACACTTGGACCAAGCACAAGGGGAGTAGGCAAAATGCCAACATCCTGGCTTTTCCCGGGGTGTGGCCAAACTCTAAGATGTGTGGCCAAATTTTCCAAGATGCTGAGAGCCACGCTTCCAATAAACTGGCATCTAAGTGCTGGCTGTGATTCTCCCCCTTTAGGACACTGATGGGTCTTGGCACCTCCTCAAATACTGATAAGCATCAAGAACAAAGAAGGCAGCTTGGTATTTACAAAAATTTAAGGGACAACCAAAACTTCAGGCTAGACTAACAGACAAGGTTCATCTCCCACATGAGATCATTCAGTCAAGACTGGGAGAGGTGGATGTTTTATCTATGTGCAGAAATCAATAAAGACAGCAAGAAAAATGAAGAAAGAGAATATATTCCAAAGAACAAAATAAAACTCCAGAAATAGATCTTAATGAAATGGAGATGAATGATTCATTTAATAGAGTTCAAAATAACAGTCATAAACATGAACAAAGTAAGAACATCAAAGTAGGAATATAAAATAGTTAAAAGTATCAAACAAATCATAAAGCTAAAGAATACGATAAGTTGACTAAAAAATTTAATAGCAGGAGGGCAACAGCGGGCTAGGTGAAGCAGCAGAAAGGATCAGTGAACTTGAAAACAGGGCAATGAAATTCATTAAGTCTGAGAAACAAAAAAAAAAAAAAGAAAACAAAGATAACTTAAGAGACTTTTGGTAATCTTCAAATGGAAAAATATGTGCTTTATAGGAGTCTCAGAAGGACAAGACAGGTACAAAGAAGACGAAAGCTTATTCAAAGAAAAAGAATGGTTGCACATTTCCCTAACCCGGAGAAAGAGACATCTAAATCCGGGAAGCTCAGAGTTCCAAATAAGATTACTCTAAGGAGACCCACAAGAAGACATGGTGTAATGCTTTTTGACATGTTGTGATTAAATTGTCAATTGTTAGAAGAAAAAAAAAAAAAAAGCAAGTACAAAACAACTTGTTACATACAAAGGACTCTCCATAAGACTGTCAACAGATTTTCAGCAGAAACTTGGCAGACCAGAAGGGAGTGTCATGATACAGCCAAAGTACTGAAAGAAAAAACTGCCAGCCAAGAATACTAACCGTGGCAAAGCTGCCCTTCAGAACCGAAGGAGAGATAAAGAGACAAACAAAAGTTGAAGGAGTTTATCATCACTACACTGGCCCCACAGGCAATGTTAAAGTGAGTTTTTGTTGAAATGAAAAGACACTAAATAGGAGCAGGAAACCATATGCAAGTATAAAACTCACTAGTAAAGGTAAATATATAGTTAAATTCAAGATACTGTAATGTAACAGTGGTGGGTCAATCACTGATAACTCTAGTATAAAGGTCAAAATACAAAAATATTAAAATAATTGTAACTACAACAACTTTGAATAGACACCCAATTTAAAAAGAGGTAAGTTGTGATACCATATACATAAAATGTGAGATGGAGTGGATAAATGTAGAGCATATATATATATATACATGAAGTTGATAAATCAGTGTGATATACCACATTAAGAAAATGAAAGATAAAAATCATATGATTTTTTAAATCTTTTTTTATTTGATGCATTTGATGAAATTGAACATCTGTTCTGGATAAAAACTCTCAACAAAATGTGTATGGAAAAAAATTACACCTCAGCTTCAGTTCAGTTCAGTTCAGTAGCTCAGTCATGTCTGACTCTGCAACCCCATGGACTGCAACACACCAGGCCTCCCTGTCCATCACCAACTCCTGAAGTTTACTCAAACTTATGTCCCTTGAGTCAGTGATGCCATCCAACCATCTCATCTTCTGTCGGCCCCTTCTCCTCCCACCTTCACTCTTTCCCATCATCAGGGTCTTTTCAGATGAGTTAGTTCTTCGCATCAGGTAGCCAAAGGATTGGAGTTTCAATTTCAGCATTGGTCCTTCCAATGAATATTTAGGACTGATTTCCTTTAGGATTGACTGGTTGGATCTCCTTGCAGTCCAAGGGACTCTCAAGAGTCTTCTCCAAAACCACAGTTTAAATGCATCAATTCTTCAGCACTCAGCTTTCTTTGTAGTCCAACTCTCACATCCATACATGACTACTGAAAAATCCACAACTTTGACTAGATAGACCGTTGTGGGCAAAGTAGTTGTTTCTGCTTTTGAATATGCTATCTAGGTTGGTCATAACTTTTCTTCCAAGGAGTAAGCGTCTTTTAATTTCATGGCTGCAGTCACCATCTGCAGTGATATTGGACCTCAGCTTAATAAAGGCCATATATGACAAGCCCATAGCTAACATCATACCAAACAGTTAAAAGCTGAAAGCTTTTTTTCTAAGGTCAAGAACAAAACAAGGATGCCCATATCTCCCACCTTTATTCAAAATAGTATGAGAAGTCCGAGCAAAACAATTAAGCATGAAAAAGAAATAAAAGACATTCAGATCAGAATGGAAGAAGTAAAACTGTCACAGTTACAGATGAAATGTATTAAACATAGAAAACCCTAATGATTCTACCAAAAAACTATAGAACTAATAAATCCAGTAAAGTTGCAGGATACAAAATCAGTTGAATTTTTGAACATTAATAACAAACTATCAAAATAAGAAATTAAGAAAACAATCTAATTTACAATAACATGAAAAATAAAATGCCTCAGAAAACAGTTAATCAAGGAAGTGATATACTGCAAACTCTAAGGCATTGATGAAAGAAACTGCTGCTGCTGCTGCTGCTAAGTCACTTCAGTCGTGTCCGACTCTGTGCGACCCCATAGACGGCAGCCCACTAGGCTCCTCTGTCCCTGGGATTTTCCAGGCAAGAATACTGGAGTGGGTTGCCATTTCCTTCTCCCTGTCTCTTATACACATCTCCTCAGCTTACATTGATGAAAGAAACTGCTGCTGCTGCTGCTGCTAAGTCACTTCAGTCGTGTCCGACTCTGTGCGACCCCATAGACGGCAGCCCACTAGGCTCCTCTGTCCCTGGGATTTTCCAGGCAAGAATACTGGAGTGGGTTGCCATTTCCTTCTCCAATGCATGAAAGTGAAAAGCGAAAGTGAAGTCGCCCAGTCATGCCCCACTCTTAGCGACCCCATGGACTGCAGCCTACCAAGCTCCTCCGTCCTGGGTATTTTTCAGGCAAGAGTACTGGAGTGGGGTGCCATTGCCTCCTCCAGAAAGAAACAGAAGAAGACACAAATAAGTGGAAAAATATCCTATGCTCATGGGTTAGAAGAACTAATATTGCTATTTCCATACCACCCAAAGTGATCAACACATTCAATGCAATTCCTATCAACATTCTAATGGTACTTTTCAAGAAACTGAAAACAAAATCCTGAAATTTGTATGCAACTGCAAGCAACCTCAAAAAACCAAAGCAATATTGAAAGAGAAAAACAAGTCTGGAAACATCACAATTCCTGATTTCAAACTATATCACAAAGCCATAGTAATCATAATGTTAAGCCAACGATATTGGCTTAAAAACAGACACAGATCAATGGAATAGAAGTCCAGAAATAAACCCACACATATATGGTCAACTAATTTTTGATAAAGGAGCCAAGAATGTAAAATGGGCAAAGTGCACTCTTTTCAATAAGAGTTGTAGGGAAAATTTGCCACATGTAAAAGAATGAAACTGTACCTTATCTTACACCATGTGCTAAAGCAACTTAGAATGGCTTAAAGATCTAAGTAAACCTACAGTGGATAATCTCCTTGACAGCTATCTCAGCAGTGATTTTTTCTGGATTTTATATCAAAGCAAAGGCAGCAAAATTAAAAATAAACAAATGGTACTACTTCAAAATAAAAAGTTGCACAGAAAAGAAACCATCAATATAATGAAAAGGCAATCTACAGAATGAGAGAAAATATTTGCCAATCATATATCTGATAAGGGGTTAAATGGCTTAAAGATCTAAGTAAACCTACAGTGGATAATCTCCTTGACATCTATCTCAGCAGTGATTTTTTCTGGATTTTATATCAAAGCAAAGGCAGCAAAATTAAAAATAAACGAATGGTACTACTTCAAAATAAAAAGTTGCACAGAAAAGAAACCCTCAATATAATGAAAAGGCAATCTACAGAATGAGAGAAAATATTTGCCAATCATATATCTGATAAGGGGTTAACATAAAATATATATAAAGTAGTCATACAACTCAATAGCAAAAAAAAAGATAGCAATAACCCTCTGATTAAATATGGGCAGAGGAATTGAACAGACATCTTTTCAAAGAAGATAGGCCATAAAAAAGCATCACTAATAATCAGGGAAATGCATATAAAAATCACAATAAGATATCATCTTACACCTGTTAAAATAGCTATCACCAACCAGACAAGAGATTTAAAAAATGTATTAGTGAGGATGTGGAGAAAAGTGTGGATAAGGAGGTTGGTAGGAATATAAATTGCTACAGCCATTATGGAAAGCCATACGAAGGATGCTAAAAAATTAAATAGCTTACCACAGAATCCAGAAATCTTCCTTTTGGGTATATATTCATGAGACACAAACAGATTCCTGCAGTCCTGTGTTCATTGCAGCCAATAGCCAAGATATGGAAACAATGTAAGTGTCTATCAATGGATTAACTAATAAAGAAGATATGGTGGGGCTTCCCTTGTGGCTCAGCTGGTAAAGAACTCACCTGCAGTGCGGGAGACCTGGGTTCAAGCCCTGAATTGGGAAGATCCCCTGGAGAAAGGAAAGGCTAACCACTTCAGTATTCTGGCCTGGAGAATTCTATGGACACAGTCCATGGGGTCGCAAAGAGTCAGACATGACTGAGCGGCTTTATACATTGATATATTACTCAGCCATGTATCTGAGACAAAGTATATTTTCTTGCTCGCAACAAGGATGGATCTTGAGGGTGCTATGCTAAGTAAAATATGTAAGATAAAGAAAGACAAATGCTATATGATCTCACTTATATGTGGAATCTAAAACAGTCAAGCTCAAAGGTTAGAATAGTGATTATCAGTGGATAGGGGAGAGGAGAAAAGAGGAGATATTGGTCAAAGAGTACAAACTTTCAGTTATTAGATGAATAACTTCTGCAGATCTAATGTACAGCACGGTTAATTATAGTTAACAATACTGTATTACTTACTTGAAATTTTCCAAGAGAGAAAATTTTAAATGTTATCACCGCACACACAAAAAAGAAATAATAAATATGTGATGTGATCCAGATGTTAGCTAATGCTATGCTGGTAATCATTTTGCAATAAATAAGTATATCAAATAAACACATTATACATCTTAAACTAACCAATTTCATGTTGAACTGTTAGAGCCACCGGAGAAGACTTTCACTTATTGAATGCTTACTGTATCTCAGGAACTGGTATTTGCACACTATACAGCCCTGTTTATTTTCTGTCTGTTTCATAGGTTTCCAAGATGTACTTAATAATCTGAAGTAAGAAGAAAAGATATCCTGGTAAAACTAAAGGTGTTAGCAACGATTCAAAAAGCTTTTCCTAAGGGCCAGTCATCAACTGACTCCACTCTAGTAACAAGGAAAGTTTGTCTCCCCTATCAAAGAACAAATTCCCAGAAGACAGGCTGGGTTATCTCAGCTTAGGGATAATGCCTACTCTATGGGTTAATAAGCTTTGCTCAGAATGGTAGAATCACCAGATCAGACATATGTGCATTTTGTACAGTCAGTATCTACATGTTTTGACTGATCTCTGATACGAGTGAAGTTGGAGGAAGTGGGCAGGAACAGAATTAAAAGCCAGGATGTTCACTCCAGCTCTTGTCCCCCTTATTCTGTGAATCTTCTGGTATGGGCAAACAATAAGTGGGAGAAATTGATTCAACTAACACAAAAGGTTTTTATGAGTACCTCAGCTGTGCCTGGTACTTTAACAATTTGCCTTTGTGTGTCACACCTTACAGAGATCTTTTACATAGACCTGTCTTGTTTTATTCCCCAAACCACTATGGGAATACAAGTAGTGAAAGAGCACACTCCCCCATTTCTACAGATGAAGAAACTCAAGCTGACAAGTAGCTTGCCCAAAAGTCACATGTCTGGACAGAGGGGACTGGAAATGGGACTCTGACCCATGACTTTTTAATCCCCAGCCAGTACTCTTCCCGTTAATGCTTACTTGATGTGAGCATTCAGTACTGACTTGGAGGAAAAAGTACTAAGAACAGCTTATTTCATTGAGAAGGAGGAACTTAATGTTCAAGGAGGTGAGTAATAACATCCAGATGAAAGATGTAACTAGCTATAAAATGAAAATGATAGCAGAGACAATTTATTCACAAAGGAACAGCAAATTTATTGATGGGATTTATCTAATAAGTGACAGTGAGGAATAAAATAGACTGCTATTCTGATTTAGGAGAAAATCACTCTATGCAGAATAAATAGAGCAATTTTCTCTGATGATACAGAAATATTCCACACTTATGTCAAGATGATGAGCAATGTTGTCAGGCCAGCATTAGCTTAGAGAAGAAAATCAGTGGTGAAAAATATCAGGCTTAATTTTAACATTCTTGGCGAAGATGCCCCTATAGGATGACTAAAGAATTACTTCACTGCACACATTCTTCCTTGCACCGTCTCTGTCAGGTTAGGGTTGAATTGGAGTCACAAAGTGTTAGTCGCTCAGTCATGTCTGACTCTTTGTGACCCCTTGAACTATAGCCCACTAGGTTACTATGGACAATTCCATAGAATTTTCCAGGCAATAATACTGGAGTGGGTTGCCATTTCTTTCTCCAGAGGATCTTCCTGATCCAGGGATCAAACCTGTGTCCCATTCATTGTAGGCAGATGCCATCTGAGCCACCAGGGAAGCAAATGAAATTGTCAGATCAATGTCCCAGGTTCCTCCTCAGCCAAGTTAATTCCTTATTAGGAAATAGTCCCATGAGGGCAGGGCACAGAAATAACAAGAATAAGAAATGGGCTATGGGGCTTCTCTGGTGGTCCTGTGACTAAGAATCCAGCTGGCAACACAGGGCACACAGGTTCAATCCCTGGTCTGGGAAGATCCCACATGCTGCAAGGTAACTAAGCTTGTGCAGCACAACTACTGAGCCCGCGTGCTGAAACTCCTGAAGCCCGATCACCCTAGACCGAAGGCTCGTGACAAGAGAAGCCGCCACAACGAGAAGCCCACGCAACACAACTAGAGTAGCCCTCGCTCTCCGTAATCAGAGAAAGCCCTCGTGCAGCAACAAAGACCAAATGCAGCTGAAAATGAAAAGAAAGAGAGAAAGACAATGGCTAAGTATCTTTTGATACGAAGAAAATGATTGCTTCACCTTGCTTTCTAGAGTTTTTTAGGCAATTTCATTATGTTACCTCTAACCATAGCTAATATAAAATGAAGAGAGAATTGTAGCAAAACAGAATACTGTCACTTTTATTGTCTTTTGTTGCCACAAGATGAAGGTATTTTGCCTCCATAGTCATCAAATAAAAATATTGAGCCTTTGAAAGTCAGCATGCTTTTCACTGAATTTATCCTGAGGATGGGTTCCAAAGGCATCGTATCAGCTAGCTGAATCGTCAGGGGTCTTGTCATTGTCATTCTCTGTGATAAATTTTGGGTTCATTTGATTACATTCCCTCACTCTCTCTTTCCTTGCTGAAAGAAAAACCTTTCTATTTATGTGGTGCTAAGGAAAACTTTGCCGACTAAGGTCCATCTAGTCAAGGCTATGGTTTTTCCTGTGGTCATGTATGGATGTGAGAGTCGGACTGTGAAGAAGGCTGAGCACCGAAGAATTGATGCTTTTGAACTGTGGTGTTGGAGAAGACTCTGGAGAGTTCCTTGGACTGCAAGGAGATCCAACCAGTCCATTCTAAAAGAGATTAGCCCTGGGATTACTTTGGAAAGAATGATGCTAAAGCTGAAACTCCAGTACTTTGGCCACCTCATGTGAAGAGTTGACTCATTGGAAAAGACTCTGATGCTGGGAGGGATTGGGGGCAGGAGGAGAAGGGGACGACCGAGGATGAGATGGCTGGATGGCATCACGGGCTCGATGGACGTGAGTCTGAGTGAACTCCGGGAGTTGGTGATGGACAGGGAGGCCTGGCGTGCTGTGATTCATGGGGTCGCAAAAAGTCGGACATGACTGAGTGACTGAACTGAACTGAAGGATTCTTTCATACCTCCAAGATATGGAAAGAGAAGAAAGCAAGTTGCAGAACAATGTTTCACATTCAGTGGTGTGCACTTAGGTTCCAACAGAGAGCACTGGATGGAGGAACAGCACACAGTTGAGAACTGTTGCATCTGGGGATAGGAGGGGAAAGCAAGAACAGCGTCAGATGGGAGAGGGGGCACATTCATGTTTTTTTCTAAATATTTCTGTGTGGTTTGAATCTTTTACACAATAACATATTCATGTATGACTTGTGTGCTTTTTTAAAGGACACAGCCAAAGAGAAATGGGGCTTTTGCTTGCAATCCTACTTAAAGGTTAATTTCTGTGAAATCAACCAGTGGTCTTAGGTTCCAAGGCAACTTTTTGTTTGGGTCTGTTACCCAGGAGATCGTCTCTCTAGGAGATTTTCGTTATCTTTAAATTATTTGCCTGCAAAGTTGAAGATATCAAAATATTTCCAATGTACTTAAAGTTTTAGCTTTGGGCAGCATTAACTAGAGCTGTCCAGAAAGGAGAATATACTACCAAAAATTTAGACTCATGGCTTTTCTTCTAGTACTTTTCCCAGAGTGAAGATAATTTAAAAAATGCTTATAAGGGTCTAAGTTGAGAACTTAGCTATCACCCTTCTCCACAGCCAGTTACCAAACTCTACAGGCAGCTTAAACCCTGGCTTTGGGTCCCTAAATCACTTCTTTGTTGTTGTTGTTGATTCCTTGATGGTTTAGTAATTATCCTGAGAGAGCTGTGCAAGGGTACACTGTTGAAAGGCACAGAAGAAGAAGACAGAAGACTCTCAGGCTGTCCTTCTTGGACACCTTGACAAGTACAGTGTTTTCAATTTACATCAGCTCCAAAACTGCAGATCCGAGGTGTTTGTTCTTGGTCTTCCATTGTTCTTACATTTGATCCTGCCTTCTCCCCAAGTCTCAATTAATCATATGGAAATAACATTCTCAAGCTTGTAACATAGCCCATATCTTTCAGGTGTATACTGGGTACTTATCTACCTCCAGCTGCATAGTGCACATCTTCAACCAGATAGCCCAGAAGAATGACAAAAGGGATGAAAGTGGACTCATCTCTCTCTACCCCAAATCTACTCTACCTCCTACGAACCCAGTAGTTCCCAACCAGTGGTGGTTCTACACCCCTTAGGGATATTTGGCAATAATATCTCAAGACAACTGTGGTAGAGGAATACTGGGCATTTGATGGCTAGATCCAGAGATGCTATTAAACATCCTAAAACTTACAGGACCCTCTCTCCCACTACACAGCAAAGAATATTTCACCCAAAGTGTCAGTAGGGTCAAGTTTAAGAAAATATTCATTGCTGAAATGATTGAGAAATGGTTAATTTAATGGTTAGGTCATGGAAAATGGGTTAACAACCCATAAATAAGGACAACATAATCCATCCTTAAAGTCACCCCTGTTTTCTCCTTCTCCCACTTCTGAATCTAGGTATTCATGAGTCCCATTGATTCTAGATACAATGGATCTTCACGCTGCTCCTGCCACAATCCTGACTTTGGTTCGTACTCTCTTCAGCGATACATCACTCTTTTGATTCATTTCCCCTTTCCCCATCTCCTTCCATAGCAGTCTATTCCTGCTATTTGAAGGAATTTGCCAAAAGATAAACATATTCATTTCAGTTCAGTCACTCAATCATGGCCAACTCTTTGCGCACCCATTGACTGCAGCATGCCAGGCTTCCCTGTCCATCACCAAGTCCTGGAGCTTACTCAAACTCATGTCCATTGAGTCAGTGATGCCATCCAGCCATCTCATCCTCTGTTGGCCCCTTCTCCTCCTGCCTTCAGTCTTGCCCAGCATCAGGATCTTTTCCAGTGAGTCAGTTCTTTGCATCAGGTGGTCAAAGGATTGGAGTTTCAGCTTGAGCATCAGTCCTTCCAATGAATCTTCAGGGATGATTTCCTTTAGGACTGGTTGGATCTCTTTGCAGTCCAAGGGGGTCTCAAGAGTCTTCTCCAACACCACAGTTCAAAAGCATCAATTCTTCAGTGCTCAGCTTTCTTTATAGTCCAACTCTCACAGCCATACATGATTACTGGAAAAACCATAGTTTTGACTACACGGACTTTTGTTGGCAAAGTAATGTCTCTGCTTTTTAATATGCTTTCTAGGTTGATCATAGCTTTTCTTCCAAGGAGCAAGCGTCTTTTAATTTCATGGCTGCAATCACCATCTACAGTGATTTTGGAGTCCAAAAAAATAAAGTCTCATTGTTTCCATTGTTTCTCCATCTATTTGCCATGAAGTGATGGGATCAGATGCCATGATTTTAGTTTTCTGAATGTTGAGCTTTAAGCCAACTTTTTCACTCTCCTCTTTCACTTTCATCAAGAGGCTTTTTAGTTCCTCTTCAATTTATGCCATAAGGGTGATGTCATCTGCATATCTGAGGTGATTGATATTTCTCCCAGCAATCTTGATTCCAGCTTGTGCTTCATTCAGCCCAACATTTCACATGATGTACTCTGCATTTAAGTTAAATTAGCAGGGTGACAATATACAGCCTTGACAAACTCCTTTCACGTCACTCTCACTTAAAACCCATCATACTGTTTTCATTGCCTGTGGATAAAATCTGAGCTGAAGGCCCTGTTCTAATTCGATCCCTTTCAATCTCTTTAGTGCCTTGTTTTTCAAATCCCTCATCTTGGTCACCAGCTCCTCCAGTCCTCCACACATAACAATGCATTGAAGATCTAGAGAATTTATGGCTGTTTTCAGCTTTGTGCCTTTGTATGTCAGCATGGAATGCCATCCCCTTACTCTGTTTTTTCTGGTTCACTCATAGGTGTTATTCAAGATGCAGCTCATGTGTAAGTTTTTCTGAGAATACCTTTTTCCTAACCAACATAAGTCTACAGAGAATCCCATGCTTGTCAAAATTCATGGTTGAATGTAACAGAAGAAGCTTCTAGATAATTTAGGTCTAAAAAGAAATTGATTAAAAAGGGTAGCAACAGCTGTACTGGGTTGAGTAGTGTCTTTCAAAAATTTATGTCTTACCCAAAGACTGTAAATATGACCTCATTTGGAAGTAAGGTCTTTGCAGATATAAACAAGTTAGGATGAGATCATACTTAGTTGGAGTTCCCTAGTGGCTCAGATGGTAAAGAATACACATACAGTACAGGAGACTGGGTTCATCCATGGGTCAGGAAGATCGCCTGGAGAAGGGAAATGTCTTTCAAAAATTTATGTCTTACCCAAAGACTGTAAATATGACCTCATTTGGAAGTAAGGTCTTTGCAGATATAAACAAGTTAGGATGAGATCATACTTAGTTGGAGTTCCCTAGTGGCTCAGATGGTAAAGAATACACATACAGTACAGGAGACTGGGTTCATCCATGGGTCAGGAAGATCGCCTGGAGAAGGGAAAGGCTACCAGTTCCACTATTCTTGCCTGGATAATACCATGGATAGAAGAGCCTGGTGGGCTACACTCCATGGGGTTGAAAAGAGTGGGACATGACTGAGCATGATGAAGCATGCATATATGCGTGCCTGCACACACACACACACACACACACACACACACACACAGTTAGGGGAACCCTAAATTCTACATGATTGGTATTCCTATAATAAAAAGGAAATTTGGACATAGACATACAAATGTACAGGGGAGAAGGCCATGTGCATGTGATGGCAAAGGGAGAGACTTAAGTGATGCGTCTCCCTAGGAACATGCTAAGGAAGTCCAGGGCCTCCCAACAACCACTGGGAACCAAGGAGAGAGGCTGGTTCCTTCAGAAGCTTCAGGAAGAACCAATCTTGTAACACCGGGATTTCAGATGTCTGGCCTGCGGAACTTGGAGATAATTACTTTCTTTTGTTTAAGTCACCTAGTTTGTGGGTATTTGCTATAGCGGCTTTAGGAGATTACTTACAAATGCCCAGATACTCAACAGGAAGAATAAAAATGTGTGGTACATGTAGTGTTGCTAATTAGTCAAGGTAGAGTTAAAACCCTTCTCCAGAATGATTTCATTAGAAAGCTGTCTCCTGACACCTGCTATTACCACCAGCCCCACCAACCCACCAGGAACACTTCTAGTACTTCTGAACTCTACCACTTCTAGACATTTCCCGTTGCATCCTGATTTCAGGCATCCTGATTACAGCTCATTTCCAGGCACCATAAGCTCTTCCCAGCTTCCTACATGACTCTTTTAACTCTCTTAAATTGGGTGAAAGGTGCTCCTGGCAGGGACAAGCTGTACAATTTGTGGAACCCAGCACAGAATGAAAATGTGAGGTCCTTCATCTAAAAATTACTAAGAATTTTAAAACAGTGAGAGAAGAGCATTAAGCCAATTGCCAGACCCTTCTAGGCACAAATCACACACCTATGACACTAGCCTGGGCTTTTAATCATTCTTGAGTGATATACCCACAGTCTTCACTGAGAATATTCAGAGGAATACTGTTATTCTCCTCAATCTTTATAATGAGGAACAAGGCCCCCCCCCTCTTACATGTGCATCCCTCTAAAATAGGAAAGTGATCTGATATTTGGCAACAAAAAAATAAATGTTTCAAGGTAGAGCTTATATATATTTTATAGCACTGCATTACAACTGACTACTTTCACATCTGTCTCCTTTGCTAAACCGTTAGAAGACAAATGCTGAATTGAACAACTATAATCTTCTTCTGTCGCCAACACTTTAAAAAAGGGATGACTCACATATATGATATGCAAAAATTTCATTTTTTGATGCTTTGTCCTCTTTGCATAGATAACTTTAATCATATGAAATATCTGCAGGAAGTTGTGATACTTAGTGTTTATTTCATATGTACTAAATTGCCAGAGAGCACATTTTTTGACGAATCCATTATAATGAAGATGTTACATGTATTAAAATGCAAACTATTGTCTAGGTTCTGTCTTGTAAAACAACACCCTTTTGTAGGCCAAATCAGTTCCCATGTGTCCTCTCTCCTTTCTACCAACTAGTGAAGGGCTCTGTTTTCTGACCGCCCCCACATGACTTCATGTGCTCATCCAGTTTCTGTTCCAACTTTTTTAGGCAGTCCAACCTCCGGAAAGATTGGATCTCAAGACTGAATGAACTCTCCACATTCTCTTTTGAAAGATAAACATGCACTCTATAAACTTCATCGGCCTAAACAACAGAAACATCTGTTTAGGCTCATGTGCAGCTTTTTGGCTGAGTTCAGCAACAGGGAGGTTTACGAAGTGTGTTCATCAGCTGTGTTCCGCAGCAAAGGCAGTCCAACCTCCGGAAAGATTGGATCTCAAGACTGAATGAACTCTCCACATTCTCTTTTGAAAGATAAACATGCACTCTATAAACTTCATCGGCCTAAACAACAGAAACATCTGTTTAGGCTCATGTGCAGCTTTTTGGCTGAGTTCAGCAACAGGGAGGTTTACGAAGTGTGTTCATCAGCTGTGTTCCGCAGCACCCAAACATCATCGCTGGTCAGAATGATACACTCGAGAGATTACCAAGCCTGGGAATAACTAAACTGGATAGCTATCCATAAACAATCCTGGTAATGCTATTACACTATTCTCACATCCCAGTTTTGTCTTCCATGAGAAATGATTTTAGGATATAAATAAGCATGAAATGTAAAAGACTGCTTAACTAGATAGGGTCATTAGATCACTTCAATGGACATAAATATTGAGTTATAGAACAAAGCCCAGATAAGCTTCCCAAAGGCTATTTACTCTACCCACCAATGCCTGTAGCCAGTCATTCTCACCAGATTAAAAGCCCCAAATATTCTTCTCTGTAAGTTACAAGTAACATCAGAACTGTTAGCCTTAGGATTCTAGTCCCGTGGACTTGGTGACTCAACAGTGAGTAGAGAAGTATTTATTAAGTACCTACTATTTGACATAATCCATGTGAAAAATCATACAAACTCTTAACAGTCATTATCAACCTTCAAAAGTATGTGTCATTATCTCCATTTGATGAAAGGAAGAGTCAAAGCTCAAAGAGTTTCAGGGACTTAAATTCAAAAAGATAACAGATGAAATGATCAAATTATAAATGTAGAACTCTTGAATCTATATTTCCTTACTGTTGATATTTTTCTTTTCTCCTATGCACTATAAACCCCTTTTAAAATTTCACATGTGCTGGGTATTTTGAATTTGATCTTTCTAAGTCACCTATAATTTAGTAGGAGCTAAGTTACCATATAATTTCTAACATTACAGTTAGTAAAGAGCAAGTTTTAAGGAAGAAGGTACAGAAAAGACTTCCTGAAAAGAGCTAAGAGTCAACGACAAAGAGTAGCTAACAGGAAAGTATGAAACTGTTGAAGAAAATCCATCCATTTCACATTTTCAACAGGCCCAATCCTGTTCCTGTGTGTCTTTCTTGGGGAAAAAAAAAAAATGAAAGACTCTGTACCTAACTTTATGCAAACATTTATGAATGCTTTTTATGACTCTACTTGATGCTACTGGTTTTTATAAGGTACATATATATTCCACCCAAGAGTCCCACTGTGTTTCTTAGTATTAACTTTTAAAATATGATATATGTATATGTAAGATTATTTACATATGTCTCTGTGTATATTTGTGTTTATGTGTGTCCTGCAATTATGTTTCATAAATCTGTAGAGAATCTGATTGACTTTTAAGATTCTGGCAACAAAAATGAGCATTCAAAGTCCTGAATTCACTACTTTTCTACAAGAGCCTTTGTTCTGTCATTCAGATTCAAATTGAAATACAACTGACTGAACATAAAGGTTGAAACTGAATCAAGTCGTTTGACCTCAGGCAGAGTAGAAAAGAAATGCAGACTGAGGCTCAATAGTAAAAAAAAAAAAAAAAAATCTGCCTGTATTGTAGGAAACTGTGAGAGAGTTCCATCCCTGGGTTGGGAAGATCCCCTGGAGGAGGAAACGGAAACCCACTCCTTTTTGCCTGGAAAATCCCATGGACACAGGAGCCTGATGGACTACAGTCCATGGGGTTGCAAAAGAGTTGGACACAAGTGAGCAACTGAACAACAGCAACAGGCTGTTTAAACAAATCGCTTCCATACTTTATTTTCAGAAATGTTATTCATATTGAATGCCAAGTGGTGAGCCCTGTTTCTGTGGCCTCGATGCTCAGTAGTGTCTGAGTCTTTGCGACCCCATGGACTGTAGCCCGCCAGGCTTGAACACTGTGAAGCTAAAAATCAGAGGTTCACCTCTAATTCAGCAAGAAAAAACCCAATTCCGAAATTAAGGGTCTTTTTGTGTTGCTTTGAGTCAAGACTTTCATCATACTCATTTATAGAACAGTTCAATGGACTTTTAAAGATATTGTTATAATTTAAAAAGTTAATGCATACTTATTGACAAAGATTTAAAATACAGAAAAGTACACACTTCCTATATTCACAACCATCTTTTTTAAGGCATATGAATAAATATCCAGTCTTTTAGATAGAGTGATAGAAAAATAAAATTAGTAATATTTTAGTAAAAGAGTATAGTGTCTCTTTTAAATTTAAAAAATTATTTATTTAAAAAGTCTTATCAATGAAAACGTTTGAGCACAAAAATAGAAGAAAAAAAAATCACCTTACTCACCGCTCTTCTAAAGGTATTATTTTACATTAGTTTATTTTTGTGCCTTTTTGCTGTGCATGATGGTGATGACACTGCAGGCATAGATTCTGGGGGCAAATATTCACAGATAAAAGAGATGGGATAACATAGATTCATGATGACAGATAATATCTATCGTGGCTGGTTTATTAATTTTTTACAATTTAAAACACAGCCCACAAAGACTCAGGTCTTTCCATAAGAGCTTTAACGATCCAGAAAAAAGATGACTGAAATTCCTTGGCACTAAAAATGATTTCTCTTTGTGCAGTTCTGCTTTTGTTGATAGAGGCAAAAGCATTGTGTTCAACTGCTCAGTTTCATAGATAGTTTAGACATGGTTAACAAGTGCAAGTACACAAGGACAGTCTTGAAGGTTTAAGTGCCTTGCATCCATACTGTGGGATGAACAAAAATAAAGACTTTTCCTATGATTATCAAAGGGCAGAAGCAGAAACAAAACAGCTGAAGAAAACATACAGGTCCACATTCCACCCTGAGCTACAGAATTCACCTGGCAACATATGACCCAACTGGATCCTTGGGACTGGGATTTCAGTTAGTTAACAAATAACCCATAAATAATCCACAAATCCATTTATACCAACATGCTCCATTCTTAAGATTTTCATTTCGACTTATCATACATTTGACCAAATTTAATCTTTAGGTATTTTTTAAGAACACTGTGACATTGTGCAAGTCCTTGCATATTTAAGAATGTGTTGTACAAAAGAAAGACAATGGTATTAAATATAATTGGGGGGTTACCACCTTGTCCTTTTCAAGTCCTATTAGGGAATCTCTTTTGTTGACCAACATTTTGTTTTGCAAAAGAACCTGATTTTGACTACTATTATCCTTCTGTGGCAGATGATACTCAAAACCGATCATAGCCTTCTTCAGTGCCTCCTTCAGTGCTTCTTCCTATACTGCAAAAGATACAAATCACAATTTGCATTTTCCTAATTTCTCTGCACCTAGAAATCTGGATTTGAGCTACATTTTACCACTTAGATGCAGGCACATGGTATCTAGACAGAGGAAGTAAGGAGAAGGCCATCTTCCTTCTGTCTTGGCTGTTCCTATGGCCAAGCACAGCTAACAATAGATGTACTAGGTTTCCTTGTAGCAACATTCAAGGATCCAGTCACCAGCTACCATGAGTGTTTAACAGCAGTGTGGCAGCTTTCTAAGCCCTTCATTGCAATTACGGCAGTATGCTATTTTTTTTCATTGAAATGTAATTGCATGTTAGTTTCAGGTTTACTACATAGGGATCTGACATTTATATACATTTTTTAATGATGTGGTAAGTCTAGTAACCATCTGTCTCCATACAAAGTTAGTTATTGCAATATTTCTGTCCATATTCTTTATGCTATATATTACATCACTGTGACTTATTTCTATAATTTATTTGTACTTCTCAATCTCCTTCACCTATTTATTCCTCCATCTACCTCCCTTCTGGCAACCACCCATTTGTTATCTGTATCTATGAGCATGTTTTCATTTTTTTGTTGTTATTATTGTTTTATTTTGTTTTATTAGATTTCAGATAAAAGTGAGATCATAAGATACTTATTTTTCTTGACGCCTGTGCGCTCACATGCTCAGTCGATTCAGTTGTGTCTGACTCCATGCAACCTGATGAACTATAGCCTGGCAGGCTCATCTGCCCGTGGGATTCTCCAAGGCAAGAATACTGGAGTGGGTTACCACGCCCTCTTCCAGGGGGTCTTCCGGGGATCGAACATGTGGGATCTTCTGCGTCTTCAGCAGGGCAGGAGAATCCGTTACCAGGGAGTCACCTGGGAAGCCTTTCTTTAAGTCTAGAAGATTTCAAATGGTGACCAACTGATTCTTCCCCTTCCTAATTAAGATGTCGGTGCCAGCTCCATTTCTGGCCAGTTCAGTGATGTCGCTCAGGGAGTTTTTAACTTAAAAGACTAACCAAGAGACTCCCTAAAGACCTTATAACAATAATTCTATTACATTATCTTTTACTTAACATAGCCAGGATGTTTTCAGTTTCTTGCAACTGGATCCTAACTGATACACTTTCTTAGATGCTTCTAGAAGTTTGTCCTGTTGTTGTTTTTCTTGTAACTTTTTGTAATCTGAGAAGAGATTTTATCACATTATGCTTATAGCTGTGGTCCTATTAACACAATTTCAGTGGCACCATGCTCAAAATATTTGATCACAATTGTTACAATCTTTCACAGGATTCTTGTCCCCCAAGTGTATCCAGAATTCTTCAGTGTGCTTCTGTATATCTATGAATCATCCTTAGTGTTTACTGCTGAATTAGCTCAGAAATTATCAAGAAACCCAGAGCGTTCCAAACAGGATAAACCCAAGGCGAAACACCCCAAGACACATATTAATCAAATTAACAAAGATCAAACTAAAGAACAAAAATTAAAACCAGTAAGGGAAAAAAACAAATAACACACAAGGGGGTTCCCATAAGGATAACTGCAGATCTTTCAATAGAAACTCTTCAGGCCAGGAGGGAATGGCAAGACATACTTAAAGTGATGAAAGAAAATAACCTACAGCCCAGATTACTGTACCAAGCAAGGATCTCATTCAAACATGAAGGAGAAATCAAAAGCTTTACAGACAAGCAAAAGCTAAGAGAATTCAGCACCACCAAACCAGCTCTCCAACAAATGCTAAAGGATATTCTCTAGACAGGAAACACAAAAAGGGCATATAAACCCGAACCCAAAACAATAAAGTAAATGGCAACGGAATCATACTTATCAATAATTACCTTAAACGTAAATGGGTTGAATGCCCCAACCAAAAGGCAAAGACTGGCTGAATGGATACAAAAAACAATATCCAGACCCACCTCAAAACAAGGGACACATACAGACTGAAAGTAAAGGGCTGGAAAAAGATATTCCACGCAAATACAGACCAAAAGAAAGCAGGAGTAGCAATACTCATATCCAATAAAATAGACTTTAAAACAAAGGCTGTGAAAAGAGACAAAGAAGGCCACTACATAATGATCAAAGGATCAATCCAAGAAGAAGATATAACAATTATAAATATATATGCACCCAACATAGGAGCACCGCAATATGTAAGACAAATGCTAACAAGTATGAAAGGGGAAATTGACAATAACACAATAATAGTGGGAGACTTTAATACCCCACTCACACCTATGGACAGATCAACTAACCAGAAAATTAACAAAGAAACGCAAACTTTAAATGATACAATAGACCAGTTAGACCTAATTGATATCTATAGGACATTTCACCCCAAAACAATGAATTTCACCTTTTTCTCAAGTGCTCACGGAACCTTCTCCAGGATAGATCACATCCTGGGACATAAATCTAACCTTGATAAATTCAAAAAAATCGAAATCATTCCAAGCATCTTTTCTGACCATAATGCATTAAGATTAGATCTCAATTACAGGAGAAAAACTATTAAAAATTCCAACATTTGGAGGCTGAACAATACGCTTCTGAATAACCAACAAATCACAGAAGAAATCAAAAAAGAAATCAAAATGTGCATAGAAATGAATGAAAATGAAAACACAACAACCCAAAACCTGTGGGACACTATAAAAGCAGTGCTAAGAGGAAAGTTCATAGCAATACAGGCATACCTCAGGAAACAAGAAAAAAGTCAAATAAATAACCTAACTCTACACCTAAAGCAACTAGAAAAGGAAGAAATGGAGAACCCCAGAGTTAGTAGAAGGAAAGAAATCTTAAAAATTAGGGCAGAAATAAATGCAAAAGAAACAAAAGAGACCATAGCAAAAATCAACAAAGCCAAAAGCTGGTTTTTTGAAAAGATAAATAAAATTGACAAACCATTAGCCAGACTCATCAAGAAACAAAGGGAGAAAAATCAAATCAATAAAATCAGAAATGAAAATGGAGAGATCACAACAGACAACACAGAAATACAAAGAATCATAAGAGACTACTATCAGCAATTATATGCCAATAAATTGGACAACGTGGAAGAAATGGACAAATTCTTAGAAAAATACAACTTTCCAAAACTGAACCAGGAAGAAATAGAAAATCTTAACAGACCCATCACAAGCACGGAAATTGAAACTGTAATCAGAAATCTTCCAGCAAACAAAAGCCCAGGTCCAGACGGCTTCACAGCTGAATTCTACCAAAAATTTCGAGAAGAGCTAACACCTATCCTACTCAAACTCTTCCAGAAAATTGCAGAGGAAGGTAAACTTCCAAACTCATTCTATGAGGCCACCATCACCCTAATACCAAAACCTGACAAAGATGCCACAAAAAAAGAAAACTACAGGCCAATATCACTGATGAACATAGATGCAAAAATCCTCAACAAAATTCTAGCAATCAGAATCCAACAACACATTAAAAAGATCATACACCATGACCAAGTAGGCTTTATCCCAGGAATGCAAGGATTCTTCAATATTCGCAAATCAATCAATGTAATTCACCACATTAACAAATTGAAAAATAAATGCCATATGATTATCTCAATAGATGCAGAGAAGGCCTTTGATAAAATTCAACATCCATTTATGATAAAAACTCTCCAGAAAGCAGGAATAGAAGGAACATACCTCAACATAATAAAAGCTATATATGACAAACCCACAGCAAACATTATCCTCAATGGTGAAAAATTGAAAGCATTTCCCCTAAAGTCAGGAACAAGACAAGGATGTCCACTTTCACCGCTACTATTCAACATAGTTCTGGAAGTTTTGGCCACAGCAATCAGAGCAGAAAAAGAAATAAAAGGAATCCAAATTGGAAAAGAAGAAGTAAAACTCTCACTGTTTGCAGATGACATGATCCTCTACATAGAAAACCCTAAAGACTCCACCAGAAAATTACTAGAGCTAATCAATGAATATAGTAAAGTTGCAGGATATAAAATCAACACACAGAAATCCCTTGCATTCCTATACACTAATAATGAGAAAGTAGAAAACGAAATTAAGGAAACAATTCCATTCACCATTGCAACGAAAAGAATAAAATACTTAGGAATATATCTACCTAAAGAAACTAAAGACTTATATATAGAAAACTATAAAACACTGATGAAAGAAATCAAAGAGGACACTAATAGATGGAGAAATATACCATGTTCATGGATTGGAAGAATCAATATAGTGAAAATGAATATATTACCCAAAGCAATCTACAGATTCAATGCAATCCCTATCAAGCTACCAGCGGTATTTTTCACAGAACTAGAACAAATAATTTCAAGATTTGTATGGAAATACAAAAAACCTCGAATAGCCAAAGCAATTTTGAGAAAGAAGAATGGAACTGGAGGAATCAACTTACCTGACTTCAGGCTCTACTACAAAGCCACAGTCATCAAGACAGTGTGGTACTGGCACAAAGACAGAAATATAGATCAATGGAACAAAATAGAAAGCCCAGAGATAAATCCACACACATATGGACACCTTATCTTTGACAAAGGAGGCAAGAATATACAATGGAGTAAAGACAATCTCTTTAACAAGTGGTGCTGGGAAAACTGGTCAACCACTTGTAAAAGAATGAAACTAGATCACTTTCTAACACCACACACAAAAATAAACTCAAAATGGATTAAAGATCTAAATGTAAGACCAGAAACTATAAAACTCCTAGAGGAGAACATAGGCAAAACACTCTCCGACATAAATCACAGCAGGATCCTCAATGATCCGCCTCCCAGAATACTGGAAATAAAAGCAAATATAAACAAATGGGATCTAATTAAAATTAAAAGCTTCTGCACAACAAAGGAAACTATAAGCAAGGTGAAAAGACAACCCTCTGAATGGGAGAAAATAATAGCAAATGAAGCAACTGACAAACAACTAATCTCAAAAATATACAAGCAACTTATACAGCTCAATTCCAGAAAAATAAACGACCCAATCAAAAAATGGGCCAAAGAACTAAATAGACATTTCTCCAAAGAAGACATACGGATGGCTAACAAACACATGAAAAGATGCTCAACGTCACTCATTATCAGAGAAATGCAAATCAAGACCACAATGAGATACCACTTCACACCAGTCAGAATGGCTGCGATCCAAAAGTCTGCAAGCAATAAATGCTGGAGAGGGTGTGGAGAAAAGGGAACCCTCTTACACTGTTGGTGGGAATGCAAACTAGTACAGCCACTATGGAGAACAGTGTGGAGATTCCTTAAGAAATTGCAAATAGAACTGCCTTATGACCCAGCAATCCCACTGCTGGGCATACACACCGAGGAAACCAGAATAGAAAGAGACACATGTACCCCAATGTTCATCGCAGCACTGTTTATAATAGCCAGGACATGGAAACAACCTAGATGTCCATCAGCAGATGAATGGATAAGAAAGCTGTGGTACATATACACAATGGAGTATTACTCAGCCATTAAAAAGAATACATTTGAATCAGTTCTAATGAGATGGATGAAACTGGAACCAATTATACAGAGTGAAGTAAGCCAGAAAGAAAAACACCAATACAGTATACTAACACATACATATGGAATTTAGAAAGATGGTAATGATAACCCTGTATGCGAGACAGCAAGAGACACAGATGTATAGAACGGACTTTTGGACTCTGAGGGAGAGGGTGGGATGATGTGGGAGAATGGCATTGAAACATGTATGCTATCATGTAAGAAATGAATCGCCAGTCTATATTCTATACAGGATACAGGATGCTTGGGGCTGGTGCACAGGGATGATCCAGAGAGATGATATGGGGTGGGATGTGGGAGGGGGGTTCAGGATTAGGAACTCATGTACACCCATGGCAGATTCATGTCAATGTATGGCAAAACCAATATAGTATTGTAAAGTAAAATAAAGTAAAAAAAAAAAGAAAGAAAGAAAGAAAGAAATTCTCAACTCCACGACTCATTTGTACCACAGGGATGTCACTTACAGCTGGAATTCTGTTCATAGCACTCAAGTCACCCAGTTGTCATTGCCTAGGTGCTGGAGAAAATTAACAACTACAATGTATCTTTTTACCTCGGGGCATTTTAAGCTAAAACTCAGTCACTTTAAAGTGCTGGAAATCTACAGAAATGTGATGCCATGAATTTGGAATCCCATGAAACTATAACAGTAGAGCTGGAATTCAACTGTGTTTTGATCCCAGAAATCCATGTCTTGATTCCTACAAAGTACTTATGCTGCAGTGAAAATGGACATGCTTGAAGTGTTCCAGAATCCCATGATGGGGCTCTTACAACTCTGCTAGGCATACACAGAGCTCCTGGTGGACTGGACGATTTCTAGCAGTGGCCTCCACAGGAGGCTGGGAAACATGCTCCAGTGTCCTAAAGAGTAGAGTACAGTTAGTCACATAACACTTTCATTGGTCTCTTCTCTACCTGCTTTTGCCCAACAGCCATCTGATTCTATTTACAGAAAGGATTAAAGTATCTCCTTATCTTGACAAATCCCTGGAAGTGCCTTAACTGTGCAAAGAAATGTTCAAAGAAAGATAATTGAGAAGGCACATAGCCTAATCTTAACCCACTGGGAGCTTTTAAGTTTCACCTTGAGTTTAATTAGAACACATTGTTCCAACTTTAGTTTAAAAAATGTTGTCAGTTTTCTTCTAGAATTAGATTCTTTACAGTAATTTTACTTGAAACACAGATCAAAAGTATTTTTCTTAATATATGTTTTGCTTCTGTTTCATTTTTATTTCTACCTCAGAAATGAAAGTTACTCAAAAGTTAGATAGATATTAAGCCTCCTGTATTCATTCAGTTCAGTTCAGTCCAGTTCAGTCACTCAGTTGTGTCCGACTCTTTGTGACCCCATGAATCACAGCATGCCAGGCCTCCCGGTCCATCACCATCTCCCAGAGTTCACTAAAACTTATGTCCATCAAGTCAGTGATGCCATCCAGCCATCTCATCCTCTGTAGTCCCCTTCTCCTCCTGCCCCCAANAAAGTTAGATAGATATTAAGCCTCCTGTATTCATTCAGTTCAGTTCAGTCCAGTTCAGTCACTCAGTTGTGTCCGACTCTTTGTGACCCCATGAATCACAGCATGCCAGGCCTCCCGGTCCATCACCATCTCCCAGAGTTCACTAAAACTTATGTCCATCAAGTCAGTGATGCCATCCAGCCATCTCATCCTCTGTAGTCCCCTTCTCCTCCTGCCCCCAATCCCTCCCAGCATCAGAGTCTTTTCCAATGAGTCAACTCTTCGCATCAGGTGGCCAAAGTACTGGGGTTTCAGCTTTAGCATCATTCCTTCCAAAGAAATCCTAGGGCTGATCTCCATTAGAATGGACTGGTTGGATCTCCTTGCAGTCCAAGGGACTCTCAAGAGTCTTCTCCAACACCAGAGTTCAAAAACATCAATTCTTTGGTGCTCAGCTTTCTTTACAGTCCAAATCTCGCATCCATACATGACCACTGGAAAAACCATAGCCTTGACTAGATGGGCCTTTGTTGGCAAAGTAATGTCTCTGCTTTTCAATATGCTATCTAGGTTGGTCATAACTTTTCTTTCAAGGAGTAAGTGCCTGTATTCATTGCCCTCCCTCATTAATTTTTATATAATTTTTTTTCCTTTTAGTTCCTTTCCTTTTTTCCTTTTAAAATCTGTCCTCCATCTCACTCATTTCTTTTTTTGCACAATTTTCCTCTTTAATTCTTTAGTAAACTACAGTAAATTCTTTACTTTAACCCAGTATGAACTTTAATTCTACCATTATTATTTTTGTTACCTAACATGGATTATCTATTTTTTTAAACATTGTCTAATATCTACTTTTCACTTCATTGAGTCCTCATTTTAGTTCAGTTTCTCATATTCTCTTTAAAGCTTTATGCTTCTCAGGAGGGGAAGGAGGTTGGGATGAATTGGGATTGGGATTGACACACATACACTACTATCCATAAAATAGATAATTCATGAGAACCTACTGTTTAGCAGTGAAAAACAGTGGCTGACTTTATTTTGGGGGTCTCCAAAATCACTGCAGATGGTGATTGCAGCCATGAAATTAAAAGATGTTTACTCCTTGGAAGGAAAGTTATGACCAACTTAGACAGCATATTAAAAAGCAGAGACATTACTTTGTCAACAAAGGTCTGTCTAGTCAAGGCTATGGTTTTTCCAGTGGTCATGTATGGCTGTGAGAGTTGAACTATAAAGAAAGCTAAGAACAGAAAACTGATGCTTTTGAACTGTGGTTTTGGAAGAGACTCTTGAGAGTCTTTGGAATGCAAGGAGATCCAACCAGTCCATCCTAAATGAGATCAGTCTTGAATATTTATTGGAAGGATTGATGTTGAAGCTGAAACTCCAATATTTTGGCCACCTGATGCAAAGAGCTGACTCATTTGAAAAGACCTAATTTTGGGAAAGATTGAAGGCAGGAGAAGGGGATGACGGAGGATGAGATGGCTGGATGGCATCACTGACTCAATGGACATGGTAAGGTAAGGTGAAGTCGCTCAGTCGTGTCCGACTCTTTGCGACCCTTTGCACTGTAGCCTACCAGGCTCCTCTGTCCATGGGATTCTCCAGGCAAGAATACTGGAGTGGGTTGCCATTTCCTTCTCCAGAGGATCTTCCCAACCCAGGGATTGAATCCAGGTCTCCTGCATTAGAGGCAGACGCTTTAACCTCTGAGCCACCAGGGACATGAGTTTGGGTAAACTCTGGGAGTTGGTGATGGACAGGGAGGCCTGGTGTGCTGTGGTTCATGGGATCGCAAAGAGTCAGACATGACTGAGCAACTGGACTGAACTGAACTGTATAGCACTGGGAACTCATTCAATGCTCTGTGGTAACCTAAATGAGAAGGAAATCCAAAAAAAGAGGGGATTCATTGATTCATATAGCTGATTCATTTGTCTATATAGTAGAAATTAACACAACATTGTAAAGCAACTATACTCTAATAAAAATTAATTTTTAAAAAAAGCATTATGTTTCTCTGATGGAAACGAAGCCTTTTTCTAATAATGCTTCATACCTTAAGTATAATTGACTGAATCAGTAGCTTTCTTTTGATTCAGTTCAGTTCAGTCACTCAGTTGTGTCTGACTCTTTGCGATCCCATGAATCGCAGCATGCCAGGCCTCCCTGTCCATCAACAACTCCCGGAGTTTACTCAAACTCATGTCCATCGAGTCGGTGATGCCATACAGTCATCTCATCCTCTGTCATCCCCTTCTCCTCCTGCCCCCAATCCCTCCCAGCATCAGGGTCTTTTTAAATGAGTCAGCTCTTCGCATTAGGTGGCCAAAGTACTGGAGTTTCAGCTTCAGCATCAGTCCTTCCAATGAACACCCAGGACTGATCTCCTTTAGGATGGACAAGTTGGAGCTCCTTGCAACCCAAGGGACTCTCAAGAGTCTTCTCCAACACCACAGTTCAAAGGCATCAATTCTTCAGTGCTCAGCTTTCATCACAGTCCAACTCTCACATCCATACATGACCATTGGAAAAACCATAGCCTTGACTAGATGGACTTTTATTGACAAAGTAATGTCTCTGCTTTTCAATATGCTGTCTAGGTTGGTCATAACTTTTCTTCCAAGGAGTAAGCGTCTTTTAATTTCATGGCTGCAATCACCATCTGCAGTGATTTTGGAGCCCCCAAAAATAAAGCCTGACACTGTTTCCACTGTTTCCTNTTTATTGACAAAGTAATGTCTCTGCTTTTCAATATGCTGTCTAGGTTGGTCATAACTTTTCTTCCAAGGAGTAAGGGTCTTTTAATTTCATGGCTGCAATCACCATCTGCAGTGATTTTGGAGCCCCCAAAAATAAAGCCTGACACTGTTTCCACTGTTTCCTGGTCTATTTCCCATGAAGTGATGAGACAAGATACCATGATCTTAGTTTTCTGAATGTTGAGCTTTAAGCCCACTCTCCTCTTTCACTTTCATCAAGAGGCTTTTTAGTTCCTTTCACTTTCTGCCATAAGGGTGGTGTCATCTGCATAACTGAGGTTATTGATATTTCTCCTGGCAATCTTGATTCCAGCTTGTGCTTCTTCCAGCCCAGCGTTTCTCAGATGTACTCTGCATATAAGTTAAATAAGCAGGGTGACAATATACAGCCTTGACGTACTCCTCTTCCTATTTGGAACCAGTCTGTTGTTCCATGTTCTTTTGATTAGCAGTTGCCTATTTCTTCTTCCATTTTATTTTCTATCATTCTGGATCCTGATATTTAAGTTGACTGTTTATAAGTGCCATATAACTATCATTTGTAGCCTTCTACTTGGAGTACTCAGTTCAATTCTTTTTAATATTATTGCTGAAGCTATTTGAGGTTTGTAATATTACTATTTTTTAATGTCCTGCCTAATCTATGTTAACTTTTCTCTCCCTGTCTCTCTTCTTTTTCGATTAATCAAGTAACTTCTATTATGCCACATTTTGTTCCCTATTATCCTATTATTTACAATATTGTATATTACATATTTATATGTATTAAGTCTATATGTTTATGTATTATATATATGCATTGAGTTGGCCAAAAAATTCATTCAGTCTTTCCATCAGATCTTACAGAAAAAAACTCTAGCGAATTTTCTAGCCAATCCAATATAATGTATATTAATATGCTCTACTGTATAAATAACAAAGTAATAGGAAACAGTTTCTTTTCCTTTTTCTGTCAACAATCATGCTTCTCTTTCATAGAAATAAGATTTATCTCAAGCTACTGAGATTGCTCTTCTGGATCATAAAAGGGACTTACATGGCCATCTTAGTACCTTATTCTTCCAAAAAACTAAGTTCAAGAAGTGGTAAAGTTAATAATTTATACTAAATTCATCTTTTGCTGGTTACACTAAAGATTATAGCATTCTACATTGAATTATTAAAGAAAACCAGTTATAATGATAAAAGTGCTTGTGCAACAGAAAGATATAATTCTAAATATGTATGCTTCATATAACATAGCCTCAAAATATGTTTTAAAAGAAACAGAAAAGATATATCAAACTACAATAAAATTTATGAGTTTATTATTAAACCTTTTTCATTCTAATAACTTTCTTCAGTCCTCATAGTCATACAATTTTGAATTGACATTATTTTAAAATATAAACAGAAATCTAAATGGTATGTCTTCTTTAAAAATTTCTATACTATTTTAAGTTATATGTATAAAATACTATAGAAAAGAAAGAATTGCATTAACTCTGAAAACATATTTAACACAAATTAAATCATACCTCTAGACTCAGCAATTACTATTTATACCTATTGTATCAATACAGATACGAGGCAAAGGGCAAATAAGTAAATGACTTGATATATGAAGCGACCCAGTGTCTGAATCAAAATTCAGTTCAGTTCAGTTCAGTTCAGTTGCTCAGTAGTGTCCGACTCTTTGTGACCCCATGAATTGCAGCACGCCAGGCCTCCCTGTCCATTACCAACTCCCGGAGTTAACTCAAACTCACGTCCATCGAGTCAGTGATGCCATCCAGCCATCTCATCCTCTGTCATCCCCTTCTCCTCCTGCCCTCAATCCCTCCCAGCATCAGGGTCATTTCCAATGAATCAACTCTTCGCATGAGATGGCCAAAGTACTAGAGTTTCAGCTTTAGCATCATTCCTTCCAAAGAACATACAGGACTGATCTCCATTAGAATGGACTGGTTGGATCTCCTTGCAGTCCAAGGGACTCTCAAGAGTCTTCTCCAACACCACAGTTCAAAAGCATCAATTCTTCAGCACTCAGCTTTCGTCACAGTCCAACTCTCACATCCATACATGACTACTGGAAAAACCATAGCCCTTAAAATCTCTGAATTTTGGACTCACTGTGAGTCCAAAATTTGTGAATTGTGGATAAATGCAGAAAACCAGCTTGATTTATTCCATGTGAGATCTACTTTACCTTGAACAATTTCTTGAGTCTGCATTTTGAAGATGATCTTCAGATGGTGACAACTTCTACCCAACTCCAGTAGGTAGATGTCCCTTGGTGATTTTATGGTTTTTATTGTTCTGTTGATTTTGTTTTGCAAATAAAAGAAAACCAACTTCTCCAACTAACTACAGCAAGAATAGAGTTTATGTCTTTGCAGCCAAAGGAGATCTCTTATCTCTGCCATTCTCTGCTTGTTGATTTAATTCTCCAAGACTGATATCTTCTGTGAGTCTGGAAACATGTTCCATGTTTCAAATGCCTATTATGACCAAGAGAAGCTGAATCTAGTTTTTTCTTTTCCTAAGAAAGGACTTTGAAAGGTGTAGATTTAATTACATTCTAACTTCTGTGTCAACTAGCAGAATGCATTCACTAGAATTAGGTAACTGAAATGGGTAAAAAGTGGTTTTTGTGTTTTTTTTCTTCCCCAGAAGAAAGTTGCTGTTCCCAGAAACAAAGAAGAGTGTGCTGTTGTAGAGTAAATTTTCTCTCACACTCTGCTCCCCACAAAAGATATGTTGAAGTCCTAACATCCAGAATGTCAGAATGTGACCTTATTTGGAAATACGTTGATACAGATACAATTGGCTAACATGAGGTCAGACATGAGTAGCCTGGCCCCCAATCACAAAAAAGACTTGGAGGAAACTAAAATGCACATTGCTATGTAAAAGAAGTTCATATGAAAAGGCTACTTACTGTATGATCCCAACTATATGACATTCTAGAAAAAAACAGAACTATGGAGACCAGGGGAAAGAGGGCAGGTTACATAGGTACAACACAGGAGATTTTTAGAGTAGTAAAACTATTTTGCATAATATGGTAATGATGGATACATACCATTATCAAAACCTGTCAAACTATTAAACACAAAGAGTGAATCCCAATATAAACTATGCAGTTCACCAGGCTCCACTGTCCATGGAATTCTCCAGACAAGAATACTGGAGTGAGTAGCTATTCCTTTCTCCAGGGGATCTTCCCGACCCAGGGATCAAATCAGATCTGGGTCTCTTGCATTGCAGGAAGATTGTTTATCATCTGAGCACAAGGAAGCCCAATATACTACTATTGATTCATCAATTGTAACAAATGTGCTCCCACTAATGTAAGATGTTAATAGCACGGAAAGCTATGGAAAGAGTAGAGGGATTCTCTGTACTTCCTGCTCTTTTTTTTCCCTCTAAATAGAGTCTGTTAATCTAAAACAAAACAAACTCAGTAAGCTCACAACTAGAGCATGTCATATCCTAGTTACCGTTTGATGTTGCCTTTGAGATTTTGCATAGAGTCACAGGATAATATCTATAGCAGCACTTTTGTTTATTAAATGTATTTTCTAATCTTGTTNCTAAATAGAGTCTGTTAATCTAAAACAAAACAAACTCAGTAAGCTCACAACTAGAGCATGTCATATCCTAGTTACCGTTTGATGTTGCCTTTGAGATTTTGCATAGAGTCACAGGATAATATCTATAGCAGCACTTTTGTTTATTAAATGTATTTTCTAATCTTGTTCCAAACAGAACTTAAGTAAGCTGGATAAAAAGGCCTGGGTACCAGTGCTGTGAGGTTGCCCAGGTGGCACTAGTGGTAAAGAATCCACCCACCAAATAAGAGACTCAGATTCCATCCCTGGGTTGGGAAGATCCCCTGGAGGAGGAAATGGCAAACCACTCCAATGTTCTTGTCTGGAGAATCATGTCCATGGGATCATGGACAGAGGAGCCTGACGGGCTACAGGCCATAGAGTTGTAAAGGGTAGAACATGACTGAAGTGACTTAGCACACACCAGTGCTGTCATGGGTAAATATCTGTGCAAGCTCTAAAGCCAGGGTGGACCAGTCAGGCTGCTGGTCCATTGCTCCAGATGGTCTCTGGGCCAATGGCACTAAGGTCATCACAAAGTGCCCCTGTATTTGCTCCCTTTTGCAGACAGGTTGCCTGAAGCCCTGTAGGTATTTAATACACAAATTATCTAGCTTCAGAAATGTGTCAAGCATTTCATCCCAATAATTCAAGTCTAAGAAATGTCTTCTTGAGAAGTCACTTTCATTACTGCAGTCACCCAGGGCATTTGTGAGCAGCTTTAGATATTTCTGTTCAGAGAAAAGGTCTCATTCTTGTCTACTTTAGAAAATTTCCTCTTTCATATGCTTCCTCTTCAAGTCTATTTGCTTTAGTTCATTCATTTCTCTTTAATAACACCATCTGGTCTTTGATTCTTATAAAATTGCCAATCTAAGCAATATGGTCCAATAAACACAAAGCTCTAAACTGAACTTCTCTTCCCTTCAGACTCACAGATAGTGTATAGGGGCAGATGAATGCTCTCATAACAGTTTCCAGCTTCCTCTTTTCCTTAATAAAGCAGTGAATCGAGCCCCAAGGAAATTCTGCAAAGCCTAGGAACACCAAGATCATCACTGGAAGCTAAGAAAGATTCTCCCTACAGGCTTGAAGGGAGCATGAACCTACCAATAGGGAGCATGAATCAACCCTTGCTAGGTGGGTTCTGAATCTATCTCAAAAAAAAAGAAAAAGGAAAAAAGCATAGACTCTGACTTATCACATACATTTCAGCCACTGGCAAAACCTACCTTTTCTTTTGGAAAAGTAACTGTGTGATAAACCATATCTAGAGATGACCCAGAGTCCACTCTTTTCTAACAGGTTTAATTATCTAAACTAGTATTTACCAAAATATAATGTACAAACCATTCTTGGTGTGAAAAGATGTGATGTTACACATGAATAATAGTAGTATATGATAGTTATGCATTTATTTCATTGTGCTTTATAAAATATAATCATCACATTAAATACATGGTTTTATGGATATTATAGCATGGAAATGAGAGGGGAGAGACTATTGTTAAAGATGATATAGGTGATACAAAGCTAAGCAAAATTTTTGTTGCTGTTTAGTTGCTAAGCTGTGTCCAACTCTTTGCAACCCATAAACTGCAGCACACCAGGCTCCCCTGTCCTTTACTATCTCCCAGAGTCTGCTTAAACTCATGTCCACTGGGTCAGTGATGCCATCCAACCATCTCATCCTCTGTTGCACCCTTCTCCTTTTGCCCTCAATATAGACAGGCAAATACAGATAACAAGGCTTAAGAAACACAACTTTCAACAAGAAAATAGGACACATGAAATTTTCCTAATAACGTACAGTCATAACTGATTCTTTGGCTTAAAAAAAATAAATCTAACCAAGGGAAATGAAAGGCAAGGAGAATCTAAAAGTGTTGGGATTAAGTCCAGTTAATTCATAAAGTTTGTTGGTTATGTCAGTCTTTCTAATCAAACTTTCCTTCAAAGTCGAGTCATGGCTTTAAGTTTAAAACTCTCTGTAAGACATCCATTCTTATGCCTTAGACTTCCAAAAAAGATCACAAGTCCATTTTTATGTGTCATAATATTTCCCATTTAACGTTGCCAAGACAAACTTCAGTGTTAACTCCCAAATCTATTTTTTTTGTACTTTTTGCCCCAGTTAATGGTTATCTTTAGCCAACCAAGTAGAAAATCTTTCATGCTCGTGAATATTACTTCATGGCCTATTACTTCTACCTCTTAAATAACTTCCAGACAAATTCACTTCTACTCATTGATATCATGGTTTTCTAGGCCTTATTATCTCTTCCCTCTTTGGGTCCAATTTCCACATCTCTTTCTCCAAGGAAATTTCCCTTCCACTGAGTGCCTTCAAATGTTTCACTAAAGCACTCACTTCTTATCACACTCAATTATAATTTTCTGTTAATTTGTCTCATTGTCTTTATTAGACAAAAGAACTGCTGAATCTATCAACCTTAATCATTGCTGTATCCCCATCAATTGGTAACACAGACCTTTAATAACTATTTTTGAATGAATAAAGAACATGAAATGAAATAAAGCAAAATAAAATGACTAATGGATTATTTCAACAGTTTGTAACCAGTTTATCCCAAAATTTGGCATCTCCTAGTCCATTATCTGGAGCTAGAATTCTTGCTGTAAAATACAGCCTAATGACCGTGGTGTTAGTTTAGACTTCTGGGTTGAAGGTTATGTAAAATGAACCTAGGCTCACTGAAAAAAATGTAAAAAGAGGCATTAACTTCAAGGACTGTAGCCACTAGTGTCAGTTCTCTTGGCCATACCTCCTTGGATCAGTTCCTATCACCCACCAGGGGGTCCTGGTGGGCCCCTGCTCTCAACAGCCAGACCTAGAAGCTTCTCTCAGCTATAGGCACAGAAAACTAGAATTCTCTCAACAGTGCGGTCTTCTCAGGGAGGGTTCTTCTTCTTTTTCCTCTTTTTTTGGCCATATCATGTGGCATGTGGGACCTTAATTCCCTGACCAGGGATGGAACCCAGCTCAGAGTCTTAATCATTAGACCATCAAGGAAGGCCCCAATTCAGTTCTTAACAAATGACTGACAGATACAGTAGTAGAAACATCTGGGGCTCCCTGCACCTTTGACTGTGAACGCTCCAGAGGAATGACTGACACTGCCTGTAGGATGGCCATGAGGTGTTGAACCTGAGTTCCCCTTCCACTGGGTTTGTCTACACATTGCACCCCCTTATGTTCCCTGATCCCATTTATTCTACTTTCTTATTTTTCTGGGAATGCTTCTAAAATACTTGTCTCATGACTCTAAATCTTAAGGTCTGCATCTAGGAATCCAAACTGAGATAAGAATGCATGCTGTCTCAGTTCAGTTCAGTTCAGTTCAGTTGCTCAGTCGTGTCCGACTCTTTGCGACCCCATGAATCGCAGCACACCAGGCCTCCCTGTCCATCACCATCTCCCGGAGTTCACAGACTCACATCCATCGAGTCCATGATGCCATCCAGCCATCTCATCCTCGGTCATCCCCTTCTCCTCCCGCCCCCAATCCCTCCCAGCATCAGAGTCTTCTCCAATGAGTCAACTCTTCGCATGAGGTGGCCAAAGTACTGGAGTTTCAGCTTTAGCAACATTCCCTCCAAAGAAATGAGTCAGTTCTTCATATCAGGTGGCAAAAGAATTGGAGTTTCAGTTTCAGTCCTTCCAGTGAATATTCAGGACTGATCTCCTTCAGAATGGACTGGTTGGATCTCCTTGCAGTCCAAGGGACTCTCAAGAGTCTTCTCCAACACCATAGTTCAAAAGCATCGATTCTTCGGCCCTCAGCTTTCTTCACAGTCCAACTTTCACATCCATACATGACCACAGGAAAAACCATAGCCCTGACTAGGCAGACCTTAGTCGGCAAAGTAATGTCTCTGCTTTTGAATATACTATCCAGGTTGGTCATAACTTTTCTTCCAAGGAGTAAGTGTCTTCTAATTTCATGGCTGCATGCTGTCTAGAGGACCCAAAACTGGGAAATTTTTTTTTTTAATTGGAGGCTAATTACTTTACAATATTATAGTGGTTTTGCCACACATTGACATGAATCAGCCATGGATGTACATGTGTCCCCCCTGTGAACCACACCCACCTCCCTCCCCATCCCATCCTTCAGGGTTGCCCCGGTGCACTGGCTTTGAGAGTCCTGTTTCATGCATCGAACTTGGACTGGTCATCGATTTCACACAATTCAGGTTTTGATAGGAGCTAAGTCTAGAAATATGCTTGGAAAGATGGAAGGCAAGAGGAAAAGGGGGAGATGGGATAAAATGATTGGATAACATCACCGACTCAACGGACATGAGTTTGAGCAAACTCCTGGAGATAGTGAAGGACAGGGAATCCTGGTATGCAAGAGCCCATGGGGTCACAAATAGATGGGCACAACTGAGCTACGGAACAACAATTTCTGGAGAAGAGTTTCACTTTGTCTCCAGCCTCGACTTTTCTCTTTATAATTGCTCCATATTTACCTCTCTGCTTTCAAATTCTCTTAACAGGATATGTAATTCCATGGATCCTAAGCTAAGATTCCCTTCTCTACTTTTGGGTGGTCCTCAGATCCAACTCAAAAGACACAGAATCTGATGGAGCTAACCTGATTAGTGCCTCTATCTGAAGTTTAGCCAACAATCCACAGCCAAGGAGATAAGGTCCTATAGTACAAAACACCAGGAGGATTAAGCAAAGATTCTTAGAGGAAGAAAGAATAATTGTTAGCTGACTAGGGTATATATAAAAATGTAAAGTAACACAATGATACTGTACTTAAAATCCTTAAGCAGCCCCTAATACCTTTGAATTCCAAGACATGTTTTCCAAGACATGTAGGGTCTTTATCATGCAGCTTCAGCTATTGTTTCTACCTGTTTTAGAAGCCATGTTAACTGTTTATTACATATTTTCTCTCTTATCTCTGATGCTTAGAATTTACTGCTGTCCCTTACTGAAGCATCTTATACCTTCTATATACCTTCCTTAGTCTCACCAACTCCCGTTAGTACTTCCAAATTAACACAAGCATCAAAATCTCTGCAAAACCTCTGCTGATACACTGAGTCTGTATGAGGGACTCTCCTTCTCTGTGAATTCTCTATATTACACCACACTGTAACTTTTTGTCTGCTCAGCTTCTTCACAGATACAATAGAAAGTTTTAAAGGCAAACAAGCACTATTTCTTATTATGTGTTATTGAAACCATTTATCACAGGTTGGGACTTTAACACATGTGCTGGGACTCGAACCCAGCCAAAATCCTACTTGGGACTTGAAACCACATAGCTGAGACTTGAACCCAACCAAAGCCCATGGTACTTCGTTTCAGGACCTAATGAAGTTCAGGTTCTTGATGTTTCATCACAGAAAGAATTCAGTAAGAGACAAAATGATATGTTCAGTTCAGTTCAGTTTAGTTCAGTCGCTCAGTCCTGTCTGACTCTTTGTGACCCCATGGACTGCAGTACACCAGGCCTCCCTGTCCATCATCAACTCCCGGAGTTTACTCAAACTCATGTCCTTTGAGTCAGTGATGTCATCCAACCATTTCATCCTTTGTCATCCCCTTCTCCTGCCTTCAAATTTCCCAGCATCAGGGTCTTGTCCAATGAGTCAGTTCTTCATATCAGGTGGCAAAAGAATTGGAGTTTCAGTTTCAGTCCTTCCAGTGAATATTCAGGACTGGTTTCCTTTAGGATGGACTGGTTGGATCTCCTTGCAGTCCAAGGGACTCCCAAGAGTCTTCTCCAACACCACAGTTCAAAAGCATCAATTCTTCAGTGCTCAGCCTGCTTTATGGTCCAATTCTCACATCCATACATGACTACTGGAAAAACCATAGATTTGACCAGATGGACATTTGTGGGCAAAGTAATATCTCTGCTTTTTAATATGCTGTCTAGGTTGGTCATAGCATTCTTTCCAAGGAGCAAATGTCTTTTAATTTCATGGCTGCTGTCAGCATCTGCAGTGATTTTGGAGCCCAAGAAAAAAAAGCCTCTCACTGTTTCTATTGTTTCCCATCTATTTACCATGAAGTGATGGGACCAAATGCCATGATCTTAGTTTTCCAAATGTTGAGCCTTAAGCCAACTTTTTCACTCTCATCTTTCACTTTCATCAAGAGGTTCTTTAGTTCTTCTTCATTTCTGCCATAACGGTGGTATCATCTGCATATCTGAGGTTATTGATATTTCTCTCAGCAATCTTGATTCCAGCTTGTGCTTCATCCTGCCTGGCATTTTGCATAATATACTCTGCATATAAGTTAAATAAGCAGGATGACAAGATACAGCTTTGACAATATACCCATTTCTGATTTGGAACCAGTCTGTTGTTCCATGTCCATTTCTAACTGCTGCTTCTTGACCTGCATACAGATTTCTCAGGAGACAAGCCAGGTGGTCTGGTATTCCCATCTCTTGAAGTTTTCCACAGTTTGCTGTGATCCACACAGTCAAAGGCTTTGGTGTAGTCAATAAAGCAGAGGTAGATGTTTTTCTGGAACTCTCTAGCTTTTTCTATGATACAAAGGATGTTGGGAATTTGGTTCCTCTGGTTCCTCTGCCTTTTCTAAATCCAGCTTGAACATCTTGAAGTTCACTTTTCATGTACTGCTGAAGCCTGGCTTGGAGAATTTTGAGCATTACTTTGCTAGTGTGTGAGATGAGTACAATTGTGCAGTAGTTTGAGCATTCTTTGGCATTGCCTTGTTCTGGGATTGGAACGAAAACTGACCTTTTCCAGTGCTGTGGCCACTGCTGAGTTTTCCAAATTTGCTAGCATATTGAGCACTTTTACAGCATCATCTTTTAGGATTTGAAATAGCTCAGCTGGAATTTCATCACTTCCACTAGCTTTGTTCCTAGTGATCCTTCCTAAGGCCCACTTGACTTCAAATTCCAGGATATCTGGCTCTAAGTGAGTGATCACACCATCATGGTTATCTGAGTCATTAATTAATATCTTTTTTGTATACTTCTGTGTATTCTTGCCACCTCTTCTTAATACTTCTGCTTCCATTAGGTCCATAACACTTCTGTCCTTTATTGTCCCCATCTTTGCATGAAAAATTCCCTTGGTATCTTTAATTTTCTTAAACAGATCTCTAGTCTTTCCCAGTCTATTATTTTCCTCTATTTCTTTGCATTCATCACTGAAGAAGGCTTTCTTATCTCTCCTTGCTATTCTTTGGAACTCTGCATTCAAATGGGTATATCTTTCCTTTTTTCCCTTTGCCTTTCACTTCTCTTCTTCTCTCAGCTATTTATAAGGCCTCCTCATATGAAATGTTCCCTTGGTATCTCTAATTTTCTTGAGATCTCTAGTCTTTCCCATTCTGTTGTTTTCCTCCATTTCTTTGCATTGATCACTAAAAAAAGGCTTTCTTATCTCTCCTTGGTATTCTTTGGAACTCTGCATTCAGATTCTTATATGTTTCCTTTTCTCCTTTGCTTTTCATTTCTATTCTTTTCACAGCTATTTGTAAGGACTCCTCAGACAGCCATTTTGCTTTTTTGCATAGCATGTATTAGTGCTCAATAAATATTACCTATTTTTAAAATTTTTTTAAAATTTTACTGAAGTATAGTTGGCTTAGATGTTGTGATTAACTTCTGCTGTACAACAAAGTGACTCTTTCCCATTATGGTTCATCAGAGGTCACTGCCTATAGTTCCCTGTGCTATACAGTAGGACCTTGTTGCTTATCCATCCTATATATATTAGTTGGCATCTGCTAATCTCTATCTCCCAGTCTTCCTTTCCTCTACTCACCTCCCCCCTGGCAACCAAAAGTCTATTCTCTGGAAATATTACCTATTATTATTATTAATCTCTCTCTCTTTTTCTACTTGTAAAAGCTTTAGATGAGAAGCACTTAGAAGGGTGCCTATGATAGAACAAGTACTCCATAATGGTTAGTTATTATTATTATTATCTTTTCACTACTATGGCGTTCCTATTGAAAGTTTCCTGGGGACAGGGACATTATCTTACACAACTTTAGGTCCTTGCAGTGACTCAAAATAGTGCCTGGTACTTATGAGTCACTCAAAAAAATAGTCAAAAATCAGATAACGTTGCCCCCTTCCAAATTACTGAGTTGCATTGATTTGATTTTTACAGGTTCATAAAGAAATAAAAGAAATGTATATTCATGAATACCTGAATAACTTTTCTACACTCTTAAACTGTCTATACCATTTTCAGGGAAGTTCTTCATTGCAAGAACTCCCCCAGGTGGCGCTGAATAACTTCCTGAATAAGGAGTTATTCAAGTACCAGAGCTGGAATGTGAATTACTTGAGGGTAAATGTTGACTTTGGCTTCTCTGAGTTTTACTAAGGACATTTGTACTGTAAAAGCTGATCTTTAACGCTCATAATTCACCATCTGTGGTTTGAAACCACCTTGGAAATGACGCCAGGACACCAAGAAATATATAATCATGTGTTTGTAACTGATTACAAATCTTTTTGTATCTTAGATCTCCTGTCTTTTAAATAAAGAGAGTAATACCAACTGGCCTCAAAAATGTGATAAATAATAAACCTGAAGCTTTGGAAGTTAAGGTTACTAAAAGACTTAGTTAAAAGACGTCATAGTCGATTAGTTAAAAGTCTCCATTGTCGATACATGTATGTGTATAACTGATTCACTTTGCTGTACAGCAGAAAGTAACACAACATTGTAAATCAACTAAATTCCAATAAAAATTAATTTTAAAAATAAAATACTCCACTGTCAGAGATACATACAGCTCACATCTTTCAAAAGGGACCACATGGAGACTGGGAGACTGGCAGACAGCAGCATCTTGAAATAACCTTTCCCGTCGTCGACGAGATGCAGAGGTGTCGGCCAGATAGAGCTCTGTTGACCCAGGTAGGTGTCAAATACTCCTCTTACTTTAACAAATGGGAAAATGTTCTTTTCCTAGCAACTGGTGTGATCTTTTCTCTTACTGAATGAGACTCTCCTTTGTTGGGAATATTCCATGGTTAGCCTGCTTGGAAGCTGAGACCTCAGTGAGAGGACTCACTGCCCAGCCTAGAACAAGGAAGGGAAAGGGATTGCACTGGAGAGGGATGGGGAGGAGGGGGAAAGGGAAGCTGTTGAGAGAAGATGGAAATCCAGCCCCGCCCTCTGAGATTCATCCTTCCTGCAGTCTCCCACATCCAGGGAAAAGTTATTAACATCACAAAGTACTTGTCAGATAAGGAACCCAAGTGGAAAACTGGGGAGAGTGCTCCTAATGGCCATCTTTGCCTAAGGTAGAAACCCAAGGAACCCTGAGGAAGCAAGAGCTTCCTGGGATTCACAGAACTCTCAGGGCAGGCTAGACTCTCATAGTCTATAAATTATGAGAGTGCTAGCACCAGGGTGGGGAGGCCCCAGTCCCACTTGGTTTACATTAGTAGTAGTAAGATAAAGGTAGCTTATTTACAAAATTATGAATCTTTAAACAAAATTTTAAGCAAAGGGAAAATAGGAGCTAAACATTTTTAAGTACTTTTAAGTAAAACAGAAGAGCATTTTGCCTACAAAACCAGGCAGACCACCTTCACTATGAGAGCCGAAATAAATGATAAGGGAACTTCCTTTCTGTGTTAACAATTTTGAGCCAAATGTGGGAAAATACTTTAAAATAGAGATTGCTTTACTGTAACACTTATCCAGAAATTAGGGGTCCTCAAACAGAAATATGGATTTTATCCTTTCTTATCTGAAGACTTAATTCTTTAGAACAAAGTTAACCGTTTTTCTTATTATAAAAATAACACATGACCATTTAAAAAATTTTAAAACACTAAGAGGATAAATCCATGCCTTTTAAAATTATAAAGTAAATTAACTTCTGCTGCTGCTGCTGCTAAGTCACATCAGTCGTGTCTGACTCTGTGAGACCCCATAGATGGCAGCCCACCAGGCTCACCCGTCCCTGGGATTCTCCAGGCAAGAACACTGGAGTGGGTTGCCATTTCCTTCTCCAATGCATGAAAGTGAAAAGTGAAAGTGAAGTCACTCAGTTGTGTCTGACCCTCAG
>SJYX01011433.1:109535-123821 GCA_006410675.1 Oreotragus oreotragus
GACCGGATGCCATGATCTTCGTTTTCTGAATGTTGAGCTTTAAGCCAACTTTTTCGCTCTCTGCCTTCACTTTCATCACGAGGCTCTTTAGCTCCTCCTCGCTTTCTGCCATCAGGGTGGGGTCACTGTAATGGGCTAGAGAGCTGATACCAGGTTTGTTGCTGGATGTTGTTTAGTCACTCAGTCCTGTTTGACTCTTTGCAACCCCATGGACCATAGCCTATCAGGCTCTTCTGTCTGTGGGGTTCTCCAGACAAGAATACTAGAGTTGACAGCCATTTCCTCCTCCAAGGGGTTTTCCTTACCCAGGGATCGAACCCAGGTCTCCTGCATTGTAAGCAGATTCTTTACCGTCTGAGCTACCAGGGAAGCCCAGGGGCGGACATTTTCATCATCCGAGCCTGTGCCTCCTTTCCAGAAATCAAGTTCGGCAGAGACATGCCTTTTGTGAACTCACGCCTGTAGCACATGAAGTCCACAAACCAGGTTAAGGGGGGGACCCTAAGCAAGAGAAGTTCCCAAGTCTCAAGTTCAAAAAAACAGAAGACAACTATCAGATTAAAGTTGAGGGGCCTCTGGATCTCAGTTTCCTTATTTATAAAATGCAGATGATAAGAGATTTAGTGATTAAAGCGAAGGCTACGTGTAAACCACTTAAAATAAAGCCCTGATCAATAATTCTGAGCTATTATGTCAACCACAGGACCGGCAAGATTGAAGAAATGGGATCCAGAAGTTAAAGCTGGAAAGGTTCCCAGAAGCAAGATTTGTATATAGAGAAAGAGCCCAAAGTAACAAAAGGCAGTTCGGGTGATAGAGGGGAAAAAAAATAAGGAAAAGAGTATATTATTTCACAAAGTCAGCACAAAGATGAGAACAGTCTTCCCTCCCTGCCCTTCTGACTTCTCCCCACACATCTCAAAGTTCAGTGTCGAACCCTTCTTGAAAAGTTACCTATCCCTAGACAGTGAATATTAACAGAAAGAGAAATTCTGGTAAACTTTCTAATAATAGCTGACATTGAGTGATCACTTCCAATCAGAAATTTTAAGATCCAGTTCAAGATTCACCATGTTTCCTTTTCCCTCTGAGATGACCATGGAAACTTGGGTGGCAACGGAGCCTCCGGTGAGCCTGGGTCCTTGAGTGACAATGATGACCAAAGCCCCCGAAGACTACATTTTTCCTGCAGTATAGACCAGAAACCACTTCTGTTGTTCTTAGCCACGGAGATTTGGGATTGTTTGTTACTGCAGAATATTCTAGCCCAGTGGTTCTCAAAGGGTAGCTTTGCATCAGAAGCATTCTTTTGGAAACTTATTAGAAATGCAAATTATTGAGTCTCATCTTAGACTTAACTGAATCAGAAACCTTGGCGTTGGGGCCAGACATACTTTAGCCTCTAGGTGATTCTCAATCATGGTAAAGTTTCAGAGTACTGATTCAGTCTGTCTTTCCTGCTACAAGCCACCTAGCAGGAAAGGAAATGGAGAAGGAAATGGCAACCCATTCCAGTATTCTTGCCTGGAAAATCCCATGAACAGAGAAGCCTGGCGGACTACAGTCCATGGGGTCAAAAAGAGCCAGACATGACTGAGCAACTAACACTTTTAGGAATGGAAAGTTCAATCATTCCAGGCCTCCACATGAGAGGAAAGAGGTAATGTGACCAAAATCATATAATGAGTAAGTGCTGCTGCTGCTGCTAAGTCGCTTCAGTCATGTCCGACTCTGTGCGACCCCATAGACGGGGGCCCACTGTCTCTGGGATTCTCCAGGCAANTTCCAGGCCTCCACATGAGAGGAAAGAGGTAATGTGACCAAAATCATATAATGAGTAAGTGCTGCTGCTGCTGCTAAGTCGCTTCAGTCATGTCCGACTCTGTGCGACCCCATAGACGGGGGCCCACTGTCTCTGGGATTCTCCAGGCAAGAACACTGGAGTGGGTTGCCATTTCCTTCTCCAATGCATGAAAGTGAAAAGCAAAAGTGAAGTTACTCAGTCGTGCCCGACTCTTACTGACCCCATGGATTGCAGCCTACCAGGCTCCCCTGTCCATGGGATTTTCCAGGCAAGAGTACTGGAGTGGGGTGCCATCACCTTCTCCAATAATGAGTAAGTGGCAGAACCTTAATGTGGGAATAGCAATCAGGATTCAAATGTCAGACTCATAACCATTTTGCTCTCTCCACTGGCTATGGCATAGTAATTGACTTCATTGGAAATTTTAACTTGAATAAACAAAGAACAGATTGTTTAGCATATGGAACTCTGCTCATTGTCTTGGGGCAGCCTGGCGGGGAGGGGAGTTTGGGGGAGAATGGCTACAGTATATGTATGGCTGAGTACCTTTGCTGTTTACCTGAAAGTATCACAGCATTAATAGGCTATGTGTGCTGTGCTTAGTCGCTCAGTCATGTCCAACTCTTTGCAACCCCATGGACTACAGCCCACCAGGCTCCTCTGTCCTTGGGGATTCTCCAGGCAAGAAAACTGGAGTGGGTTGCCATGCCTTCCTCCAGAGAATCAGTTATACCCCAATATGAAATAAAAACTTAAAAAAAAAGAAAAAATTTCTAACCTGAAAAGGTTAAAATACTTTATCATAAAAATTTTTTAAATTATGCATTTTATTACTACACATATTTAGATTCACTTTGTCTAAAACATAACGGCATCTAGAAAATTATGACAAAAGATATTTGACTTACTTTAAGAAATAAATTATTATGGTCTGTAAAGTCAGTGAGTGGAAGTTTGTGGGAAAATAAATTCCCAAAGGGGTTACAAAGAATTTACTAAGGTTAGATGCTATTCTAGCAGTTTTGTGTGCCTCGAGTTTTTGAAGTGATGTTAAAGCTGTCCAGGATTCTTGTTGGGAGAATCCCATGGACAGAGGAGCTTGGCAAGCTACAGTTCATGGGATCACAAAGAGTCCAACATGACTAACATTTTCACTTTTAACACTAAAGCTGTCCATCTTCAGGATTACTGCCCCAGGGTTTCCCAGAAGAAGCCTAAACCTACAGTTCTAAGGTGAACTAGAAGTAGTCCACAACAAAGAGGCCAACAGAGCTTCCCAGGTAGCTCAGTGGTAAAGAATCCTCCTGCCAATCCAAGAGATGAAGGAGACACAGGTTCAGTCCCTGGGTCAGGAAGATCTACTGGAGGAGGAAAGGCAACCCACTGCAGTATTCGTGCCTGGAGAATCCCATGGACAGAGGAGCCTGGTGGGCTACAATCCATGAGGTCACAGAGTCAGACATGACAGCAACTGAGCGCTCATGTGCATTGCACACACACACACACAGAGGCCCATACAGATAGAGGTGTGAGTGAGGGTAGAGAGATGTAGAAGAAGAGGTCAGAAATACAATAGGAGTCAGACTGAATTGCTACAGGATCTTACAGGCTATGGTAAATTTTTCAGTTTTTACTCTGGTCAAGTGTTAATAGGTGTTCCATAAAAAAAAAAAAAAAAGATTATTTTGATCAGAAAATCATGGAGTAAGTAAAGTTAAATCAGTTTCTCTACTCTAAAATTTTTCATAGTAATGGCCATAGCTGTCATCTTGCTAATAAGTTCAAGCAGTTGAAAAGCTGTGGGTGTGTGCTATGGAGTGGATAATGAAAACAGCTGACCATAGTTGAGAATAGAGAAGGCAGATGAGGTATGATCAGATCAGAAATAATGAAGTGAGTTAACACTTAAAATTTAAACTACACAAAAGAGAGATGGGTAGATTCCAAGATGGCAGAGTAGAAGGATGTGCTCTCATCTTTTTCTGCAAGAACTCGAAATTTGCAACTCACTGTTGAACAAGCAAGCTTCCCTGGTGGCTCAGATGGTAAAGCATCTCTCTGCAATGCAGGAGACCCGGGTTCGATCCCTGGGTTGGGAAGATCCCCTGGAGAAGGAAATGGCAGCCCACTCCAGTATTCTTATCTGGAAAATCCCATGGACGGCAGAGCTTGGTAGACTACTCTCCATGGGGTTGCAAAGAGTCGGACAGGAGAAAGTTGGATCCCACCAAAAAAAGATACCTCATGTCCAAGGGCAAAGGAGAAGCCCCAACAAGACCGGAGGAGGGGAAAAATCACATTTAGACTCAAACCCCATAACTGGCAGAGATGCTTGGAGGGCTCAAACAAAACCTTGTGCACACCAGGACATCCTTGCCAACATCCCTTGGATTATAGAAAAAGCAAAAGAATTCCAGAAAAACATCTACTTCTGCTTCATTGACTATCCTAAAGGTTTTCACTCTGTTGATCACAACAAACTGGAAATTCTTTAAAAAATGGGAATACCAGACCACCTTACCTGCCTCCTGAGATGTCTGTATGCTGGTCAAGAAGCAACAGTTAGAACTGGACATGGAACAATGGACTGGTTCCAAATTGGGAAAGGAGTNCATTGACTATCCTAAAGGTTTTCACTCTGTTGATCACAACAAACTGGAAATTCTTTAAAAAATGGGAATACCAGACCACCTTACCTGCCTCCTGAGATGTCTGTATGCTGGTCAAGAAGCAACAGTTAGAACTGGACATGGAACAATGGACTGGTTCCAAATTGGGAAAGGAGTACGACAAGGCTATATATTGTTACCCTGCTTATTTAACTTATATGAAAATTACATCATGTAAAATGCCAGGCTGGATGAAGCACAAGCTGGAATCAAGATTGCTGGGAGAGGTATCAATAACCTCAGATACACAGATGACACCACCTTTATGACAGAAAGTGAAGAGGAACTAAACAGCCTCTTGATGAAAGTGAATGAGGAGAATTAAAAAGCTGGCTTAAAACTCAACATTGAAAAAACTAAGATCATGGCATCTGGACCCATCACTTCATGGTAAATAGATGGAGTGGGGAAAAAATGGAAACAGTGAGAGGCTTTATTTTCTTGGGCTCCAAAATCACTGCAGATGATGACAGCAGCCATGAAATTAAAAGACACTTACTCCTTGGAAAAAAAGCTGTGACCAACCTTGACAGCATATTAAAAAGCAGAGACATTACTTTGCCAACAAAGGTCCATCTAGTCAAAGCTATGGTTTTTCAAGTAGTCATGTATGGATGTGAGAGTTGGACTATAAAGAAAGCTTAGTGGGGAAGAATTGATGCTTTTGAACTGTGGTGTTGGAAGAAGACTCTTGAGAGTCCCTTGGACTGAAAGGAGATCAACTAGTCAATCCTGAAGGAAATCTGTCCTGAATATTCATTGGACTGATGGTGAAGCTGAAGCTCCAATACTTTGGCCACCTGATGCAAAGAACTGACTCATTGGAAAAGATTCTGATGCTGGGAAAGATTGAAGGCAGGAGGAGAAGGGGATGACAGAGGATGAGATGGTTAGAGGGCATCACTGACTTGATGGACACGAGTTTGAGTAAGCTCCGGGAGTTGGTGATGGACAGGGAAGCCTGGTGTGCTGCAGTCCATGGGGTCACAAAGAGTCAGACATGACTAAGTGACTGAACTGAACTGAACTGAAAAGAGAGATGAGTTTAGATCTCAGGCAAAACTTCACAAATAAATATATAAATTTGAGAATTAAATCTAAATTTTTATGAAGTCTATGATTATGTTACTCATGTTTAAAAAAGAGCAAAGGATCATCTATTACATTTACAGAAGGAATATCAGGGTCTGAACTTCCTATTTGACTTATTTCTTATTTGATTTGCATTATGTAAATCCTTTGAAGAATTGCTCTTTTCTCTTGATCACTCAGTCATGTAGATGTACAAACTGACTCCAACATTTATCTCTCAACCTATTTTCTTTTATATTATGCAGTAACTTCATATTTGGACTTACTGAATTTTACCAACAAATGCAAGAAAGCAGGTAGAAATACAGAAAAGGAGGGAGGATGGGATGGACAAAAGGAAAGGAAAGAAGAAAAGAAGAGAGAGAATATGTTCACTTACTTTTCTTCTTTGAAGATTATGGTGCTTCTGTTTTATATCATCGTTTTTTTTCCAGACCAACTAATGTGACAAAAGCAATATATCCAAGAGATGACTCACCTTTCCAAAATATTGGGAGATAATTTAACTCACATCTCAAAAATCACCTTCATTTTCCCTGGCTTTTTTTTTAATCTGGAAACAAAAAACTGAATACTTTGGTAATTGAGTAACTTGGATCTTTGCTTAGTTTAATGGCAAATTTGAGCTAACATACCAAATTAGCAAGATGAATCATAGTTACTGTTCCCTATCCAGACTTATTAAATTCCTACACTACAGTCACTTGAAGTCTCTTTCATGGAAATGTGTCTACCTTCCAAAGACCATATGCTATACTCTGAACAGTACTTTAATTCTAATGAAGAGTGATTTATCCAATGAACTTGATTGTCAGATTAAACCATATCTAATTCTAAGGCACTGATTGTAAACGTGAATACGTGAACTTGATTCAGGACTATCAAGCATGCTTAGAACTTCAGTCAGTTAATCCTGCTGGAATCTTAGTCTCTAAAGACCAAAGTCACGGAAATATGTTTTGGTTTTAACATGCAGACATTTTTCCATTCCATAGTCCTTTTGTTTTAAAATCATTTCCTTGAGAATCAAGCAGGTTTCCTTTTAAGTTAGCAAGCTGATTTTTAGGAAGCATTAATTTTATTTTCCTGGTTATAGAATATAATTTGTGTTTTCATAGTTTTGGAAAAATGTTTACACTGCAAAATCTCAGTGAATTAGCTATTCATTGGGATCTTTATTAAGAGTGAAATAATAACAATAGTTAATATTTATTAAGTGCTTACTTATGTGCCCAAAACTCTCTAACAATACATGAGTTAAATACTTCTTAAGTCTCCATTTTTATTCCTATCTACAAGTGAGAAAATTAAAACACAAGATGAATTAAGTTGTCAGTGGTCACAAACAGTAGAAACTAGATTTGAATCAAGGCAGTTAGAATCCAGCACATGCGCTTTTAGTCTCTACATTATACTACCTCTCAAATATGAGGAAATAAAGAAAAAAAAAAGAAAGGAAGAGAAATTGTCCATATAGAATAAGCCAAACAGAACATGTTTATAGCAACAAATAAAGAAAAAAAGGGAAATAAAGTCAGATTATGTAAGAGATGCAGCCCACAGTTTGGGAGTCTTTTTTTTTTTTTTTTTAAGTTTAATTGACAAAATTGCAAGCTATGTAAGGTGTACAATGTAATGATTTGAAAATGTATAGACTGTTAATTTAATTAACATTAATCACCTCACATATTTATCTTTTGGGTGTGTGAGAGAGACAGAATGTTTAAATTCTATTCTCTTAGCAGTTTCACAATACAGTGTTGGAGTTTTTGTTTTTTTTTTTAAGTTTAATTGACAAAATTGCAAGATATGTAAGGTGTACAATGTAATGATTTGAAAATGTATAGACTGTTAATTTAATTAACATTAATCACCTCACATATTTATCTTTTGGGTGTGTGAGAGAGACAGAATGTTTAAATTCTATTCTCTTAGCAGTTTCACAATACAGTGTTATCAATTCTTGTCTAATAAGTCACCTAATATTAGACTCGTTACCTCAATCAAAATTTAAATTGATTCAGAATAATCTATGATATCAGTTCAGTTCAGTTCAGTCACTCAGTCATGTCCGAATCTCTGTGAACTGCAGCACACCAGGCCTCCCTGTCCATCACCAATTCTCAGAGCTTGCCCAAACTCATGTCCACCGTGCCGGTGATGGACTTTTAGGTTAAAGTGTTTTTGTTTCTATTTTTATTTGGTATTGGAGAAAGCAATGGCACCCCACTCCAGTACTCTTGCCTGGAAAATCCCATGGATGGAGGAGCCTGGTGGGCTGCAGTCCATGAGGTCGCTAGGAGTCAGACACGACTGAGCGACTTTACTTTCACTTTTCACTTTCATGCATCGGAGGAGGAAATGGCAACCCACTCCAGTGTTCTTGCCTGGAGAATCCCAGGGACCGGGGAGCCTGGTGGGCTGCCGTCTATGGGGTTGCACAGTCGGACACGACTGAAGCGACTTAGCAGCAGCAGCAGCAGCAGCATCAGTCAGAAAGCCCAAAGAAATTCAAACGAACATGATAGCCTTGTGTCTGTTACCTAGAATTGCTTTACAACAGAAGTGACAAAAAAGCCTGGTTCACCAAGACATGTGTTGTGTACACTCCTGTTATCCCAACCCCATTTTCAATAATTCCTCCTTTCATTTTAATGTATCCTTGTTAGAAGATAAATTTTATGGTTACCTAGATATAATCAGGCTCTTACTTCCCCAAAAAGGTATAAAATAAATGCTACGAAAGGCAGTTTTCATTTTTCCAAGTTTTACCCCATTACATACTGATGATTCCCATGAAATGGTCTGTATTCAGTGTAGTCATAAAATAACTCATATCTAAAGGACTATTGTTCAGTAAGTAAGTATAACTCTTTTAAGAATTATGTTTTAGCTTTCCAAAGAGCCTATACCAAAAGCACTGAGGAATTAAACAAAAATCTCCAATATCTTCTGGCTCAAGTTGAAAAGAATTCATGCTTTCAAGGATAGTAGCAGTAAGGGCAAGAAGACAGANACTATTGTTCAGTAAGTAAGTATAACTCTTTTAAGAATTATGTTTTAGCTTTCCAAAGAGCCTATACCAAAAGCACTGAGGAATTAAACAAAAATCTCCAATATCTTCTGGCTCAAGTTGAAAAGAATTCATGCTTTCAAGGATAGTAGCAGTAAGGGCAAGAAGACAGATTGACATATTGAAACTCTTAATGTTAATGAAATGAGGTTGAATCAACAGTCAATTTAGGTTCTTTGTAAAACAAAGTTACTTAAAAAAATAATCAGCTTTCAACATGTACTCATGTGATACTTTCATCCCAATTTTTTTTTTTTCTTTTCAGAGTTTGAGAAGCACACAACAGATTATTTAACTTGGTATTTTGCATGTGATCTATTTTCTAATTTATTAGATGACCTGTGTTACTTTTGAATTTTTTCTATTTTTATTTACATTATTTTAAATCCAAGTTGGGGCCATAAGAATAGCTCAGAGAATGCTCTAAAGATAGTGCATCAGGTTTTTTTTACAGCTGCTGCTGACAAGTCAGGACAAAAATTTACCAGAGATAAGAGTTAAGATAAAATTTACCAAAGTTAACTTGCCCCCAAGGGCTTCCAAGAATTCCTCTTCTAGGTATTCTGCAACAGAACTCTCTCCTTTTTTAGAAAAATTTGCTAACCACCATGAGCCTGATAACCCGTAAACCAATCCCCATAAAGGTCAGACTGTATGCACCAATCAAACTGTTCCCATCCTAATCGCACCTGTTTGTGGCTTTTGTGCTTAAAAACTGCTCAGTAACGACTGCTGGGGTTCGCCCCTCCTCGGAGGTGACTGAACCCCGGCGCGCCGGCTTAATAAATCCTCTTGCTGTTTGCATAGGATCCGAGGCTTGGTGGTCTTTGGAGCGACGGGTCCCAGGAAAAGACCGTGAGGTCTAACACTGCTACTGCTAAGTCGCTTCAGTCATGTCTGAATTTGTGTGACCCCATAGACGTCAGCCCACTAGGCTCCCCCATCCTTGGGATTCTCCAGGCAAGAACACTGGAGTGGGTTGCCATTTCCTTCTCCAATGCATGAAAGTGAAAAGTGAAAGTGAAGTCGCTCAGTCGTGTCCAACTCGCAGCGAACCCATGGATTGCAGCCTACTAGGCTCCTCTGTCCATGGGATTTTCCAGGCAAGAGTACTGGAGTGGATTGTAATTTCCTTCTCCATTTTTTTTACAGCTGTATAACAAATTATCACAAACCTAAAATGTTATTTGACAGATTCAAGTCAGAAGTCCAATCACAGCTTAACTAGGTTTTCTGTTCAGAGTCTTCCAAAGCTACAGTCAAGGCTGTGTTCTTTTCTAGAACATGAGGGTCCTCTACCAAGCTCATGTGGTTATTGCCAGAATTCAGTTCCTAGTGGTTAAAGGACTGATGTTACTGTTTTCTTGCTATCAATCATAGGTCACCCTTGGTTCCTTGGGGGTAGTTCACAGTTTCTGGCATGTGTTCTCTCGCAGGCCCTCTTGTGACAGCAACTTACTTCTCCAAAGCCACTGAGCAAGAGTCTCACAAGATGGCAGAGTCCAGCTTTTAAGGACTTCCATCTGATGATATCAGGCCCACCCAGGATAATCTCCATTGTGCTTAACACAAAATCTACTATACCTGTATCTGAAAATCTCCTTCACATTTGCCACACACATAATCTAGTCATGGGAATCATGTCTCATCACTATTGTCATATTCTATTGACTAGAAGCAAGTAAGTCACAAGTTCCAGTGGAAATAAAGCAGAAGAGTTTACACAAGGGCATGATTCATTGAAGGTGTGTCTGTCACAGGACATTTCATAGCCTTTGAAACTCCCTAAAGTACTTGGCAGAGACATTACTTTACCAACACAGGTCCGTCTAGTCAAGGCTATGGTTTTTCCTGTGGTCATGTATGGATGTGAGAGTTGGACTGTGAAGAAAGATGAGTGCCTAAGAATTGATGCTTTTGAACTGTGGTGTTGGAAAAAGACTCTTGAGAGTCCCTTGGACTGCAAGGAGATCCAACCAGCCCATCCTAAAGGAGATCAGTCCTGGGTGTTCTTTGGAAGGACTGATGCTGAAGTTGAAACTCCAATACTTTGGCCACCTCATGCAAAGAGGTGACTCATTGGAAAAGACTCTGATGCTGGGAGGGATTGGGGGCAGGAGGAGAAGGGGATGACAGAGGATGAGATGGCTGGATGGCATCACCGACTCAGTGGACATGAGTTTGGGTAAACTCCAGGAGTTGGTGATGGACAGGAAGGCCTGGAGTGCTGTGATTCATGGGGTCTCAAAGAGTCGGACATGACTGAGAGACTGAACTGAACTGAACTGAAAGTACTTGGCAAGTGAAAGATATGTATTAATATTTGTTGATTTTAATACTTAAAGGCCATTTAGATGGTTCCAAAAGGTATTCTCAAACAAAAGAGTGTGGATTTTAAGAAGTGGTATAACCCTGGGATTTCTTTGGAAGGAATGATGCTAAAGCTGAAACTCCAGTACTTTGGCCACCTCATGTAAACAGTTGACTCACTGGAAAAGACTTTGATGCTGGGAGGGATTGGGGGCAGGAGGAGAAGGGGACGACAGAGGATGAGATGGCTGGATGGCATCACTGACTCGATGGACGCAAGTCTGGGTGAACTCCGGGAGTTGGTGATGGACAGGGAGGCCTGGCGTGCTGCGATTCATGGGGTCGCAAAGAGTCGCAAAGAGTTGGACACGACTGAGCGACTGAACGGAACTGAACTGATGGTATCAAGAGCTGTAGGCCTGACAAGCTCACCAAATTTCAGGACTAATTTGGATGATCTATTTTTCCCTCAGGAAAAAAAAAAAATCTTCCATAAAATATCTTCCCTGACCTCTACTTATCTGTTTTGAAGAAAAATGCATTAACCAGGTGGCAAAACTTTCTGGGAATAGAAGTGAGGAAGAAAGTAGTATAGATCTTCATAGTGATCAGCTGGAAGAGCACTACTTAATCAGTCTAAGTCAGTCATCAGAAGGAATGAATTGCCTCATTTGTCACAGATGAACATTTCAGTGAAGTATTCTTCTTAAGACATCTTTTTTTTTTCCCCCTAGCCAGCAGTACTATTATGAAAATAAACTGACGCTTTTGGTTGTTGAGAGATACTAGAAAGATTTGTGAAGTCATATCATTTCATAATGTTTTTCTAATTTAGATGATTAGTTCTACTTAGTAATATGTAAAAATAAAAAAGGCTTAAAAAACTTCAAACATAAAACAGATGTTCAAAGGACCATTTGGAATAAATAAATTATGAGCAACGGAAGAAGTGACCATGCAATCATACTTTCACCTGCTCACGTGCTTCACATGCGTAGTTCACTGGCAAAAAAGTTGCTTATGAGCTTTGGGGTGTAAACCAAAACCATGTCAGTTTGTTTTCACTGATGTTGCCAAAAAACTCATGATCTGCCAACATAGTTCCAAAGACATAAACTGAACTGAAGCAAACTGCTTATTACTCGGTGTGAAATAGAATCATATTTCATCTGGACCCTCTGTAATGAGAATTTCGTGAAATGAACACCTGCAACTCAGTACTCTACATCTATAAATCTCTCAATAATGTAAAGAAAATAAGTTGCCTTTTAGGTTATTAGAAAATTTTCCTTGTGAATAACAATTAACAAAGAACAATAGATAATACATGAAAATTCCTGTATCTTTAAAAATTTCTAAAACAACTCAAGATGTTGCATTAAATTAATTGCTGCAGGACTGTTTGTGAAAGCAACTACTATTTCAGGGGAAAACTTTACCATATCTGAGTTTATACTAAATCTTACCAAACCCCTGGAAAAGAAAATCCAGAGACGTGATGATCAAGGCTATAACTCTAGCTAATCTCAAGAAATCTTGGGCCATGATAAAAAGACACAATAGCTGGGGAGTTATGGGGAAAAAAATTGAAACACTGATTTTACAAAGTAAAAGAAGAGAAAATGGGTCATGTTTACTATTATTTGAGTCCCTGTCACAGATTTTAAATAAAAACTTATTGAGTATCTATTTCACTTAATACTTAATGGGTGAATTTTGAAAGCAAGACTTCATAACCTAACCTGTAATTTGCCTCTCATGTAAAGTGTGAAGAAAAATTAAAAGCATTAGCTACTACTATTATTTCTAAATACTTTTAGTTGTGTTAGCTGCTATAATTTAGTGTATTAGTTGAATTCATTGCTCATACTATACGGATGAATGCCACCTACAGAGTTCTCATAGTGTCTCTGAAAATAAAGACAAAGTTGGAGTATTTGTTGAAATTTTGAAGTCTGGTTTACTATGCATCTTTCAATGAAGAGGCTTGGTTAGAGTATGTTTGAACATCTGCTTCATGTTTAATGGTTTTTAAAAGTGAATTTATTGTTTTATATGTTATTAAATAGGACAAATTATCTAAAAGTACAAATACACTATGAAACAATATGATTACATGAATCCTTCTAGTATCTTTCTAGGCAATCCAAAATATTAGTTTATTTTCATAATACAACAGCTGGTTAGATAAAAAATATAAGATGAAGGCTTCAGTTGCCTAAGAACCTAAATGTCCATCCTTTCATATCTTCTGCTGACTGACTTGGACTTACTTATGTTCTGCTGGCTCATCAATGCATGTCTATACTGCCTTCTCCCCCACCTCCACTGCCAGAAAGCTGATGATACCCATACAATGGAATTTTCTTCAAAGCAGAAAGATAAAGAAAAGGGTTGATCTTATCAAAGAATTATTTTCCCCGATGATAAAATATTTGTTCAAGATCCTCATAGAATCTCTCAATTACTTGTGAAATTTGGAAGATGTTCCAGGTCAATGAATGCCACACCACTACACTCTGTTCTACTTAACAATGCCTTTAGAAGCATCCAAGGGTCCACTTTTCATGTTTTCAAATCAACAAGTATTAATTAATGATCTTTTGTGTGCCAAGTATTATTAGGAGATTTGGAAGACACAAATCATGTTTTCACTGCCTTTGGACAATGTACTCTGGCTATCTCCATGGCCTAACTTTGGTTAAAATAATGTAGAGACAGAGCAACATAGAACACTGGTCATCAGTAATAAAGCAGAAAATACATCACAAGGAAAATAACAAGTTAAATCATCAGAAAAGAACGCAAAGTGAAAAAAATCATTCATGTAGAAAACTGATTGTTTCTTGAAACAGTGATCATGAAGAATCTCAGATTATTGCTATTTCAAATTCATTTTATGGACATCCTGAATCGACCCAGATAATCATGAGGATGTGATCACTAATCTGGAGCTAGACATCTTGGAATGTGAAGTCAAGTGGGCCTTAGAAAGCATCACTAAGAACAGAGCTAGTGGAGGTGATGGAATTCCCATTGAGCTGTTTCAAATCCTGGAAGATGGTGCTGTGAAAGTGCTGCACTCAATATGCCAGCAAATTTGGAACACTCAGCAGTGGCCACAGGACTGGAAAAGGTCAGTTTTCATTCCAATTCCAAAGAAAGGCAATGCCAAAGAATGCTCAAACTACCACACAATTGCACTCATCTCACACGCTAGTAAAGTAATGCTCAAAATTCTCCAAGTCAGGCTTCAGCAATATGTGAACCGTGAACTCCCTGATGTTCAAGCTGGTTTTCGAACAGGCAGAGGAACCAGAGATCAAATTGCCAACATC
>SJYX01011433.1:176407-198250 GCA_006410675.1 Oreotragus oreotragus
TTTTTGAGATTGCATCCAAGTACTGCATTTCGGACTCTTTTGTTGACCATGATGGCTACTCCATTTCTTCTGAGGGATTCCTGCCCGCAGTAGTAGATATAATGGTCATCTGAGTTAAATTCACCCATTCCAGTCCATTTTAGTTTGCTGATTCCTAGAATGTCGACATTCACTCTTGCCATCTCCTGTTTGACCACTTCCAATTTGCCTTGATTCATGGACCTGACATTCCAGGTTCCTATGCAATATTGCTCTTTACAGCATCGGACCTTGCTTCTATCACCAGTCACATCCACAACTGGGTATTGTTTTTGCTTTGACTCCATCCCTTCATTCTTTCTGGAGTTATTTCACCACTGATCTCCAGTAGCATATTGGGCACCTACTGACCTGGGGAGTTCCTCTTTCAGTATCCTATCATTTTGCCTTTCGTACTGTTCATGGGGTTCTTAAGGCAAGAATACTGAAGTTGTTTGCCATTCCCTTCTCCAGTGGACCACATTGTGTCAGACCTCTCCACCATGACCGCCCATCTTGGTTGGCCCCATAGGGCATGGCTTAGTTTCACTGAGTTAGACAAGCCCCTGGTCCTAGTGTGATTAGATTGACTAGTTTTCTGTGATTATGGTTTCATTGTGTCTGCCCTCTGATGCCCTCTTATAACACCTACCGACTTACTTGGGTTTCTCTTACCTTGGACATGGGGTATCTCTTCACGGCTGTCCAGCAAAGCACAGCCACTGCTCCTTACCTTGGACGAGGGGTATCTCCTCACCACCGCCCCTCCTGACTTTGAACGTAGAATAGCTCCTCTAGGCCCTCCTGCGCCCGTGTAGCCAACCGCTCCTTGGACGTGGGAGTAATATATATAAACACACTACTTCACTAAATTTTGAAAAGCAAAGATGTAATCATTATGAAAGCCAAAATGCATCATTTTGAACTATAATTTTAAGCTTTTCACAGGCTAAATTTTTATTTAAACCCAAGGTTATATATTTCACAATAAAATGTCCCCATTCCTAACCCATTATCCTTTCACCTCCTTTTTTAAACTTCAGATTTTATCTACTTGCTCTTTTGGAAGACACAGATCTTCTGGGAGATCTACTCACTGGTTACTTCCATCCTTTGTCTTTGAGAAATGGGCTTCTTCCCAGTGGAAGCTTCTAAAGGGATTTTTCTGAAGGAAAAAAAAAGAAAAATAAAGTGAAGTCACTCAGTCATGCCCGACTCTTTGCAAACCCATGGATAGTAGCCTGCACCAAGCTCCTCCATCCATGGGATTTTCAAGGCAAGAAGTACTGGAGTGAGTTGCCATTTCCTTCTCCAGGGAATCTTTCCAACCCAGGGATTGAACCCAGGTCTCTCACATTGTAGACAGACACAAAGGAAAAATCACACCACAATGAAGTGACTTCCCAGGCAATTATTCTAGGAAAACTTCTCCTGGTAAGTTGGCCAGAAAAGATGAAATTGGATCAATTTCTTTATACCCTAAAGAGAAGGATAAGGCAGTTGGGAATAAATAGGGTTGAGGCACCAAAAAAAAATCTGAACACAGAGGAAGGAGGGTTTGAGGACCAAAGCAGGAGACAAAGATGGATGGCTTTGCTGGACCAGAAGCTTTGTCCTCTCCTTTCTGTGGTCCTCTTTGGCATTGCAACCTTGTTTTTCATTGTAAAATAAAAACAACCAAAATGAATAAACATATAAATGTCCTTCATAGCAGATTATGGTCCCATTAGTCAAGCATTGGAATTCCAGCATATGTGATACATTTGACCCACTGAAAATAAGACACCACTGGAACTAGTGAAGTCTATTTTTGTAATCAGCAAAATTTCTTGGCTTAGTCCTTCAATAGTTGATCAGCATGCTCGGAAATATTTCCTTTAAGTGGAATCCTTGCCATGAAGCATTTTTAAATTTGGAAAATAACTTTAATTCCCATGAGGAACTATTATTGAGAATTATAACTGTCAATAATGCTGAGAGAAACTGTAAAACCCCTTCTCACATCTCATTAAGAAAACTTAAGATCTAGAAAGGTGTTTAAATTCATTCAGCTGGCTAGAGGTAGGGTCACATCCAGACCTAAGTGTTCATGATTCATAGCCCCCTGTTCTTACCATCAGATCACTAGTCAGTATTCTGCTAAGTAGGATATAAATATAATAATGATTCATACAGATACAAACGTAAATTATTTCCGTATGGAAAATAGATTTGAAGTCATGAATTGAAAATTTCGTCATTCTTTCTTGGTGAGAAGGGTTGATAAAGTTGGCTTACCTTACTAATTCAGTGTTTTCACCACAGTTTATTTTATCTATTGAAACACTGAAGTAAAAAGACTTTAATAAATCAATTAATTCCACTTTTACATTGTCCACATGAGTACTACAGTCATTCTTATGACTACAGAAAGTAGATAGCTAACTAATTCTCAAATTTAAACTTAATAAAGTCAGGTTGACAATGAAATAGATCACAGAGCATGAAATTATGTATTGTGACCCTACAATATATATCTTAATGCAGCACTCAATTTGGGAAGTAGGTTTTTATTGCTACTGTTTTTCCTCAACTAATATAACTTCTAAGAAAGTCTAGATGGGAAGAAGTTTCAGGTTAACCTCTATATAAAATATATGCCTGAATTCTGTGGTTGGTCGAACAAGGAGAAATAATACTGATGCTAACCTAAGTGACATAAAATAACAAGAAAATCAGAATTGATTGAAAATGGCACCTTTGGGTGTTTTTCACAGTTACTAATGAAAAACATACTATATTTGTGTAAACAGTATACTCAAAAAAGTGACCTTAAATTTCAGATATGGACCAAATGAGAAATTTCCCTGGAAACGATCATTTGAATAGCAGCTCAAAAGCTGCTGATTTTGGAACTTGAAACTAAAAAATAAAGCAGGCAATGAGGAAATCTGAGCATAAGGCATGAGGGACTGCAAAATCGAAACCACAGCCTTTGCACTCAAATTGCCTCACGTCTAGTTGGCACGCAGAAATGTAAATGTAACCCACATGTTGGCTGGGGTTGCTCCTGTCCTTTGAGAGTTCCTATAAAATGGGACTAATTCCATGGGGTGTGTATTCTAAGGCTAACTTCTGATTCTGGCGTTTTCTTGCAGAACTTTCTTATCTCACGGCCATCTTGCCCTGCACCATTAAGACCCGTAAAGTCCTCTGTGCTTGATTTCACCTGAAACATCCACACACCAAGGCATTTGGAAGCGGCAGACTTCACTGAAGGTTTGTGGTAATGGGTGTTAGATCACAAAATCCAACAGCAAAGAACTTAGCCGTGGCATTGAAGATATCCCTGTGCTCAGAAGCCCTTCAGCCATTTTTCCTGCCCCCTTTCCTCCATTTCTCCACTTGCCCATTATTTCCTGCCTCCTTCTGCTCACTCTTCAGGCCCAAGTTCTCCTTAACCTCTTTAAGTAGCTTTTTTTCTTTATTTCACTAGCTTCTCAAGTATGCTTTCATATCTTCCCCTAAGGCAATGTTAGCATGTTTTTCTAAATAGAGATAGCTGCCTCTCTGAGAGGAACTCAAGATCAGGTGTTAAAACAGGAAAGTCCTCTCTAGCAACATACATGACGTGCTTAGTTGTTCAGTTGTGTCTGACTCTTTGCAACATTTTGAACTGATCCTACTAGACTCCTCTGTTCATGGGGTTTTCCAGGCAAGAATACTGGAGTGGGTTGCCATTTCCTTTTCAAGGGGATCTTCCTGACCCAGGGATCAAACCTGTGTCTCTTGTGTCTCAGTATAATAATACCTATAAGACTCAGGCAGTATAAGCATCAGCAGATACAGAGTAAGAAAGCAGTGGGGACCCCAGTTTTATTGACTGTATTAGTAAAACTTATCAGTTGTCTCTTTTTTCAGACAGTTACTGTGAGGATTAGTTGATGATAAGTGTGAACTCTGAGTTATATTCCAATGACATGGACACTATTCAGTACCTTGCCAAGTCTGGTCCACAGTGGGCCTCCAGCTAATCTGACAGGCACTCTTCTAGACCTACCACATAGCAGAGAACAACTTCAGGAAAATTCCTGAGAAGGTTTCAGGAAGAACAACAACAGGAAAAGCTTCAACAATGACCCTTTTTAAACATTTAGCTTTGAAACAAGCCACCACAGCAGTATCCTTAGAAGAGAAACAAATTATCAAGGAGAGGAAAGAAAACACACCATAAGTTCACACTGGGAGGAGTAGAATATAAAATAATACCCCTACGTTGGGCAGGGCCTTGGGGGCAGGGATGATGACTTTAGATTTAATTCAACAAATGGAAAATAAAAAACATCGCTCCCATGTGTGATGTGATGATGACTTTGATTGCATCATCTCATCAGAGTTCCCTGAGGGAGAGTTATCAGAGTGTGTGCCCTTTGCTCTGGTCAAGAAATTCTATAGAATCATTTTCAGCTGGTCCCCACTCACGCTCCCACTTTGAAGATCTTTGATCAACCCATTCAAAAGAGAGGAGTAGCAAGGAAGCCTAGCATGGGAACACATGAGGAATTACCCTGTAGAGCAGAAAGTGCAAAAGGCAGTATCAGATGTCACAGACGGGGCATTCTTGGAAACATGGTTTGGTATTTTCGACCTTTGCGTTCTCAGTGCCTGCATATGGCTGTGACTCAATAAAGGTCTGTTGAATGAGTGAATGAATAATTGAACGGCTGGCTGTCATAGAAAACAGAAATTAAATTTGTTCTTTGTGTCTCCAAAGGGCAGAGGGTGATGAAAGTTGCAGAGAGAGAGACAGAGACAGCAGCTTAACATAAAGAAGACTTTTAACAGAAACCCTCGGCAATGAATGGAGTGGCAGCCAAAGCTGGCCAGGTTTCCACTCCCAGGCTGGGGTGAGCAAGTTTGTGCTTAAAAGCAGATGACTTAAACATCCCTGGCTCTCCGTGACTCTTCAGCTCAGTCTACAATTATAAGCATGATACGGATCTCTTATACTGATTAGTAAGAATTTTGTCAATGCCACCTCTGTATGCAGTAGCAAACTGCCTGCCAAATACCCATCTTAGACTTAGTTTTTTAATTTTATTTTGCTGAGTTTCATGGATCACATACTGCAGAGTACACATGTACACACACAGACAACTCCCATTGCTGCCACAGACACTTGTTAGATGAAGTTTCCAGTGCATCCAACTGAAGATGTCAAATCTTATCAGAGGTTGGCCGGCTTTACCTCCAAAGCAGATATAGCATATCTGAACACACTTTCTTTTGCCTCTATAGTTCCTGAAGGAGGCCTGTAATTGTTAATTAGATTTTCAAGCTAGAAAGTTTTACAGCTGGCCTTTTTATATTTGTATTTATACCCCCATCTTGGAAAAATATTTGCATTCACAGTTATATTATTTTGTTTACTACAACCAGTTCCTCACCTCATTCCTGAACTAAGTTCAATACCAAAAAGAATAACCTCATCTTAGGAAGAAAACAGTCACTACTCAGATGTGGCTGAATATCTCGGCCTAGGTGGACCACATACCACGTACTGTGCATAGAAGTAACCATGTAACCATGAAAGTAACTAAATTCATATTTTTTTTTACTATTAAATGATCTTCATTGAATATATTTTCTGGTAATTTCTTAATTCAGCCATTCTCTTTGATATGTCCTGGGTGTATGCTCAGTTGCTCACACTGAGTTGTGTCTGACTCTTTGCAACCCTTTGAAACCTGGCATAAACTGTAGCCTGCCAGGCTCCTCTGTCCATGGAATTTTCCTAGCAAGAGCACTGGAGTGAGTTGCCATTTCCTCCTCCAAAGGATCCTCCCAACAGGGATCAAACCTGCATCTTCTGCATTGGCAAGTGGATTCTTTACTGCTGAGCCATATGGAAAGCCCAGTTCCTGGTAAGTATGGACAAAAATAATCTTAGCACTTACATAATTATGAGAAGAGATATACTAAGAAGGTAGGAAAATGGTAAAGGATCCTTAGAAAACATGAGAAAATGTGAGAGTTGTATCTTTGATAACAAAAGCAAGAGTCTTGCTATGGACTAAATATTTGTATACCCCTTCAAAGTCATATGTTGAATCCTAATTCCAAATGAGATAGAATTAGGAGGTAAGGCTTTTGGGATGATTGGCTCACGAAGGTGGACTCTTGTGGGATTAGTAGGTTTATTTATCTTTCCACCAGGTGAGATTACAATAAGATGATAGTCTACAGTGCATGAAGCCAACCCTCACCAAACACCAAATCCCCTGGAACCTTGATCTTAGACTTCCCAGGCCCCAGAACTGTGAGAAATCAATGTTTATTGTTTAAGAGAACTAGTCTATGGTATTTTTTTTTTAATAACAGCCTGGATGGACTAAGACAATAGCTTGATATCTGTGCAAATGTAATAGTAATTTAAACCAGCTTAATGATAACCATCATTTCAGAAATGATCAGAACAAAGTTCTGATGCTTTTTTTTTTTTTTTAAGATAAAAAGCCTAATAATTTAAGTGACTACCTTTAGACACTCTTAATAGTAACAACTGTACCTAAAAGAACCCCAAGTTCAGTCCTAAAAAAGATGACAAACTGGGCATATTAAAGATATTTAGGCAGCAGATTTATGTCAGTTGTGGTTTTAGGATTTATGGCCCTATTTTTATGGTGCAGAAATTCATTTATTTATTGAATACTTATTCTTTGCCAGATGCTGCCATGGTTTTGCTTTATTTAAACAAAAATAGGACAAAATCCACGTCCTAAAGAGCACCTTAAAAAATATGCTATTTTATTATTCCCTTCCTGCCATGAGACATGATTAGATCCTGTATAAACATGAACAAATTTTGAAAAAAAATTTTAAGTATTATCATAAGAAAAAATAAGTTTTGAAGAAAATATTACTATTCTATAAATCATTGTTATTTTCACACTTGATGCTATGGCTAAAAATTCTAACAAAAATAAATCTATTTAATTTAATATAATTTAGACTTTTGAAACGTCATTTTCTCCCAAAGCACTCCGCAAAATGCTACACAGGTTAATCCCTCTCTCCTTCTCTTTCCCCCCCTTCCTTTCTCTCCCCCATGTGTCTCCCTATCTCTTTTCCCTCTCTCTTTTGATTTCCAGCTTTCTCCCTCCCTTCCTCTCTCCCTTCCTTCCTCTCTCTCTCTATATATATCAGATTTTTTTTCTTCTGCAGTCTGTAGAAATGCTGACTTTTATAATGAGTAGCAAACTGATCAGTGATGAGAGAAGGCAGAAATAGACTTCATCGCAGAGGAAAACAAACCCATCACAGTTGTAAATGAACGGAGAAGATAAGAGTGAATAACACCCAACGATGAAAGCAGAAAAGAACGTAATGTCAGTTGGAAAGCAAAATTTTACCAGACTTTCATTTGATCTTAAGCAGCACAAACAGAACTCTAGTGCACAAAGTATGTATCCCAAGAAACATTGGAGCTGCAGAATGTAAGCAGTTGCTAAGCACAAACATCAAACAAACACACACCAGTCTTGGAGGGATGATTCCCCCTGTGATATGTAAGTTAATGAAATGATGTTTATACAAGACTGCTCAAGATCTTTAATTTTCTGGTTCAAGTTACATATTATAACTAACTTTCCATGAGGAGTATGTAATTTTCAACATTTATGAAATATGCCTGACTATGGAAATATTTTCTTGAAGAAATACCTTCCCAAAGTTTCCAGGAAACCCAAAATCAGGTGTTGAGAGGCTGAAGGAAATGAAGTATGTGAAGCACCCATTGCAACATCTGGCACAGAGCAGGCACCCACTGAAAGGGGCTGGTGGTCATGGCCATAATGGAGGGACTGTCTACTATTGCTGTGCAAGGACAGTCATAGATTTTATGATGGCCAGCCCACCCCAAACACATATAAAAGTGCTGCTTAAAATGGGAGGGATCAGAATGGGGGAGGAAATGAGCAGATTTTGTGTGCCACAATATTCTAAGCATGCCAAAAACATTGTCATTCAATCATTACTCTCGCACTATGAAGTCAATTTATTATGCCCATTTTACAGATAAAGAAACTGAGTTTCAGAGTGTGCTAAAAGTTCTACGGTGAGTAAATGATAGACTTCCCTGAACTTTGTCTGATCACATGAATTCCTTAAATACATTCTTGATTTTATACAGCACAGAGGGTTGGCTTTTTGTTGCTGTTGTTGTTGTTTGCTATTTGCCTTATATTACACCAAATGGAATAGTGCAAAGATCATAGCTCCGGAGAATAAAGCAGAGCCGAGGGTGAAACTCATTTCTGCTATTTACTTAATATTACATTGGGCCTCAATTTTTTATTATAAAATAGAAATCTTCCCTCTTCCCTTGTCTTCCAAGTAACAGCAGTGATGTTTGAGCAGATGAAGGGAAGAGTGAAAAGAAGTAAGGTTGAGGGGCTAAGCACGATGATGGAGGATATTCTAGGTCATGGGAGGAAGACTGAGTTTTATGTTAAATATAAGGGGAACCATTGCAGGATTTTAAAAACAAGGGAAGAATGAGATCAGATTATCACTGAGAATTTCCCCTTTGCTGCTCTGTGTGGAGGGNTCTTCTTTGTATTCTTGCCACTTCTTAATATCTCTGCTTCTGTTAGGTCCATACCATTTCTGTCCTCTATTGTGCCCATCTTTGCATAAAATGTTTCCTTGGTATATCTAATTATCTTGAAGCTGTCTCTTATACACATCTAGATGTGTATAAGAGACAGAGACTGAGTTTTACGTTAAATATAAGGGGAACCATTGCAGGATTTTAAAAGCAAGGGAAGAATGAGATCAGATTATCACTGAGAATTTCCCCTTTGCTGCTCTGTGTGGAGGAGGGGAGGGGCAGCTATAGGGGGAGAGGGTGAGGCACAAATGTGAAAGTGGAAAAATCAGTCAAAGGCTGATGTTGTTCATGGAAGCAAGAGACAGTGGAGGCCTGGACTAAGAAGGTGGCCAGGGACATGAAATAAAGAAGAGTCTCAGGTATATTTTCAAAGTAGCATTCATAAGGCTTACTAATATACGTGATATCTAGTTTGTCAGAAAGGAAGGACTCTTAGATATTGGCTTGAATAACTTGCTAAAGTGCAGTGTTTTTAACATGAAAGTAGAAGAATAAGAGTTTGAGAAGATGACCATGGAATGGGGAAGGCCCAGAATTCCACTCTGGATCTGTTAAGTTGCAGAATCAAAGACACGTCCAAGGGGAGACAGGAGAAGACACTGAGACGTGAAAGCACGAAGCTCAAGAGAGAGCTGTGGCCTCCAGTGGAAGCGTGGGCTTTGTCAGAACAAGAGGGCTCACACCCTTGGGAGCTGGTGAGATCACCCAGGGACAAAGGTGAGAGACGAAAAGACTACACAAATCTTGAGGCGCTCCAAATGAGACAACTGGAGAAGGAGCCAGTCAAGATTACAAAACAATAATGGACTGAGGAAAGAAGGAAAGTGAGAGAGAGACAGTGTTTCAAAACCAAGAGAGTAGAGTCCTAAGTGACAGGTACAGGGCATAAAAAGTAGCAAATCAATGAAGGTGTTAAATGGAGGATATTTTGAAATAGTGACCCTTTCTTTCTCTCAGGTGGGATGGAGAGTTCAGGTGATGCTGAGGAAGAGACACTTCCTCGATGGTAGATGGATGCAAGTATAGGTTAGTTTAGACCTGAGAAGGTGAGAAAGTCTATTTCTGATGATAACAATTATCCCAGAGAAGCATGTAACTCTTAGATCAAATCTCAGATACATGGAAACAAGGGCAAAATTTCAATATGCAGAAGTCTCTGTAACAAGGTACCCTGCAAAGTGAGGACTGTCTTCATAAACGTATAAATGGGTATGGAGGAGACGGAGATTGTACAGTTTCAAAATATGCTATAGCATAAGGCCAAATGAGCTTTCTGTCAAAGCTGAGCCTGTCCAGTACTTGACCGAACAAAAGAATGTACTGTTAGTTGCTTGGAGGGTAGCCTTCCTTAAAGGGACCAACGGCCCAGAGGAAAGAGGAAGTGTTGACAGGGAATGAATGAGAGATTTCCTTCCACTCATTCCTCTTTCTTTCCACTGTTAACATTGACTTTGCTCAAGTCCATTATCACATTCACAGTGGAAAGACAGCCTAGGGACTCTATACCTCAGGATAAGTAGCAAAGACAGAGAAGGTCACATTGATTTTATAGACTGACCCTGACCTTAGTCTCTTAAGTTGATTGTACCTGATGACTGGAATGGTATAGCAAGGATTCAGTTGAGATGCCTACTGATAAAATCAACCTCCAAGGTGACGGAAGACATAGTCTGAGATTCTCGTGAGCAAAGGTCCATTGGTACTGCAACTGGAAAACTGTGGAAAGCTTATGCATGCTCAGAATATGCCAAGACGGGGGAGCCTGGTGGGCTGAAAAAAAAATAAATAAATAAACTAATACGCACATCACATTTCACACACCCAATCAAGTTTCACACACTCAATCACACATAGCTTCACTCAGCTGAGGGAATGAGTATATTTTAAAGTATTCATAGTTTCTTCCAGTCTTCCCATAACTTGGAGCTGGCCTTCCCTTTAGTTCCCTGGGCTCTTGACCATGTTTCAGGAAGCCCAGGGGTACTGAGACTGCCCACTGTTCCACCTGCAACGTCACAGCCAGCTCCTTCTTCTCCAATCTCAGTTACTCCTGGTGTCTGGATCCCATGCTTTCTTCCCACACCGAAGAGGTAACTCTCAAAATTGGGTGAAAAAAAAAAAAAAGAAAAACACACCAACAAGGAGATACAATTGCCTTCCTATTAGATCGGTGAAAATCCAAAACACTAACAGCATCAAACGCTGACGTCAATGTGGAGCAACAGGAACTCCTGTTCATTGCTGGTGGGACTGCAAAATGGTACAGCTGCATTGGAAGACAAGTTGGTGATTTTTCAAACAAAATTAAACATACTCATTATATGACTCAGCAACTGTGCTTCTTGGTACTCAGCCAAATAAATTTAAATTTTATGTCCACATAAAAACCTTCACACAGACGTTTTATAGCATCTTTTTTTTTTTTTTTTTTTCAGAATTGCTGAACTTTGGAAGAAAATAAAATGCCCTTCAGTAGGTGAATGGATCAACAGGTACATCCAGACAACGGAATCCAGAGGTAAAGAAAAATGAGCCATCAAACCAAGAAATAAATGGAAGTATATGAAATGCATTTTACTAAGAGAAAGAAGTGAAACTGAAAAGACTACCTACTGTATAATTCCAACTATAAGACATTCTCACATCTCCCGCATTGGCAGGCAGGTTCTTTATCACTAGCCCCACCTGGGAGGCCCATAAGAGATTCTAGAAAACCATGGAGACAACAAAAAAGAACAAGAGTCAGAGAGGAAGGAGGAATGAACAGGCAAGTACAGGGGATTTTTAGGACAGTGAAACATTCTGCATGATACGACAAAGATGGGTACACATCTTTATACTGGGTTGACCATTGGGGTTTTTCCAAAAGATGTCAATACATGTGTCAAAACCTGTAGAATGTATGACACCAAGAATGAACCCTAATGTAAATTATGGACTTTCAGTGCCTATGACATATCAGTGTAGGTTCACTGACTGTAACAAGTGCACCACTCTTGTGGGAGAATCAACAGAGGGAGAGCCCATGCATGTGTGAGGTAGGAAGTATATGAGAATTCTGTGTACTTTCTGCTCAATTTAGAACCTAAAACCTCTCTAAAAAATACAGTCTGTTTCTAAAAATGGATGGAAAGCTATCCTTTCAGTAGGTATTCATCAGGTTAGCCGAAAAACCCTAGATCTTTCCTATACGTAGGGCATGCTGTGTCCAGTCTAGCACATCTTATTTAATTCTCTATTTAGCTGAGTAAAAGGAAGAACCTTAAAACTTTATTCTTTAGTGACACTAATTCCCCATGGAGACTCTATACTTCTCTCCTTACCAACCCCACCCCATACAGTCCCAGTTCCAATAGGTTATATGCATTCATACATACTTCAAGGATAATCCATATTCTGGACAGCATAGCAATTATAATCCAGTGGTTTTATATTTCTATAATCTCTAAATTAAGAAAAAAATCACAGGTGAAGAGAAGAACAAAGTTTATTATTTAAGACTGTCTTTATTTTGAGAAAGTGACTTCAACAGGCCATAGTGGGCCTGAATTCAGACAGAACAAGCCCAAATTCCATCCTTCACTGCCATGCTAAACAGGAAGGAACGCATAAAACTGTCAGGCCATTTCACTGAAAGGTCTGTATTGGAGTTTAAAAAAAAGAAGAAGAAACATTTCCAGTAGTCGTCTGGAAGGTTTTATTTCATTTGTTTGCCTTATAAAGTCGTGCTCGGTCATCTTATTAAAAGACAACCTTGCTATAGAAAACACAAGCTTGCTCCCTGAAATTATGCATCAGCAAATATTGATTTGCACCAGACTGGACCTTGATTTCAGAAAGGCAAAGCACTGGCCCAAAGAGTCCCATTGATTCAGGATAGAAGAACTGTGTCTTCTGTCTGTTTTGACTCTCCAGGATTTCCCTAACTTTTCCCTCATCAAAAATATATCAGTCTGTGGACTGAGGTGTTGGGTGACTGTGCCAGGAGTGTTGGGCAGGGATGGAGGACTCTTTGCACTGCCCAGCAAAGTCCTGCCTGCCCAGTTGCTGGCAACCTGGCCTCGCTTTCCTCTCTAGCCACGGTTCTGGCTTCAGGCTAACTTCTTGACTGAGCTTTCACTCAAAGGCCTTTTTCCCAGTCCCAGAATCAGACAGACCTTCACAAATATGGCAGAATCAAGGTGGATTCCAGGTTGAGAATGCAGCAACTACTTATCCTCAGGAGAGCTTGGTGAAATACAGTTGACCCCTCAGGCTACATACTTTATTTTATTTTGCCTTAAGGAAAATAAACAGGCAGGCATATTGCAGGCAGTTAGTACTATGACGTAGGAATGCCACAAGGCATCATGAAACATCTTCACTCAGATAATTCTTGGGGGCTGAAATGGCCAGTCAGCTAAGTCTTTCTTGAGAAGCAATGATTAAACTGAGGCTTGAAAGATGGGAAACATTTGACAAATAAGGGTAAAATAGGTACGGTAGAAGATGGAAAATGCTGGGAGGAACCTTACTGTAGCCATTCATCATCTCAGGAACTCAGAGAGATGAAGTCCCTTTCTCAGGACTACATGGTCACTGACTAGCAGAAGTGGGATTCAAACTGTCCGCAGAAGGGACAGCAAGACCTAGGTTCAAGTGTTAATACTCAACTCCATAAGACTTGCTCCCTTCATTTTTGAAGTGATAACAAGCTAAATGCTTACTGTAAATTGAGAATCAATCAATGGATACTATTAATTTGATCATTTCTATTTACTTCAATGGATTGTAAGCTCTGAACCTACAGGCAGTTTGTCCACCTTGCTCAGTGGTATATCTGAGGGCTTTACCCAAGGCCTGGCATGTGACAGAGGATTCTCATGTATGGAGAAAGTATTGAGAGAATGAAATAAAAGGACATATATGAAGTTCAGGGACAATGCCAAGCAGTTTCTTAGCAAATGTTAGCTCTCGTTTCCTAACACCAGGTCAATAAGACAATGCCTTTTAGCCAGATAATTCTATTGATATTTAGAAATATGTTTGAATACTTCTAAAAGTCATTTCGGAGAAGGCGATGGCATTTGGTGTTGGAATCCAGTTCCAATACTGCACTTAATGGCTAATAGTTGTCTAATCTATGGTCTTGCCAGGTGGCGCAAGTGATGAATCCACCTGCCAATGTGGAGACAAAGGAGACACGGGTTCAACCCCTGGGTCCAGAAAATGCCCTGGAGGAAGAAACGGTAACACACTCCAGTATTCTTGCCTGGAAAATTCCATGGACCAAGGAGTCTGGGAGGCTATAGTTCTGTGGTTCACAAAGAGTCAGATACAACTGAGCATGAAGGTCAAGCATGATTCACAACTCCAGGCAGTAGCGCCATCTCCTTCTAGAGATAGTAATAAGAAGGAGACATTGTGTATCAAGACAAAAGGTCACCCTACCTATTCCCAGGACCTTTCAGTTGTCCTCAGGGAAAAACAGCTAATAACAAAGGCTGTAAGTCATTCTTCTAACATCTTAAGTTCAGTCGCTCAGTCATGTCCGACTATTTGCGACCCCATGGACTGCAGCGTACCAGGCTTCTCTGCCCATCACCAACTCCTGGAGCTTGCTCAAACTCATGTCATCCAGTCAGTGATGCCAGCCAACCATCTCATCCTCTGTTGTTCCTTTCTACTCCTGCCTTCAATCTTTCCCAGAATCAGTGTCTTTTCCAGTGAGTCATTTCTTCCCATCAGGTGGCCAAAGAATTGGAGCTTCAGCTTCAGCATCAGTCTTCCAATGAATATTCAGGACTGATTTCCTTTAGGATTGACTGGTTTGATCTCCTTGAAGACCAAGGGACTCTCAAGAGTCTTCTTCAATACCACAGTTCAAAAGCATCAGTTTTTCAGCAGTCCTTATGGTCCAGCTCTCACATCCATGCATGACTACTGGAAAAACCATACATTTGACTATACAACCTTTGTCGCTAAAGTAATATCTCTGCGTTTTAATATGCTGTCTAGGTTTGTCATACCTTTTCTTCCAAGAAGCGAGTGTCTTTTAACTTCATGGTTGCAGTCAACATTTAAAGTGATTTTGGAGCCCCCAAAAATAAAGTCTGTCAGTGTTTCCATTGTTTCCCCATCTATTTGACATGAAGTGATGGGACTAGATGCCATGATCTTCATTTTTTGAAAGTTGAGCTTTAAGCCAACTTTTTCACTCTCCTCTTTCACTTTCATCAAGAGGCTCTTTAGTTCCTCTTCACTTTCTGCCATAAAGGTAGTGTCATCTGCATATCTGAGGTTATTGATATTTTTCCCAATAATCTTGATTCCAGCTTGTGTTTCATCAAGCCTGGCATCTCGCATGATGTACTCCACATATAAGTTAAATAAACAGGATGAAAATGTACAGTCTTGATGCACTCTTTTCCCAATTTTGAACCAGTCTGTTGTTCCATGTCCGGTTCTAACTGTTACTTCTTGACCTGCATACAGGTTTCTCAAAAGACAGGTCAGGTATTCCCATCTATTTCAGAATTTTCCACAGCTTGCTGTGATCCACACAGTCAAAGGCTTTAGCATAATCAATAAAGCAGAAGTTCATAGTTCATATGCTGTTGAAGCCTTGCTTGCAGAATTTTGAGCATGTGAGATGAGTGCAATTGTGTGGCAGGTTGAACATTCTTTGGCATGCCCTTTTTTGGGATTGGAATGAAAACTGACCTTTTCCAGTCCCACAGCCACTTATGAGTTTTTCAAATTTGCTGGCATATTGAGTGCAGCCCTTTCACAGTATCATCTTTTAGGATTTGAAATAGCTCAACTGGAATTCCATCACCTCCACTAGCTTTGTTTGTAGTGATGCTTCCTAAGGCCCACTTGACTTTGCACTCCAGGATGTTTGGCTCTAGGTGAGTGATCACACCATCATGGTTACCTGGGTCGTTAAGATCTTTTTTGTATAGCTCTTCTTTGTATTCTTGCCACTTCTTAATATCTCTGCTTCTGTTAGGTCCATACCATTTCTGTCCTCTATTGTGCCCATCTTTGCATAAAATGTTTCCTTGGTATATCTAATTATCTTGAAGAGATCTCTAGTCTTTCCCATTCTATTGTTTTTCTCTATTTCTTTGCACTGATTACTGAGAAAGGCTTTCTTACTTCTCCTTTCTATGTTTTTTTAACTCTGCATTCAGATGGGTATATTTTCCCCTTTCTCCTTTGCCTTTTGCTTCTCTTCTTTTCTCAGCTATCAGTAAGGCCTCCTTAGACAATCATTTTGCCTTTTTGCATTTCTTCTTCTTAGGGGTAGTTTTGATCACTGCCTCTCATATAACATTACGAACTTCTGTCCATAGTTCTTTTAGCACTCTGTCTGTCAGATCTAATCCCTTGAATCTATTTGTCACTTCCACAGTATAATTTTAAGGAATTTGATTTAGTTCATACCTAAATGGTCTAGTGGTTTTCCCTAGTTTCTTCATTTTAAGTCTGAATTTTACTCTTGTGATGCTTTTACTTTCCTGTAAGAAATGTGCGTTTCTATGACTTTCTCCTGGTATTTTGAGTCTTTCTTAGACATAGATTTCAGCTTCTCAATGGCTGTCTGATTGTGGTGGGAGCCGAGAATCCCCAGAAGACTCTTGGACTCCTCTGGGCATTGTTCAAGAGATCCAGTGCAGTTGGGGAGCAAGGGAATGAATTTCTCATCAGGAGCTTCCTGAGATGGTCACAGCCATCATATCAGGAAGCAATTCTGACCACTCTTACAGAGAAGAAGTGGTTGAAAGTTTGGGATGTGCTAAATTTCCCCTCTAACCCTTGCCATCAATCCCCATGATAATGACTGGAGGCTTAGCCTGACCCTGAGTGCTGATTGCAGTCATCAGCTTCAAGAAGAGGGCCACACTGAGAAACTACAGGGAACTCTATCAATACTCTGTAATGACCTCCATGTTTAAAGCATCTTAAAAAAGAGTCACAGAGGCAGAAAACAGACTTGTGGTTACCAAAGGATAGGGCAAGGAGGGATAAACTGGGATATTAGGATTGACACGTACACACTACTATATATAAAACAGAATCAACAAGGACTTGCTGAATAGCACAGGGAAATCTGCTCAGTATTCTATAATGACCTACATGGGAAACGAATCTAAAAAAGTGAGAAAAGGATCAAAATCTCTTAAAAATCTAAAAATATAGTTCCTATATGATCCAGTCATCCCACTCTCAGGCATATATCTGAAGAAAACTAATTCAAAAAGATACATTCACCCTAATGGTCACAGCAGCATTATTTTCAATAGCCAAGACATGGAAGCAACATAAATGTCCATCCAGAGGAACAGATTAAGATGGTGTGGTGCATATATAAAATGGAATACTACTCAGCCATGAAAAAGAATGAACTAATGCCATTTCTAGCAACACAAGTGGGCCTAGAGATTATGATACTAAGTGAAGAAGATCAGACATATAAAGACAAATATCATATAATATCACTTGTATGTGGGATCTAAAATATGACACAAATGAATTTACCTACAAAACAGAAATAGACTCACAGAAAAGTTTACTAAAGGAGAAAGGGAAGGAGGGATAAATTAGAAGTACGGGGTTAAAATATGCATACTATTATATATAAAATAGATAACAAGGACCCACTATAAAGCATAAGGGACTGTATTCAATATCTTGTAATAACCTATAATGTAAAAGAATATGTATATTCTATATAATATATATATATGCACTGAATCACTTTGCTGTACTAACAGAACATTGTAAATCAACTAAGTTCAATAAAAAAAAAAAATTTTAAGTGCATCAAGTATCACTTCCCCTCAACTTTCTTTTAACAATCAGAACCATGTTAGGGAGCTTCAAAGAGACACAGCAAGCAAATTAACATATGCTAGTGACATTTCTGAGACTAATTCTCATGATCCTTCTAGAGGACCCACATGATCTGATTCCAGCCGGGTTACCTGGTGTTGCATCCCATGACAATCAATTTAGTAACAAAGACTCTATTTCATTAGGACTCTATTCTGTGCCCATCCACCCTCAATTTAATCCATGTAGGACAAGGTCTCGGGGAAGGCAATGGCACTCCACCCCAGTACTCATGCCTGGAAAATCCAATGGACGGAGTAGCCTGGTGGGCTGCAGTCCATGGGGTCGCTAACAGTCGGACAGACTGAGCGACTTCACTTTCACTTTTCTCTTTCATGCATTGGAGAAGGAAATGGCAACCCACTCCAGTGTTCTTGCCTGGAGAATTCCAGGGACGGGGGAGCCTGGTGGGCTGCTGTCTATGGGGTCACACAGAGTCGGACACGACTGAAGTGACTTAGCAGCAGTAGCAGCAGCAGGACAAGGTCTACCACAACATGGAAGTGCTAATATAAGTACTCATGTTATATTAGTTATTATTAAATAGATTAAATGTTTTATTATAGAAGTAATAAAACTCCTGGCAATAATCATTTTTTAAGAATATGAAAGTGTCAGTCACTCAGTCATGCCTGACTCTTTGTGACCCCATGGACTCTAGCCCACCAGGCTCCTCTGCCCATGTGATTCTCCAGGCAAGAGTACTGGAGTGGGTAGCCAGTCCCTTCTCCAGGGGATCGTTCTGACCCAGGGATCAAATCCAGGATCCTGCACAGCAGACAGATTCTTTACCATCTGAGCCTCCGGGAAATCCTTTTAAGAATATATAGATGACCAGTGCAAGTTCAAGGCATGAATCAAGGCATTTAAGCTGGTGCTCTGGAACAACCATGGGGTGGAGAGGGAGGTGGGAGGGGGGTTTAGGATGGGGGGATACATGTACACCCATGGCTGATTCATGTTAACGTATGGTAAAAACCACCACAATATTGTTAAGTAATTAGCGTCTGATTAAAATAAGCTAATTAATTAATTTTAGAAAATACAAAGTTACAGTATTAACTGAAAAAATATATACAATCATTAAATAAAATGAGGAAAAGTCTGGGCACTCCCTGGTGCCAAAGCTGCGCTGCATGTGCTGAAGGGTGGCGCTTCCCTGGGGCTTGGTTTTCAGGGATGCAGATGAGATGTCCCTACAGGTTAGGACCCTTGAGCCTGAGGCTTTTCACGAACTGTAACCATCTGTTGTTTGTCTTCCCTTGGGTGCCCCCTACATTCCAGTAGCACATTCAAGTAGAGTGAAAGTCTCTCAGTTGCATCCAGCTCTTTGGGACCCCATGGATCCAGTCCATGGCATTCTCCAGGTCAGAATACTGGAGTGGGTAGCAGTTCCCTTCTCCAGGGGATCTCACTGACTGAAGGGTCAAACCCAGGTCTCGCACATTGCAGGTGGTTTCTTTACCAGCTGAATCACAAGGGCAGCTCACATTCAAGTAGTGGATAATCATAAACTGGACATTTCCTCTGAATATGGGGAAATGTGGACTGAAGAGTCAGCAGACACCTACAGGACTCAGCTGGATGGAACCAGCTGCATTTAAGAGGCGGATTGGAAGGATTTTTTTTTTTTTCAGTTTTGCCAAAAGGTCATGTAAACAAATCTGTCATAGAAAGTTTGCAGGTTTGCCAATTAATGCATGTCTCTTTTATTCCCAGATTAAATAACCTGTGGAATATCACAAACACCTGGATAAGCAATAAGGGACAGTGTGGACTCCCGAATAAACTCCATATCAGAGTCGCTTAAAATAGAGATGACTTCACTTAAATAAAAGTGGGTAAAGACCTGCTCTCCTGCCTAAAGCCTAACCTTCTATATGTACTAGAGAGTCCAGCCACTTGTCTGTTGGGGTTCCTGCAGGCATCGCCCCATGTCTCTTGCACTAGGAGCTTCTTCTTCCCTCCTGGGTCACTGACGTCAGCACTTTCATCCTGTATATCAACTATAAAAGGCCCAATATCAAAAAGTCCTCTCCTCCCCACCCGCAATCTTAAGTACATCTCCAGCCTCAGTTGTCTGTTCCTCCTCATAGCAAATTTCTGTGAGTAGCATTCTATCTGCTCTCTTCCTGCTACCTCCAACCGTTCTCTCCTGAATCCATTCCCAAGCAGGTTTTTCTCTCTCTAGCTCAGCCCCAGTGAAAGCAACCTAGTTAAATCCATTCCTGGGACCTCCGGACCACATTTACATGATTGATCGCGCCCTCCTCCTGGCAACACTGCGGCACTTGCCTCTCTCCCTGCTGGCTCTCTTCCCCTTTGCTGGTCTTGAGTCTTTCCCTCTTGCTTCATTTTACTTCCTTCCCTTCACCAGGGTCCAGGGTGTAACTATGCTCATGCTTAGGGTAGCCTCATGGAGCCCTTGTTTTTAAATTCCATCTATCTATAAGGGGATGACATCACCTTTTAGATTCAGATCTCTAGTGCCAATATTTGCTGAGTTTCTGACCCAGAGGGTAGGTACCCGACCTCTCTATTTGGATGGCCAATCGAAACTCTGCCCAGGGTCTTGTCTTCTCAGTAAACATGCCACCCTGCAGGCCCTCAGGGCTCTGTCTTACCACCTCACTATCTCCTTCCACATGCATCCAATCCAGCTACAGTTCCTGCCAGCTCTGAGTGGCTTTCTCTTCTCTACCCAGGAGACACAAATTATATCATGTTAATTCCCTATTCTAGACACGCCAATGACTTCCCATCCATTATATTTGAAATAAAACCAAAACTCCTTTTTTTATAATGCCTGCCTTTGTATGTATGTGTGTTCAATTGTATCCAGTTTGCTGTGACCCCATAGACTGTATTCCGTCAGGCTCCTCTGTCCATGGAATTTTCCAGGCAAGAATGCTGGAGTGGGTTACCATGCTCTCCTCCAGGGGGGTCTTCCCAACCCAGGGATCAGACCTGAGTCTCTCGTGTCTCCTGCATTGGCAGGCAGATTTTTACCGTTAGGGCCACCTGGGAAACCCTCTTAGGGAACCATAAAATACCTAGCCCCATTTATCTCTGCTTCCCTGGTGGCTCAGACGGTAAAGCGTCTGCATGAAATGTGGGAAACCCGAGTTTGATCCCTGGGTCAGAAAGATCCCCTGGAGAGGGAAATGGCAACCGACTCCAGTGTTCTTGCCTGGAGAATTCCATGGACAGAGGAGCCTGGTGGGCCACAGTTCATGGGGTCGCAAAGAGTCGGACACGACTGAGCAACTTCACTTTCCCTTCCCATTTCTCTCTCTGGCCCTCCACGCTGTCCACTCTGCTCAGGCCCCCTCCACTCTAGTCACTCAAGCAGCAGTGCCATACTTCGGGCACACCATGCTCCGTCCTTCCTCACGGTCCTTGTAGCTGCCATTCTCTCTGCCTGGCAAGCGCTTCCTTCCGATTCCCTCAGGCCACTCACTGGCTCCACGCGCTCGATGTCAGCGCCTCAGAAAGGACCTTCCCAGTCATCCTTTATAAAACAACTCACTGTCTAGCCCTTTATTTTTCTTCACAGCTCTTATCACTACCTGACATTATAGTCCAGATGTATTTATTAGCACATCTATTATAATTCTTCCTAATGAGAATGTAATTTGACAGGTCAGGAAAATAATCATCTTGCTCAAGTTTGTATCCCTAGTGACCAAAACAGTGACTCGCACATAACACACGCTCAATAAACAAGATTCTGAATCAAATAATAGACAGTACATTTGGCTAGGAAAAGTATTAAGCATATGTTTTCCTTATCATACTCTTAAGTCATCATCAAATCACTTTTATTTATTTATTGACCTCACTGACCAGCATGTGGGATCCTACTTCCCCAACCAGGGATCGAACCCATGGCCCCTGCCTTGGAAGCTTGGAGTCTTATCCACTGGACCATCAGAGAAGTCTCTCAAATTGATTTTATAATAACTTAGATGGGAAGAGGAAATGCTGTGGGAATGAACAAACAGGGAGAAAATGCTCTGGAGATACTTGCTCTAAAAAATACTAAATACATTTTTAAACCTACAGTAGTTAACAATGTGGTATCACTAAAAGCATATCACAAAGATAAACAGAATAGCTGCAGCATCTATGCAGGAAGCCCTGGCATGTATAAAAGTCAATACATCATGAAGGAAACATCACAAGCCAAAAAATTAATGATACTCTTTTAAAAGATATTGGGCAAATCAGCAATTTGGGAAAACTCCAGTTAGGTCCTAATTCAGGATGATTCAATAAGAATGACAGCAAAATGCAGG
>SJYX01011433.1:202360-247789 GCA_006410675.1 Oreotragus oreotragus
TGGTGTCATCTGCATATCTGAGGTTAGTAATATTTCTCCTGGCAATCTTGATTCCAGCTTGCGCTTCTTCCAGCCCAGCATTTCTCATGATCTACTCTGCATAAAAGTTAAATAAGCAGGGTGACAATATACAGCCTTGACACACTCCTTTTCCAATCTGGAACCAGCCTGTTGTTCCATGTCCAGTTCTAACTGTTGCTTCTTGACCTGCATACAGATATCTCAAGAGTCAGGTCAGGTGGTCTGGTATTCCCATCTCTCTCAGAATTATTGTGATCCACACAGTCAAAGGCTTTGGCATAATCAATAAAGCAGAAATAGATGTTTTTCTGGAACTCTCTTGATGGGTTTTGAAACCATGAGAATATCAAGTAGAATGCTTTACCTCCCTGAAAATTCCCTATACATTCCTAATGCCTCCAAAACCTCTGGCAATCCTTGTTATTCTGACTGCTTTCCTAGTTTTCCCTTTTCCAGAATGTCATAGAGTTTGGAATAATTTAATACGTATCCTTTCAGACTGGCTTCTTTGACTTAGCAGCATACATTAAAGGTGCATTTCATGGATTGATTCAGTTCAGTTCAGTCGCTCAGTCGTGTCTGACTCTTTGCGACCCCATGAATCGCAGCACGCCAGGCCTCCCTGTTCATCACCATCTCCCGGAGTTCACTCAGACTCATGTCCATCGAGTCAGTGATGCCATCTAGCCATCTCATCCTCTGTCGTCCCCTTCTCCNATTGTTAAACCATCCCTGTCTGGTCACTGGAGACCAATTTTCTCCCCATCCATTCAATAGGGAGAAAAACAAAGACCTCAAAGATTCCTTTGAGAGGGAATCTTTGAGGGACTCCTTGCTACTGTGAAATGAAATAGGGAAGAACAAAAGATTTATGTCTTGAAATTCAGAAACTAATCTTTTTCCTCTTCATATTGTCATTTGCTAGCGGTCTATTTTAAGAGATATGGCCTATGCTACAATTTCCCATGGTTATTTTTCCTAGGATACATCAATACTTTTCACACAGTGAGAAGCGTAGGATTTTTAAAAACATATACAACTGATTTGTTGAAATATATCAGGTGAATATAATTATCTTTGATTATCACTGTGTTAGAAAATCCTCTCGGGCTTTGCTTTTATATTTTGCTTAACTTTTCTCAAATGACATGGTTCTGCTGCTGCTGCTGCTAAGTCACTTCAGTCGTGTCTGACTCTGTGTGACCCCATAGGCAGCAGCCCACCAGGCTCCCCCATCCCTGGGATTCTCCAGGCAAGAATACTGGAGTGGGTTGCCATTTCCTTCTCCAATGCATGAAAGAGAAAAGTGAAAGTGAAGTCGCTCAGTCTGTCCGACTGTTAGCGACCCCAAACAAATAAGCAAAGCCTTTAAAAGCATAGTCAATACACATGAAATCTAACAACAACCAAAAAAGGTATATATGGAAGGCAGAAATAGTGAGTGGAAAGATATGTTCATGTTGATGAGGCATGACACCATGAAGCTATGTATATTCTAAACTATTCATTTCAGCCTGTTATGTACCTGAAATATAAGAAACACCAAATATCTGGATTGTCTTATAAGTGGCAGTTCTGGATCTTAATCACAGGAAGGAAGTTAGCAATTTGATTGGAAGAGAAAACCAAGGGACTTATCAAGAAATTATGTTATTATGTAGGTGGCATTATTTTCCTTAAATATTAATATAAACTATAGAAAAATAAGCATAATACACTTTCTGCTGTGCTAAGTTGCTTCAGTTATGTTCAACTCTCTGCAACCCCATGGACGATAGCCCTCCAGGCTCCTCTGTCCATGGAATTCTCTGGGCAAGAATACTGACGTGGGTTGCCGTGTCCTCCTCCAGGGGATCGACCCAACCCAGGGATGGAACCCTCCTCTCTTGTATCTTCTGCACTGGCAGGTGGGTTCTTTACCACTAGCACCACCTGGGAAGTCCATAGTACACTTTGAAGAGGCACTTTCACATTTTACATAATATTTTAAAATGCCTACAGCTCATATTAAAATATTTCATTATTATGAGATGGCAGCACCTGGGGAGGCTTTTGGCTGCAAGTTGTAGAACATTTGGCTAAATTTTAGACAATAAAGACTTTAATTACCTTAAAGAATAAGGAAGCAGTGAAAGTGAAAGCAGCTCAGTCCTGTCTGACTCTTTGCAACCCCGTGGACTATACAGTCCATGGAATTCTCCAGGCCAGAATACTGCAGTAGGTTGCCTTTCCCTTCTCCAGAGGATCTTCCCAACCCAGGGATCAAACCCAGGTCTCCTTCATTGCAGGTGGATTCTTTACCAGCTGAGTCACAAGGGAGATGTGCAATTCTAACTTGGTACAGCAGTTCCACAGTTGCTGCTGTGAAGTTGCTGAACCAAATTGAGTTGCTGTCTGTCCCACCATCATCACAGAGCTGTATTTTTGTCACTGGGCACATCACCATGATGTCAAGATGTCTACTGAAACTGAAGCATCGCACACTCCTCCAGTAGCATTCGAGAAAGGAAGGCGAGAACCTTCTCTAAGGCTCTGCTTCTTTTTCACATAGGAGAAAATGTTTCCCAGGAAGCTTTCTTTATATCCCATTAATCAGAACTGGGTCATATCCACCCTTAAACCAATCAGGAGCAAAATGGAATAGAACTGCCAAGACTGGCTTGGACTGATCACTAACCATGCCCTTTGGGGGCTGAAGAGCCAACATTGATTGTCTAACAAGATAACAGTTGTGATGTCCTCAACAAGGAAGAATTAGGAGCTGTCACATGGCTGCAAGGGGTTTATTCAATTGAGTTGTTGTTTCTGAGAACTAATTTTGGTAAGCAGTAGAGAAGCTGTATTATAACGAAGGTTGAAAAAGAAAGTGAAAGTGTTAGTCACTCAGTTATACTCAACTCTGTGACCTCATAGACTGTAGCTCAGTGAGCCAGGCTCCTCTGCAGGCAAGAATACTGGAGTGGGTAGCCACTCCCTTCTCCAGGGGATCTTCCCAACCCAAGGACTGAACCTGCTGCTGCTGCTGCTGCTGCTAAGTCACTTCAGTAATTGTTAAACCATCCCTGTCTGGTCACTGGAGACCAATTTTCTCCCCATCCATTCAATAGGGAGAAAAATAAAGACCTCTAAGATTCCTTTGAGAGGGAAACTTTGAGGGACTCCTTGCTACTGTGAAATAAAATAGGAAGAACAAAAGATTTATGTCTTGAAATTCAGAAACTAATCTTTTTCCTCTTCATACTGTCATTTGCTAGCGGTCTATTTTAAGAGATATGGCCTATGCTACAATTTCCCATGGTTCCTTAGCAAAATAAAATTTTCCTAGGATACATCAATACTTTTCACACAGTGAGAAGTGTAGGATTTTTAAAAACATATACAACTGATTTGTTGAAATATATCAGGGGAATATAATTATCTTTTATTATCACTGTGTTAGAAAATCCTCTCGGGCTTTGCTTTTACATTTTGCTTAACTTTTCTCAAATGACATGGTTCTATCTAATGCTATTTCTCCACTTGTTCTTTAGTGGTTATTTTTGCTCCTGTGGTTTTCCATTATGTTTCTAGTTGTTTCCTTAAGCCTAACAAGTAACTGTAACAATTCATTCAGTTAAGAATTGATGAGTTCTGAGGGGTCGCAAAGAGTCGGACACGATTGAAGNGGTTCTATCTAATGCTATTTCTCCACTTGTTCTTTAGTGGTTATTTTTGCTCCTGTGGTTTTCCATTATGTTTCTAGTTGTTTCCTTAAGCCTAACAAGTAACTGTAACAATTCATTCAGTTAAGAATTGATGAGTTCTGAGGGGTCGCAAAGAGTCGGACACGATTGAAGCGACTTAGCAGTAGCAGCAGCAGAGCAAAGATAAACACAGAGTGCAATGTAAGAAAGGGGCAGAGAGACATCCCAGGCTCATGTTCTTTTTTGCCACCATTCCTACCCCACCTTTCACTTCCAAATTAAGATTTAACTTTTAGCTAATTCTCTTTGGAGCATCAAGTTCCTTAAGCCTAACAAGTAACTGTAACAATTCATTCAGTTAAGAATTGATGAGTTCTGGAGGGTGGCAAAGAGTCGGACAGGACTGAAGGGACTTAGCAGTAGCAGCAGCAGCAGCAGAGCAAAGATAAACACAGAGGGCAATGCGAGAAAGGGGCAGAGAGACATCCCAGGCTCATGTTCTTTTTTTGCCACCATTCCTATTCCACCTTTCACTTCCAAATTAAGATTTAACTTTTAGCTAATTCTCTTTGGAGCATCAGAACAGCACTTCACATCACTTAACTATATTTCTTTACAAGTATAGAAATGTAAACATTCCAACAATGATCTTTCATGGGGCATCTCAAAAATCAGGCAGGAAACACACCTAAGAGAATATTGATTTTAAGCAATTAGGCCAACTGAGGAGTCACTAATTTGAACATGAGGGCTGAGATTTCAGAAATGTAGGCTATACCCAGACAGAATTCTCAGTTCAATTCAAAGTCCTACATTATTTGATACTATGAATCTCTTCATTCATAGGTTAAATAACATTTGGAAACATACATAAGAAAACATTCTACTGAAGTTTCAGTTTACTCCTTGTGCTTTAGGAGTCACTAATTTGAACATGATGGCTGAGATTTCAGAAATGTAAGCTATACCCAGACAGAATTCTCAGTTCAATTCAAAGTCCTACATTATTTGATACTATGAATCTCTTCATTCATAGGTTAAATAACATTTGGAAACATACATAAGAAAACATTCTACTGAAGTTTCAGTTTACTCCTTGTGCTTTCCACCAATGCCTCCTGTCACTAGTCAGGTATTTAAGGACAAATAAGCAAAGCCTTTAAAAGCATAGTCAATACACATGAAATCTAACAACAACCAAAAAAGGTATATATGGAAGGCAGAAATAGTGAGTGGAAAGATATGTTCATGTTGATTAGGCATGACACCATGAAGCTATGTATATTCTAAACTATTCATTTCAGCCTGTTATGTACCTGAAATATAAGAAACACCAAATATCTGGATTGTCTTATAAGTGGCAGTTCTGGATCTTAATCACAGGAAGGAAGTTAGCAATTTGATTGGAAGAGAAAACCAAGGGACTTATCAAGAAATTATGTTATTATGTAGGTGGCATTATTTTCCTTAAATATTAATATAAACTATAGAAAAATAAGCATAATACACTTTCTGCTGTGCTAAGTTGCTTCAGTTATGTTCAACTCTCTGCAACCCCATGGACGATAGCCCTCCAGGCTCCTCTGTCCATGGAATTCTCTGGGCAAGAATACTGACGTGGGTTGCCGTGTCCTCCTCCAGGGGATCGACCCAACCCAGGGATGGAACCCTCCTCTCTTGTATCTTCTGCACTGGAGGTGGGTTCTTTACCACTAGCACCACCTGGGAAGTCCATAGTACACTTTGAAGAGGCACTTTCACATTTTACATAATATTTTAAAATGCCTACAGCTCATATTAAAATATTTCATTATTATGAGATGGCAGCACCTGGGGAGGCTTTTGGCTGCAAGTTGTAGAACATTTGGCTAAATTTTAGACAATAAAGACTTTAATTACCTTAAAGAATAAGGAAGCAGTGAAAGTGAAAGCAGCTCAGTCCTGTCTGACTCTTTGCAACCCCGTGGACTATACAGTCCATGGAATTCTCCAGGCCAGAATACTGCAGTAGGTTGCCTTTCCCTTCTCCAGAGGATCTTCCCAACCCAGGGATCAAACCCAGGTCTCCTTCATTGCAGGTGGATTCTTTACCAGCTGAGTCACAAGGGAGATGTGCAATTCTAACTTGGTACAGCAGTTCCACAGTTGCTGCTGTGAAGTTGCTGAACCAAATTGAGTTGCTGTCTGTCCCACCATCATCACAGAGCTGTATTTTTGTCACTGGGCACATCACCATGATGTCAAGATGTCTACTGAAACTGAAGCATCGCACACTCCTCCAGTAGCATTCGAGAAAGGAAGGCGAGAACCTTCTCTAAGGCTCTGCTTCTTTTTCACATAGGAGAAAATGTGTCCCAGGAAGCTTTCTTTATATCCCATTAATCAGAACTGGGTCATATCCACCCTTAAACCAATCAGGAGCAAAATGGAATAGAACTGCCAAGACTGGCTTGGACTGATCACTAACCATGCCCTTTGGGGGCTGAAGAGCCAACATTGATTGTCTAACAAGATAACAGTTGTGATGTCCTCAACAAGGAAGAATTAGGAGCTGTCACATGGCTGCAAGGGGTTTATTCAATTGAGTTGTTGTTTCTGAGAACTAATTTTGGTAAGCAGTAGAGAAGCTGTATTATAACGAAGGTTGAAAAAGAAAGTGAAAGTGTTAGTCACTCAGTTATACTCAACTCTGTGACCTCATAGACTGTAGCTCAGTGAGCCAGGCTCCTCTGCAGGCAAGAATACTGGAGTGGGTAGCCACTCCCTTCTCCAGGGGATCTTCCCAACCCAAGGACTGAACCTGCTGCTGCTGCTGCTGCTGCTAAGTCACTTCAGTCGTGTCCGACTCTGTGTGACCCCATAGACAGCAGCCCACCAGGCTCCCCCATCGGTCTCCTGAATTGCAGGCAGATTCTTTACTGTCTGAGTGACCGGGGAAACCCCACAATGAAGGTTAGGGGTTGTTAAACTTAACTAAATTTGTAGGGAGCAGAAGAGGCACATTAAAGGCATCAAAGACCCACTGCAAAAGAAGAAAATCTCATTTCAGTTAAATTAAAGCTAGTCACCGGCACAACCCCAGGTACCATCAACTCTTGTTGTATCAATGATGGATTCTTATTTCAGCCATAGCATTCTGATTTTAGTCGATTTGGGAAAATAAAAAGAACGTACAAATTAATCTGGTCTCTAGGCATGCAAACGTGGCAATGCTCTTTATGTAGTCTGAGATGATCACTGCTGAAAAAAAAAAAAAAGTTAGTAAGTAATTGATAAGTAATTCAAGTTACACCTGGGCTGAGACATGGGCCTTTCTTCATGACCGGGCAACACCACTTAGACTTTTCCTCAGGAAAATGATTATTCCATGCTATGATTTCAGAGGTAACAGCAAGGGTCACCGATGGCATCCCACTGTCTGGAATTCCTAGTATCTGGAATTCTACCGTTAGTGGTCTGTTTCTTAAACTACGACTCTCACTCATGTTAAAATAGCATTTCTGGAGGATAGATAATAATTTAAACTCTACATTATTACATAGCAGTGTGAATTAATTTTGTGTTGTTTCTGAGAACCAGTTTTGGTGAGCAAAAGAGAGAAGCGCTTTATAATGAAGGCAGTGGTTATTCTTTAGTCATTAGCTTGTTTCAAACTCACTACCCCATGCGCTATAGCCCACCAGGCTCCTCTGTCCATGAGACTTCCCAGGCAAGAATACTGGAGCTGGTTGACCTTTCCTTCTCTAAAGGATCTTCCTGACCCAGGAATTGAACCTGCTTTTCCTCAATTCAATACAGAATTGAATCTGTATTGGCAGGCAGATTCTTTACCACTGAGCCACCAGGGAAGGTTAAATTTACCACTGACCCCCTAATGAAGGTTAAATTTAACCCTAATGAAGGTTAAATTAGAACTAAACAGATAAGGAGCAGGAGAGACACATTAAAGGCATCAAAGTCCCACTCCAAAAGAACAAAAACTCATTTCAATTTTGAACTCTCAATCTTTGAGTCTTTGTGCATTTTTATTACAGAGGAGCCTAGGGGACTAGCCCATAGGGTCACAAAGAGTCAGACACATTATCACACACACATGCACACATGTGAGAATTGGATCACCTACTCTACACTGAAAAAAAAAAATTACTCTTGCTGTTTTTGAGATTTTCTGTTTTCTCTTATTCTTGATAAGTAGTGAAAGTTTTCTGGAGGGTATCTCCCTTGTTTTTGTTTTTTTTTTTAATGAGTTTTCCTAAAATTCTTTTAGAATCTACATATGGCTCAAAACCTGGCAAAAAGTGGACTCTAGCTATAAATTATATAATATTATATAATATGATGAGCCCAGACATCAAGATGGCCATTTTCAGGATACAGAAGGATCTGGGGTGGGAACCAATTATAAAATCTTAAAATTATCTTCTGGTTAGGTTACAAACCACTGAAACCTATCATTTTTCTCCAGCTAATTTTGATAAAAGACTAATAGTGTCTTATACCTACCTTAATACAAGCTTCAAAACAATGTAAAACCTAGAAGTTTAAGTTGAAAATAAAATTTACAGTCACTTCATTTAGGAGCAATGAAGCAAAAGTGGCTGTTTGACATGTGAATGAATATATCAGAAGATAAATTCATGTAACTGATATAAACACAGATCCCTCTCAGCCTTATATGTAAGGTGACTGAGTTGTCTTCATTTGTTAAGGATTATCCTAGTTTTAGCACCAACAGTCGTATATCCCAGGAAACAAGAATGGTTGAACACCTGTAAGTATACACCGTGCACACCACCTGTACGGAACTCATTAATACCAGAAAAGAAAATATTGCTATACCTTCATTGATCTGCTAACATTTATACTGGCATGTTGGATACTACAGAGTATGCTTCAATTCACAGTGCTCATTAGAACCCAACTTCTTATTAAGCCATTGAATCAACATAATCATATTTTTCTATTCTGCAACCTAGAAGAAAATTGTGATAATTCATGGAATAGGACATGCGCAGATTTCTTAGAGCAGCTGGAGCTGAAGTGCTGCCTTTCAGTGCCCCAAATAAGGAACTATTGTTGCATTTGGATTTTCTAAGAACCCTGAAAGAAACCTATGCTCAGATTTGTGAAGGCAAAAGGAAATACGTAATTGTGCAAAGATTCTGTGAGTCTGGGTCACCACGAACAGCCATATAGGTAAGGCAAGCAAAGATCACTTTTGGGCTGCTGAGTAATTCTCAACTGTCAATATAACCTATTTGAAATTCAAAACATCATATCCATAAGAGCCTTGAAAGTCATGCCTTATCATCCCCTGAGGCTCAGTGAAGTAAGGGACTTGACCAAATTCATGCAGCTAATCCACGGTGCAGCTAGGCTTGAATGCAGACGCATCCCTCCCTACAGTTCACGTTCCTCCCATTAGCCTAAAGGTGTTCTGAGGAAAAAGACAACACTTTAAATAACATGTTTATGAACATGATGACCGCCAGTTCCCTCTGCCTGAAAATTCACGAGTTGAACAATGATAGCATACTCCAGTACCCGTGCCTGGAAAATCCCATAGACAGAGGAGCCTGGTGGGCTGCAGTCCATGGGGTTGCGAAGAGTCGGACACGATTGAGCAACTTCACTTTCACTTTTCACTTTCCTGCACTGGAGAAGGAAATGGCAACCCACTCCAGTGTTCTTGCCTGGAGAATCCCAGGGATGGGGGAGCCTGGTGGGCTGCCGTCTATGGAGTCACACAGAGTCGGACACGACTGAAGCGACTTAGCAGCAGCAGCAGCATACGAATTGATCTATATTTTTAATCTGAGTGTGATATTGCTGTGATTGTTCGTGTTCCTACTGTTGAGGTGTACAGAGCAAGACAGTTTCTCCGGGGAAACTGCTCAGTGAAGAGAGGAAAAGAAAAAAAAAAAGTAAGAGTTAATTGCTAGAGCAGCAGCAACAGATCTGCCCTTCTTGCTCCTGAATCTGCAGTCAGATGATTTCCAGTGCTTTCCTAGAAAAAGAAGAACATCCTCTGCTGTTGGCCATGAAACATATAAGAAAATCACTCCAGTCTCAGAAGCAGTGGTGGCCACTTGCCCGTGCGGTACAGGCACTGATATTTCCTCTTCTTTCCCCGACTTGTGAAATCAGTGAGGGATGTCAGGTCGTTCTCAGTAGGGCATAGTGAGTGGTTTTTGGAGCCCACCACCGCCATGGACCATTTAGTCAAGTTACCTCAGCTCTCGGCCTCAGTTTCCTCATCTATAAAGGGTGATAATTGTCTTCAGCATCTTAATGCAATTACTTGGTTAATATAGACAAGGACTAGCATACAGTAGATGCTCCATAACTTTTTACTGTTTTCAGTCAAGGGCATATTGCATTCATAAAAAGTCATTTACTGAGTCCCAGAGTCCAGAGTGCTTAATATGAGGCACCTGAGATATAAAAACGTTTAAGACATGATCTTAATATTTAAGAATATCACAAACCAAATAAGAAAACAAGAAATGTAAATAAAAAGGTAAGCAACCATTAAAGTAGGACCAGCAATTATCAAATTTGATTGCTGACATACCCATACTATTATTTACTCCTCATATATTAAAAAAAAACTAAAGCTCACTGAGGTCACCCCTATGACCTCTGCATCCTGCCTCATATATAAAGGACTGCGACTTACATCTCTCCATCCCAACATCCCATGAAGTCAAAGGAGCAAGCAGGAACATCTTGGCGCATTTATCCTGGAAGGGATGCATTTGAGAAAGCCAAGATCAGCCCAGGAAAGTTGACTAAAGGAGGTTGAATGCCAAGATCATTCAGGCATTGCCATTGTCAGCGCTGGCCTATCTCAAGCTCAGGTTCATCTCCATTGTCATCCTTTCTTTCCTAGTACAGACTTCAGGAATCCAAAGAGCTCTTCTTCAATACTGCCATTCACTCATCCAGTTTTTGGAAAATTGCTTTCATCTTCCTTAAACTGCTGAGAAGTTGGATGATTTCTCTCCCCTTTACCATTCTTTCCCAAATCACCCCCAGCCTCGCAGGTTCTGGAGACCAGCTCATCCATCCTATGTCTTTAAGCTCTTAAATGTCACTCAGTTTGGGATAATAGGAACTAACAAATAACAGTCTTACAAAGTTTTTACACTCATGCTTCCTGACTGAGTTGTTCACTTCCTTTCGAGACATTAATAAGGAAGTCTGTGTGTTTGATTCTCTGCTTTAGAGCCACAGAAGATAGTTGATCTCTGCCCCCAACTTTCGACTCAATGGACATGTGTTTGAGCAAACTCCGGGAGTTGGTGATGGACAGGGAGGCCTGGCGTGCTGCAGTCCACGGGGTCGCAGGGTTGCACATGACAGCGACTGAACTGACTGACCTGACTTCTTTCTTCCTCATTTTCCCAGACCTAAAGATTCTTCTGAATGAATGAACCAACCAGAAAATACACTACACTGTTGGTAGTTGAAAACAGAACTAACTAACTTGGTCTGAAATGAAAGTAGACTCATACTGAAGGCTTTGAATAAGTCAGAAAAGTTATTCTCCATCACAAATGTCCTCCATGGAAAAAAAAATGGCAACAAATCAAATACTTTACCAAAAAAAAAAAAAAAGGCAGGTAATGGAACCATGGAGAAGTTGAATGTTGAGAAATTACATGTATCTAACATGGTCTTCAAATCTGAAGCAAACATCAGTATTAATTTTGATAATCCAGAGGGACACTGAAACCACCGGGAAAGAACCAAAACTGTACTCAGCCTGGATTGTCCATCTGATTGTCTATACAGGCTCTTTTTTTTTTTTTTTTTTTTGATAGCTTCACTTTCCTACTCATATTGAATATTTTATTTCAACTTGCTTGTGTTTCCAATAGGATTAAGGAAGTTCAAATCACATAGATGGATGGAGACCAAAACAAAATCTGATAATAATTGTTGATGTGTCAAGATCTGGAGGGAAAAGAATGGCTCCTTGGACCTGAAACAATCATCTTTCTGAGAAGGATCTCTCTCAGTGCTTAGAAAGATGTGATTTAGTGGGAAATAGAATAATAAACAGTTTCATTTTCATTCTAAGTAAAATATCAAACCACTTCTACTTTTCAAAAAACTGTATTTAAAGTGACATGCATTTTATTTTACTAAAGTACGGGACATTAAGCAAAGGTTTGGTTGCCTTGGTTACAAATTGTGGTCAAGAAGATGCACATCTCACAAAAAAAGAGATATAAAATGCTTTCAATATACTCTATGCATTATAGAGAAATGGAAAAATTTCAAAATAAACTGGACCAGGCATTCATTTTTGTACTGTTAAGAGATATGTCCTGGTTTAAGGAAAAGATCCCTTATGCTACCTCATATTTCTCAAGCTCCTAAAAGCCCTCCTAAAGTGTCATGCAATTTACCACCAACCACAAAGGTTTAAAGGAAAGTCTAAAAATTTGAGTGGTTTTCTATATGTTTTTTCTTAATTCAGTGCCCCACAGCTGTATTCCTAATTGACCAAATGACTCACTAATAAGACTCTAGTTCAGTATTATCAGTGTGTCTGTTATATGGTAACCTGGAATATGATGAAAGTAAACAACTTTTGTTTTTGAATTTGAGTGGAATACATCAACATTCTCAAAGAAAAGTACATCTATTAGAGGAGGTGATATTTCTTTATATTTTTCATTTTTTAAATTTATTTATTTTAATTTGAGGCTAATTACTTTACAATATTGTAGTGGTTTTTGCCACATATTGACATGAATCAGCCATGGGTGTACATGTGTTCCCCATCCTGAACCCCCCTCCCACCTCCCTCCCCATCCCATTCCTCTGGGTCATCCCAGTGCACCAGCCCTGAGCACCCTGTCTCGTGCATCAAACCTGGACTGGTGATCTATTTCACATATGATAATATACATGTTTCAATGCTATTCTCTCAAATCATCCCACCCTTGCCTTCTCCCACAGAGTCCAAAAGTCTGTTATTTACTTTTTCTTTTATATTCTGTGAGTCCATTTAATCAAACCTGGGTTTAGAAAACAAATCTATCAAAATGTAGTCATCTTAACCTGTTGATAAATAGCTCACTAAAGGGAAAGAGTAAACTTTGAGGATTCTATAAGAGAAAGAGTAAATTGGCTCATAATTCACATCAGAACTATCACCATTGACCAGGAAAGGGTTGTTCAAAACACAAGAAACTTCACTGATCAGGAGAGTCAAGGAAAAGATCAAGAGCAAAAAGGCAGATAAGAATCCCGTCTCTACTCCCACAACTCTTTATTATTAATCATTGGGTTATTTAAAATAATAAAAATTTTGCATTGGATTTTAAAATGTCACCTAGAGAAAAGTGCCATCAATATTCTGGTGTATTTTTTTTCCAGTGTATTTTTTGAATGTTTTACATACTTTATAAGTATTGCCTAGTAGTAGAGCATACTCATCATAAACACATATGAAACCTTTAAAACTCCATTCCCTCCCCAAGACACAGACATGGCAAGTGACTTGTGGCTACTGTGGGGGGAGGAGAGGGTAGAACAAATTGAGAAAGTATCATTGACATGTGTACATTATCATGTATAAAATAGATAACTGGTGGAAAGCTGCTGTATAACACAGGGAGACCAGCCTGGTGCTCTGTGATGACCTTTGGTGGTGGGATGGGAAAGGAGAGGGAAGTACAAGAGAGAAGGGATACACATACTTATATATATAATTATGACTGATTCACATTATTGCATGGCAGAAAATAGCACATTATAAAGCAATTATCCTTCCAATTAAAAAAATTCTATAAAACTTGTTTGACATGTTGAAGGTATTATAATTTGCTTTTACATTTCTCTTACTTTCAAACATTCATGTCTTTAACAATGTTGTTACTCCACATGAATCCCATATGGATATTTCTGCAGTGAGAAAAGATGATAAAAGAAGAGGTCAGAGACAGCAACTCTAAGAAGAAATATTACATGAGAAACAACACCATATATTACATATATGATATGCACATTAAGATCTGGAGGGAAGATGTGGGGTGGGAGGTGGGAGGGGGGTTCATGTTTGGGAGTTCGTGTAAAAAAATAAATAAATACAAAAAAAATAAATAAAATAAAATAAAATAAAATAAAAAGATCTCATTTATATATTGTAAGACACAGTTTATATATATATATACAGTCTTATTCCTTCTCCAATACAGGCTTATAAGCTTATATTATATATATAAATTAGGAAGAAATAGTTTACTTTACATTAGCTGATATGTAAGGGTATCAAGCCCAATTGTGTTCCTAGAATGTCAGGTGTGGGAGATGATTGATTCTTAGCTCGATTAACTTGCTAGAATTAGTAAGTCTGATTTTTGTATTTAGAAAAGGGTCAAGTAAAAATATTTTATAATAACATTTAAAATATGTATATAAAAAGGTCGACTAGAAAAAAACTTGGTGCTGTTCAGTTGCTCAATCATGTCCGACTCTTTGTGAACCCATGAACTGCAGAATGCCAGGCCTCCCTGTCTTCCACCAACTCTCAGAGATTATTCAACCTCATGTCCTTTGAGTCAGTGATGCCACCCAACCATCTCATCCTCTGTCGTCCCCTTCTCCCCCTACCTTCAATCTTTCCCAGCATCAGACTCTTTTCCAATTTGTCAGTTCTTCACATCAGTTCAGTTCAGTTCAGTCGCTCAGTCATGTCCGACTCTTTGCAACCCCATGAATCGCAGCACGCCAGGCCTCCCTGTCCATCACCATCTCGCAGAGTTCACTCAGACTCACGTCCATCGAGTCCATGATGCCATCCAGCCATCTCATCCTCGGACGTCCCCTTCTCCTCCTGCCCCCAATCCCTCCCAGCATCAGAGTCTTTTCCAATGAGTCAACTCTTCACACGGGGAAGGCAATGGCACCCCACCCCAGCACTCTTGCCTGGAAAATCCAATGGACGGAGTAGCCTGGTGGGCTGCAGTCCATGGGGTCGCTAACAGTCGGACAGACTGAGCGACTTCACTTTCACTTTTCTCTTTCATGCATTGGAGAAGGAAATGGCAACCCACTCCAGTATTCTTGCCTGGAGAATCCCAGGGATGGGGGAGCCTGGTGGGCTGCCGTCTATGGGGTCACACAGAGTCGGACATGACTGAAGTGACTTAGCAGCAGCAGCAGCAGCAACTCTTCACATGAGGTGGCCAAAGTACTGGAGTTTCAGCTTTAGCATCATTCCTTCCAAAGAAATCCCAGGGCTGATCTCCTTCAGAATGGACTGGTTGGATCTCCTTGCAGTCCAAGGGACTCTCAAGAGTCTTCTCCAGCACCACAGTTCAAAAGCATCAATTCTTCGGTGCTCAGCCTTCTTCACAGTCCAACTCTCGCATCCATCCATACATGACCACTGGAAAAACCATAGCCTTGACTAGACGGACCTTTGTTGGCAAAATAATGTTTCTGCTTTTGAATATGCTATCTAGGTTGGTCATAACTTTTCTTCCAAGGAGTAAGCGTCTTTTAATTTCATGGTTGCAGTCACCATCTGCAGTGATTTTGGAGCACAAAAAATGAAGTCTGACACTGTCTCCCCATCTATTTTCCATGAAGTGATGGGACCAGATGCCATGATCTTTGTTTTCTGAATGTCGAGCTTTAGGCCAACTTTTTCACTCTCCTCTTTCACTTTCATCAAGAGGCTTTTTAGTTCCTCTTCACTTTCTGCCATAAGGATGGTGTCATCTGCATATCTGAGGTTATTGATATTTCTCCAGGCAATCTTGATTCCAGCTTGTGTTTCTTCCAGCCAAGCGTTTCTCATGATGTACTCTGCATAGAAGTTAAATAATCAGGGTGACAATATACAGCACTGATGCACTCCTTTTCCTATTTGGAACCAGTCGGTTGTTCCATGTCCAGTTCTAACTGTTGCTTCCTGATCTGCATACAGATTTCTCAAGAGGCAGGTCAGGTGGTCTGGTATTCCCATCTCTCTCAGAATTTTCCACAATTTATTGTGACCCACACAGTCAAAGGCTTTGGCATAATCAATAAAGCAGAAATAGATGTTTTTCTGGAACTCTCTTGCTTTTTCCATGATCCAGTGGATGTTGGCAATTTGATCTCTGGTTCCTCTGCCTTTTCTAAAACCAGCTTGAACATCAGGAAGTTCACGTATCAGGTGGCCAAATTCTTGGAGCTTCACCTTAAGCATCAGTCCTTCCAATGAATATTCAAGACTGATTTCCTTTAAAATAGACTGGTTTGATCTCCTAGCAGTCCAAATGACTCTCAAGAGTCTTCTCCATCACCACAGTTCAAAAGCATCAATTCTTCAGCTGTCAGTCTTTTTATGGTCCAGCTCTCACATCCATATATGACTGCTGGAAAAGCCATACCTTTGACTATATGAACCTTTGTTAGCAATGTCTCTCCTTTTCAATCTGCTGTCTAGGTTTGTCATAGCTTTTCTTCCAAGGAGAAAGCATCTTTTAATGTCATGGCTGCAGTCACCACCTGCAGTGATTTTGGAGCTCAAGACAATAAAGTCTGTCACCGTTACCATTGTTTCCCCATCTATTTGGCATAAAGTGATGGAACCAGATGCCATGATCTTCATTTCTTGAATTCTAAGTTTTAAGTCAGCTTTTTCACTCTCCTCTTTCACCTTCATTAAGAGGTTCTTTAGGTCCTCTTCATTTTCTGTCATTAGTGGTGTGATGTATATAGCTGAGGTTGTTGATATTTCTCCTGGTAATCTTGATTCCAGCTTGTGCTACATCCAATCCAGCATTTCACATGATGTACTCTGAATATACTGCTGCAATCCATGGGGTTGCAAAAGAGGTGGACACAACTGAGCGACTGAACTGAACAGGCTCTGCATACAAGTTAAATAAACAGGGTGACAATATACAGCCTTGACATACTCCTTTGCCAATTTTGAACCAGTCCCTTGCCCTATGTCCTGTTCTAACTGTTGCTTCTTGACCTCCATACAGGTTTCTCAGGAGGCACATGAGGTGGTCTGGTATTCCCATCTCTTTCAGAATTTTCAACAGTTTGTTGTGATCCACACAGTCAATGACTTTAGTATAGTCCATGAAGCAGAAGTAGATGTTCTTCTAGAATTCTCTAGATTTTTCAGTGATCAAATGGATGCTGGCAATTCAGTCTCTGGTTTCTCTGCCTTTTCTAAATCCAGCTTGAACATCTGGAAGTTCTGAGTTCACGACTTTTGAAACCTTGATTGGAAAATTTTAAGCGTTACTTTGTGAGCATGTGAAATGAATGCAATTGTGCGATAGGTTGAACATTCTTTGGTGTTGCTTTTTTAGGGGGATTGGAATGAAAACTGACCTTTTCCAGTGTTATGGCCACTGCTGAGTTTTCCAAATTTGCTGGCATATTGCTGCTGCTGCTAAATCACTTCAGTCGTGTCTGACTCTGTGCAACCCCACAGACAGCAGCCCACCAGGCTCCACTGTCCCTGGGATTCTCAAGGCAAGAGCACTGGAGTGGGTTGCCATTTCCTTCTCCAATGCATGCAAGTGAAAAGTGAAAGTGAAGTCACTTAGTCATATCCGACTCTTCGCGACTCCATGGACTACAGCCCACCAGGCTCTTCCGTCCATGGGATTTTCCAGGCAAGAGCAGTGGAATGGGGTGCCATTGCCTTCTCCGCTGGCATATTGAATGCAGCTTAACACCACCATTTCTTAGGGTTTGAAAAAGCTCAGCTGGAATTCCATCACCCCCACTAGCTTTTTTTGTATTTATGTTTCCTAAGGCCTATTTGATTTTGTACTCCAAGATGTCTGACTCTAGGTGAGTGATCACATTGTTGTGGTTATCTGGGTTGTGAAGATCTTTTTTGTATAGTTCTTCTGTGTATTTTTGCCACCTCTTCTTAGTATCTTCTGCTTCTGTTAGGTCCATACCATTTCTGTCCTTTATGTGCTCATCTTTGCGTGAAATATTCCCTTTTTCTCTCATTTTCTTGAAGAGATCTCTAGCCTTTCCCATTCCATTGTTTTCCTCTATTTCTTTGCATTGATCACTGAGGAAGGCTTTTTTATCTCTCCTTGCTATTCTTTGGAACTCTGCGTTCAAAATGTGGTTATATCTTTACTTTTCTCTTTTGTCTTTTGCTTCTCTTTTCTCAGCTATTTGTAAGACCTCCTCAGACAACCATTTTGACTTTTTTCCCTTTCTTTTTCTTGGAGATGGTTTTGATCACTACCTCCTATACAATGTTATGAACCTCTGTCCATAGTTTTTCAGGCATTCTGTCTATCAGATATAATCCCTTAGATATAATCCCTTGAATCTATTTGTCATTTTTACTGTATAATCATAAGGGATTTGATTTTGGTCATACCTAAATGGTCTAGTGGTTTTCCCTACATTCTTCAATTTATGTCTGAATTTTGAAATAAGGAGTTCATGATCTGATCTGAGCCCAGTCTTGTGTTTGCTGACTGTATAGAGTTTCTCCATCTTCAGCTGCAAAGCATATAATCAATCTGATTTCGGTACCGACCATCTGGTGATGTCCATGTGTAGAGTCGTCTCTTGTGTTGTTGGAAGAGGGTGTTTGCTATGACCAGTGTGCTCTGTTTGCAAAACTCTTTAGCCTTTGCCCTGCTTCATTTTGTACACCAACGCAAAACTTGCCTGTGACTCCAGGTATCAGAAGAACATTTGAATATAGGCATATATGCAATTTGACCAAAATTACTTTTTAAAACCCATGTATTTTAAAAACTGAACAAATACTGAAATATAGTAATAATTATTTCTTGATGTTGGATAAATAGGTAATTTTTTCTTATATTCTTCTTCATATATATATATATTTAGCTTATAATACATATTAGTTCATTTTGCAGTGGAGAAAAAATTTATTAAATAAAAAGCACACCTGGCTTTGACTCCAGTCTGTTGTTCTTTAGCTATGAACTGGACAAATCATTTGATCTCCCTCATCCAGTGGAAACAGTGTCAGACTTTATTTTTTGGGGAGCTCCAAAATCACTGCAGATGGTGACTGCAGTCATGAAATTAAAGGACGCTTACTCCTTGGAAGAAAAGTTATGACCAACCTAGATAGCATATTGAAAAACAGAGACATTACTGTCCAACAAAGGTCCGTCTAGTCAAGGCTATGGTTTTTCCTGGGTCATGTATGGATGTGAGAGTTGGACTGTGAAGAAGGCTGAGCGTCGAAGAATGGATGCTTTTGAACTGTGGTGTTGAAGAAGAGTCTTGAGAGTCCCTTGGACTGCAAGGAGATCCAACCAGTCCATTCTGAAGGAGATCAGCCCTGGGATTTCTTTGAAAGGAATGATGCTAAAGCTAAAACTCCAGTACTTTGGCCACCTCATGCAAAGAGTTGACTCACTGGAAAAGATCCTGATGCTGGGAGGGATTGGGGGCAGGAGGAGAAGGGGACGACCGAGGATGAGATGGCTGGATGGCGTCACTGACTCGATGGATGTGAGTCTGAGTGAACTCCGGGAGTTGGTGATGGGCAGGGAGGCCTGGTGTGCTGCAATTCATGGGGTCGCAAAGAGTCAGACACAACTGAGCGACTGCACTGAACTGAATCCACATTTTTGTCATCTGTAAAGACAATTAGCAACGTCTACTCTGGATGCTTGATGCATTTTTGCAAGAATTAAATAAAGATGCTTGTGTAAGTACTATATAATCACAAAATTCAGTAAAAATATAAAATATCATTATGACCAATAATTTGAATAGATGGCTAAATAAAGAGAAGAATGATAACAACATTTTCTTCCACTCCTTAGCATCTACCCAAGAAGAAAGGAAAAAATAATGGAGATGGAGTGGGGAAGGAAGACCTACAGAGATTTAAAAAAAAAAAACAAAAAACCAGCTTACAGACTTTTCTTAATTATCACCAAAGCCAAAAGCGAAATTCCTTCACTGCTGTTTCATACACCTCTAAGGACATTATGATCAGGTGCTAAGAGTACCCCCAGACTGCCAGCTATTCCTTCTACCTGATTACATGAGGAAAAAAGACAATTGTTAATTAGTTTCTCAACTTAACATTACCCTTTTTTCCTATATTACCTCATTATACTACACCAAAACAAGTACTTTACCAAAACTGGTTACATGCTGTTAATAGTATAATCCATTCTATTTCAAAATAAACTAGGTAGTAAAAATCACTTGATTCTCCTTCCACAAATAAAAAGAAAACTTACAATTAGTGTTACATTAATACAATCTGGAAATGTGAATTGCTTTTTATTTGTTCATAAAGTAATCTCAACTAGATCACTTAGCACATTTCAATGTGTTCAACTATTTCAATTATCTCAAAAATCAGATTTGTGCTGGACACCAAAAGCCCACTAGTTCTTTCAGTGATTATAAAATACTTTTATTAGGGGAAAAAGAAAACTTTTCTGAACTAAGAAGCTGGGTCAAATTCCATTATCAAAAACCATCATTCATTTTAAATTAGAAATGTAAAGCTCCTGTTTTGATTTAGTTTCTGTAACGCATGTCTCTTTTCAGAAACGATTCTACCTTGATCTTACAGGGTATTACTTGATTTCACCAAAGTTTCTGTCGCCTGCAGGATAAGCGCTCTTTGGTCTGACTGCTATGACCAGGCCTAAATGACAGGTGAATAGAGTCAAACAACAAAAGTAAAGAATACGTGGAGACACCCACGGTTTCACAGTGGGTGATAATTAACTTCCCTGGGGCTTAGTTTCCTAACCTGCAGACAAATATTTGAATAGATCGGTGTATTCTGAGACACATGGGCCACAGAAGATGCTCCATGAGAGATGGGTGGGAGTGCAGTGGGATGAGGGGATGGTTAACATGATAAACTTGAGAAATCCTGTACCCTGTGTCCCCTGTTACAGAGGCAGGGTGGATTAGCCAACCAGATACTTACAAGAAACTTTTGTAATTCCCCTTAAATCACTATTTCCATAGTTCACTTAAGCATGCAAACATTATGTCATTGTTTTACAGAGAAGGTGAGATAGTGAGAACCTTGAACACTGGAACACACTTTCAGAAACTAGATTTTGTAATTATTAGCATCCCCTCTAGCACAATGAATTTTTGATGCTATGTTGGTCTCTAAAAAAAGTAATAAGAGCTGTCCTGATTATAAGACAATTATGTCAGAACACTTTACAATATGAGTTTTACAGAAAATTTATAATATGGTGAAAAATTAAAGACTAATACAGGTTCCTACTGAAAATGATTAATGCCAAATACCCTCATTTTCTGACATTCCACATCACAAAGAGTGGTCAAACAGCAATATACATCAAGGGGAAAATGGAATGAATATAAGATTATTAAGTATTAAAGATTACTACTTTGATATCCCAAATAAGTCATTACAGCAGTGACTTGTGCAGAGAACATCTTTATCATTTTGCAAAATGCCTTAAATGAAGAGTCGGAAAAAATATTTTAAAATCGGTGCTTCCAATTTATAGACACCTGTGGTAGCTCAGACGATAAAGAATCTGCCTGCAATGCAGGAGACCTGGCTTCTATCCCTGGGTCAGGAAGATCCCCTGGGGAAGGAAATGGCAACCTACTCTAGCGTTCTTGCCTGGGCAATCCCATGGACAGAGGAGTCTGGCAGGCTACAGTCCAACGGGTTGCAAAAGAGTTGGACATGACTGAGTGGCTAATACTTCATATTTCTGTGGTTGTAAGGGGGATTCCCAGCTGGCGCTAGTGGTAAAGAATCCACCTGCCAATGCAGGAGACATAGGAGACGTGGGTTCGACCCCTGGGTCGGGAAGATCCCCTGAAGGAGGGCATAGCATCCCACTCTAGTACTCTTGGAGAATAATCCCCATGGAAAAAGGAGCCTAGCAGGCTACAGTCCATGGTATCACAAAGAGTGGGACAAGACTGAAGCAACTTAGCACACATCCACATGGTTGTGAGGATAACGTATGCCTGGTAAATGGGTGGATGGTACAGGGTAAATGACAGAGAAAAGAGAACAAATCAAAAGGAACCCAAAGCATATCACTCCCCTGCACTTAGAGAAGCTGGAACGAGATATGGCTTTGAGTCACCTTGGAGACCAGGGTCAAGGGAAACCACAACAAAATTACTCCTTAGTTACCTTCTAATCAGCCTCTATTCCATCTTTATGTCACGGAGGTCGAGCACTTATTTGGAGAGCTGGTTAATGGCTTGCTAACCTGGCAGGAGGAAAAGAAAATGCACTGCCGGGATCCTGGGTTGAATTTTTCCCCCAAATATTTTCTTTTTTTCTAAAATTAACCTTAACATTTGCCTTCGGCTAAATAAATCTGGGTCCAATCCTGGCTCTGTCATTTCACGGTTATAGTAACTTGGGCAAATATGCTGTCTCCGAATCTATTTCTTGAGTCTGTAAAATTGAAATGATAGTGTATGTTTTTCACATAATGTAAAAACAAGAGATGGTGTAAACTCAAGTGCCTGACACGTAGAAAATATGCCACAGAGGTGGCCTTGGTTATGACACTCTTACACTCTGTGTGCAGGCCTGAGCTAAGCACAATGAGACAATGGCTGGATTCTGTGGTGCGCTGTTCTCCCCTCACCATTCTACCTAAGGACACCTTCACTCGTGCAGCTGGCCAGGAATCTCACACTCATCAGGGTAAGCAATGACACCCACGCCCGCTTCCCCACCATAGTGCATTCTGGTGAACTAGCCAAGGCGGTGGAGCTCTGACTGTGCATTAAGCATGGTGCTCACTGTGTCACAGGCATGACCTCACCGACCTCCAGAACAGCTGTTAACAGATGGTGAACCTGTAGAATGAGGATGGTGATGGTGTTACATAAGGTCACCCTGGCATCAGAGCTGGCACTAAACCAAAAGCCTTTCCGACTCTAACGCTCATGCCCGTCCTCATCACATAGCACCAATACTCATATCCAGACCCATCCTGATGGAGTCGTTCTGCTCTGGCCAAGCCGTTCCCAGATTTATCTTGAATCACTTCTCTTTGAAGGTAAAGACTATGTGGGCCTCAGTTGTATCCCTCCCCAGTGATAGTGTGGACTTTTAATTTCCTTTTGTAAAATGCACAAACACCACTTTGATGACAGATTTGCTTTCATACAAATGTGCATGTTATTAGGCATGACAGTAGCCATAAACATTTAAAAAATTAGATTTACTGTTGTGTGGGAGATGTACTGTTTCCCTAAATCTGAAGTCTAATAGTCAGGACTCACTGTCTAGCTCTTTCTTAATCCTGTCAAAACTTACATTTGACTTAGAAGGTATTCTTTTAGATGTGTGGGTTAATCTATGTTTTGTAATATTGTACATATGAACAGAAAGATAACACTTTCATTCTCCTAAAATTGAAAAGTTTCAATATTCTTATATTTATTCTGTACAGTATATTCACACATACATCCATAATGCATGTACTTATTATTTGCTAAGTGCTAGAATATAATAATGCGCATAATTTTACTGTCTGCCCTCACAGACTTTATAGTCTATAAGGATGCATGGATAAGGAAGTCAACCAGAAATTAAAATGCATTCTGGGAATGTAAACTGATACAGCCACTATGGAGAATGGTATGGAGATTCCTTTAAAAACTAGGAATAAAACTATTATATGATTCAGCAATCCCATTACAGAGCATAAACTCTGAGAAAACCATTATCCAAAAAGACACATGAACCCCAACGTTCATTGCAGCAGCATTTACAATTGCCAGGACATGGAAGCAACCTAGATGTCTATCAACCGATGAATGGATAAAGAAGGTATGGTACATGCGTACAATGGAATATTGCTCACTCATAAAAAGGAATGAATTTGAGTCAGCTCTAATGAGGTGGATTAAACATAGAACTTGTTACACAGAGTGAAGTAAGGCAGAAGGAGAAAAACAAATGCTGTATGCTAATGCATATGTATGCAATCTAGAAAAATGGTGCTGCTGAACCTATTTACAGGGAAGAAATAGAGATGCAGACCCAGGGCATGGCCTTTTAGAGTGGGGTGGATTGAGAGAGCAGCATTGACATACATGCCCTACCATGGGTGAAACAGAGAGCTAATGGGAAGCTGTCATATGACACAGGGAGCCCCAGCCCAGTGTTCCGTGATGACCTAGAGGGATGAGATGGGTCGGGGCTGAGAGGGAGGCTCAAGAGGGGGAGTGTACACATACATATACACACATATATCCACACACTTATGCATGATTCGTGTTGTTGTACAAACTTGTTGTACAGATCTTAACACAAATCTGAGGAGTGGATGATTTGTGTGGTTGTAGAGCAGACAACCAATAAGAAATTGTTAAGCAATTATCCTCCAATTTAAAAAATATGTTCTGGTAAGTACTATAGAAGGCACGGCTAGGTGACTTAGGGGGCTGGAAGGGGAAGTCTAAGTCTGAGTGCTAAGAAAAGCCTCCAGGAGGGAGTGATGTCTAAGTCATGGCAGGAAGCATGATGAAAGCGAAAGTAGCTGAGTTGTGTCCGACTCTCTGTGACCCCATGGACTATATGGTCCATGGAATTCTCCAGGCCAGAATACTGGAGTGGGTAGCCTTTCCCTTCTCCAGGGCATCTTCCCAACCCAGGGATCGAACCCAGGTCTGCATTGCAGGCAGATTCTTTACCAGCCGAGCCACAAGGGAAGCCCAAGAAGCATGGGAGGAAACAGTCAAATGAAGGTGCCAGTGAGGAAGGAGAGAGTAGGGTATGGATGAGAGAAGGGAGGGTGGCTTTAGGAAATCAGAGAAGAGTGGAATGATAAAGACAGAATGTGAGGAATACAGTGTCCTTAAATGAGGCTGGAGACCTTGGCAAGCATTGCAGGCAGATTCTTTACCAGCCGAGCCACAAGGGAAGCCCAAGAAGCATGGGAGGAAACAGTCAAATGAAGGTGCCAGTGAGGAAGGAGAGAGTAGGGTATGGATGAGAGAAGGGAGGGTGGCTTTAGGAAATCAGAGAAGAGTGGAATGATAAAGACAGAATGTGAGGAATACAGTGTCCTTAAATGAGGCTGGAGACCTTGGCACAACCCTTGAAGATCCCTGTTAAGGAGTCCAGATGTCATGTCGTCTGACTGACAAGAAAAACGATACTTCTTTAACTTGCCCAGCATCGATGCCAACTGCATCTGCCTTGCTCAGATCCAACTCTGCGCCAGCTCTTACAAATGCAAATCCTGCTGCTGTATAGCGCTAGACCATCTGTACCAACCTATGTTTCTAGCCATCCCCTTGCTGCTGTGAATTGTAACAGCTTGGAGATGTTGCCCTCCTTCAGAAAACTGCCCCAAATTGGTGGAAGGCAACTCACCCAGAAGGGATCTGAGCCACCTGGCAAGTGCTCTCCTTCTTGAGAAGGGTTTCCTCAGGCTTCTCCGCTCTACTAGCTGGACTCTGGGCCTCCCAGTCTGGCTGTGGGAGCAAGAATCCAGCTTAGTCTGTTTGGCGATAATCCTCCAACCGTGGTAACTGACCACCCCTATCTGATGACATGTCTTATCCTCTACCCTTGATATTACCTTATCACCCTGGCCTGTCTTCAGCAAGAATTGTGTTGAGTACATCTATCAAAAAAAAAAAAAAAAAACCTCATTCCTTAGTAAGTTTTCACTCACAGACCCTGCTCCTTGGGTTATAATTTTCCACTGGCCCTTGGTGGAGTCAGAATTGAGTCCTATCTCTTTTCCCTACTACAAAACCCCATTGTGGTAATCTTCCATGAACAAAGTCTGCCTTATCATTACCAGGTGGTGCTGGCAGTAAAGCATCTGCCTGCCAATGCAGGAGACTTGAGTTCAATCCCTGGGTCGGGAAGACCCCCTGGAGAAGGAAACGGCAACCCACTCCAGTATTCCTGCCTGGAAAATCCATGGAGAGAGGAGTCTGGTGGGCTATAGTCCCTGGGGTTGCAGAGTCGGACACAAATGAGCATATATTATTATCATCTTTATTAAGTGTCTTGGATAATTTTGTCTTTAGCTCTCCCATTACTGGACGATTATGGTACAAAGATCTACTCCCTAGGCAGTCTAATACTGGCCCCCCAGGCCTCAGACCAAGGCTGGATTTGACCTGCAGCCACATCTTCACTTGCCTCTTTCTCCTTCCTTACTCCTTCGTTCCCTCTTAGAGAGGTTTTTTCTGTAGATCATTCCCCCCATAAACCAAGTGGACTCAACTCTTGGACAGGCTCTGTTTCTAAGGGGTCCATCTAAGACATGCCACAAAACCGTAAGTAAAACTTTATGAGGTGAAATACACAGAAAAGACACCAAATTAAGTAAAGTTATCTTTGAATAGATGACTTAGCAAGTGGTTATTCACACAATGCAGCTTCTTGGCATGACACTGTTGTTGAGAAAATCCAGTCCAGAAGACAAATATCTCTTCCAAAGTTACTCCAGGTTTTCACGTGCAACTCTCTTAACTCAGACAGAGATTCTGTTTGATTCTGTAGACCACAATAATGTTACTCGAAGTCCTTCTCCCTTCAATTTTCTTGCCTCACACCAAAGAGCTTGCCAGTGTTTGTCCTTAAAGATTCCCTAGCTCTTCTACTCCAATCCCATTCTTTCCTCCCATTTCTTCCCAATTACGCATCATAAGAGCATAAAGCACTCCCCCAGCACACACCCTCAGAGGTTAAGTAGAACCAGGAAGGGGGAATGAAATGCTAGAAACATGTATGTATTCATAATTTTTTTTACATTATTGTCAAGGTACTTCACACATTTTCTGCTTATTTGTTTGAGGACTAAATCTGTCCTGTCTTTCTCTGATGTTCTTTCCATTTTCTCAGCAAGTTGTGCTCTATCAATGAAGCAGAAGCACAGCCAAACCCCTGTAAAAAAAAAAAAATTGTGTGTGTGTGGGGGGTGGGGGGCGGGGTGGGAGACTTCATGAAATAGGTTAAAACTAAAATGGCTTAGATGTGCTCCTTATCATTATCTTTCTTCACACTTACCTTGAGGCAAAATGCTCTATTATTATCAACATAGAGTTCTCGAGTTCCAAGAGAGCCTTCCTTAAAGAGTGTGGACTGGGACAAAGCAAAAAAAAGCACAAAGATAAAGGACGATCTTCATCATGAAAAAGGATTAACAGTCTCTACCTTGCAACCAATGCGGCAGCTTTGAGACTGAATAAAGAACACTTTGCACTCTTCCTTGGAAGCCCCACAGTGGCACTCAGATGTCCATGGATGATCCTTCCAGATGTGCTGCCAAGAGCTATCTGTTCCTCGCTAGAGTGAACCACCAGAACTAAGAAAAGCCATTAAAACCTTAGCCCTGGAAAATGGATCTTTGAAATGCTTCCTTTAGTGGATAGTGGCAACAGCAGCAACAGCGGAGCCCCATTTATTGCAACGTGTCAACATTGCACTGTTCTCTGAATGTACAGCACTGTGTACGGCAGAGCTTGGCTTTCTGAGAGCCTCCAGGAAGCCCATTTTCTGTCAAGTGGGTAACTTTTCTATTTTATTAGATGCAAACTAAGGAAAATCCCTGTTTTTACAGCCTCAAGAATTCTGTGTGCATACTTCAGGTGTCTGATTTATATGTTTTTCTAACCAACTCCAAAAAGAAAATATGATCATAGGTATTTTTTTTTTTAAGGGTTGCAATGCCAGATTTTATTCCAGGGAGTTGAAGAAATGGATGGCTAAGGCTGTCTCACCTTCCCAGACTATTTAGTCAGGGTGAGCTCAATATCTCCACACAGGCATGAGTTCTTTGAACAAGATCTCTGTCGTATTGGATGCTGCATTACAAGCCTCTACATATAATCAATTAATCCTTAATGTTTCTGAACTGTGTTTCTTCCATCCGTATAGTCATAATATACAGCTTCTCTTGTACATCCAGGAGGTACTCTGACAAATTGGTGCCTAATAATGTATATCACGTGGGCTCCTCTGGTTGCTCAGTGGTAAAGTTCTGGCTGCCAAGGCAGGATATGACGGTTTGATCCCTGGGTTCAGAAGATCCCCTGGAGAAGGAAATGGCAACCAACTCCAGTATTCTTGCCTAGGAAATCCCATGGACAGAGGAGCCTGGCAGGCTACAGGTCCACGGAGTTGCAAAAGAGTCATACATGACTTAGTGACTAAATAACGATTTACATTATTTGACTTGGGTCTTCTCATTAATTACATTATTATCAAATGAGATCTTATAGCCTCAGCCATATGAGAGAAAGAAACTGCCTATTTTAGTTCTTCAATATTTCCTCTCTATGCCAATACCTCACACAAGAAATATATTTCTATCAGAGGAACTGAAGTTATTGATAACTAGAGTTAACATACAGTTAACATATGAATATCTTATATTATTTGTGTTGTCATATTCCTTTTGGTTTCATAATTATAAATAATGGGATTAAAGGGAAAAGAGAATTGCTTCAGACTAGTCCTCAGCTCAGTTAATGAACATTGTTGGACTTTTGCTTATCCCCTGCCAGTTTTCTATTATCTCAATATCTTCTGATGACCAGAATAGCAGCCTATTGAAAAAAATAGAGGGAGGTAGTAAGTTACAAGTTGGGCTTCACAGGTGGCTCACTGGTAAAGAACTTGCCTGACAAAGCAGGAGATGTGGGTTTGATCCCTTGGTCAAGAAGATCCCCTGGAGAAGAAAATGAAAACTCACTCCAGTATTCTTACCTGGAGAATCCCATGGACAGAGGAGCCTGGCGGGCTACAGTTCATGGGGTTGCAAAGAGTTGGACATGACTTAGTAATTGAGCATGCACACAGGTATAATTAAAGTTCAACCTAAACTGACAAACAGGTGCACCCTGATAGNGGAGAATCCCATGGACAGAGGAGCCTGGCGGGCTACAGTTCATGGGGTTGCAAAGAGTTGGACATGACTTAGTAATTGAGCATGCACACAGGTATAATTAAAGTTCAACCTAAACTGACAAACAGGTGCACCCTGATAGCAGACTTGGAGTTTCTATGTGAAAGAGCAAAGAGTATAGCATGAGATGAATCTCCAGAACTCATGCACCAAAATCACTATTCCATGTTGAAAGCAATCAAGGGAAACCTAATCAGTGCGTCTTCAAGCTATTTCACGGTATGCTCTCTTATAGAAGGCCCCACGTGCGAGTGTTCAGGCACTCTGCCGTGTCCAACCCTTTGCTACCCCGTGGACTATAGCCTGCTATGCTCCTCTGTCCGTGGAATGTTTCAGGCAAGGATACTGCAGCAGATTGCCATTTCTTACTCCAGGGGATCTTCCCAACTCAGGGATCCAACCTGCATCTCTTGCATCTCCTACATTGGCAGGCAGATTCTTTACCACTAGTTCCAGATGGGAAGCCCCTCTAGAATGCATACCTTTGATAAATTCATGACAGTATTTTTTAAAAATTCTTACTAGTACCATTGGACATTTTAGAGAATGTAATGGCTTAAATTATAAGTCTAGTGAAGGCTATGAATACCTACCACTTTGGAAATTTCTTGGACAATATAGTATGGAATTTATTTCTATGGAGAATTCTCAGTGAAGTCTTTTAAAGGTATTCTTGATTGAATAAAGGTCAATTCTTGATTGAGGTCAATTTTAACATTTCACCATTAAATAGCTAATAAAAGTTACCTAGTCAGTAGGACTGTATTGATATATATATAATGGGAGTTTTTTTTTAAAAAAAAAAAAAAAAAGAAAGAAATCTCCAATGGAAAGGCTTCCATAGTTTGCAAGTGGAAAGCTCTTGCCACAGAGGTCAACAGAACATTGGTAATGAAATTCTGACAAACCAGTCCTGCGCAGGATGAGTTACACTGAATCACTGTTCTTCCAATAGGATTATGGACATAGAAAGCAGCATTTCTGAAAGGAAATGCTCCCTCTTGGGAGGCTTTACCACTTAAAATATCTTTTGTCACATGCACCCCAATATTTATAGAAGCACTATTCACAATGGCCAAGGCATGGAAGCAACCTAAATGTCCACCGACAGATAAATGGGTAAAGGGGGTGCGGTATGCACGTGTGCTCAGGCACTCCGTCATGTCAGACTCTCTGTGATGCCATGGGCTGATGCGTGCCAGGCTCCATACATGGAATTTTCCAAGCAAGAATACCAGAGTGGGTTGCCATTTACTACCCTAGGGGATCTTCCCAACTCAGGGATCAAACCCACATCCCCCGCATCTCCTGCATCGGCAGGTGGATAGACACATTTCCATTGAAAGGAAAAAACTGAAGCGTCACTAAAGCATTAGTCACAGCACCATTGAACCATCCACACAAAAACAGGAGGAACTAGGAAAACCGTGTCAGGGTTAAATTCTAACAGAAGGCAAGATGAAGCCTACATGTAGTTGTGAACCAAGCATTTGAGAAACTAAACTGGCCAGCAGTTTATTCTGATGGCCTGGGATTGGCTCAAATAAATAAGATTTCAAAATTGAGTACCATTTCACATGTATCACTTTGGGTTGAAATGTGAAAACACATGGTCTTGGTCAAGAATCCACATTGATTCTTCAGGTCCATTCTAGGGGAAGAACTTTACTGTACCTGACCCTTTCCCCCCAAAACTAGCTTGAAGTGTTCCCAGTTCAAGTATTTTTCTCAGACAGCAGGTCTAGATTTGCTTCCTTCATCTCAGAAACTGTCTACATGTGCCATGCCATCACTATGCCTCATCAGTCCCAGGAAAATGCTCATACTAAAAGAATGGAGCAGAATTTTCTGTATATATCCAGACAGAGTCTGTCATATAATTTCCTATTCACTGCTGGGAGTCATTCTTCCAGAGGAACTAGGGAAGCAATATATTTTGGCTTGGGTCTCCAACTGTAATTGCATGATAAATAAAAATAGACTCTAGTTACTGGTCAGTTCGCTTTACTCCTCATTTGATTTTGCCAAACGATTTTCCTCCCTGGTGTAACGCCTAAGTCAGTTCTCTTGTACTCTCAACTGTCTGGAGAAGCCCAATCACATGCAGTATTATGGGGAAGTTTTAAGTTTGCTAAAGATGTCAGAGCAGAAACATAAGAGGGGATTTATATATAGCACATTGCATGGCAAATCACCCTGAATTCCTGTTCTTCTCCAGACTCCGCTGCTTTAATAGCAATGACACTCAACCTCTCCGTCTGCTCTCTCTGCAACTTTGCCAAACCATTCAATCCTGCCCTCCCCACTCTTTTATGTTTCACTCACCTCACACAGGGCAAAGAGAAAAAAGCTGAAGAAATAATGATGGCAATTCTTGCACCAGGAGAGCATTCATCAGAAGGTAACAGAGAAATGCGACTATGTAAAGACTCCTAAGAAAACACCACCAATTTCATTTAGGCCTCTCCCTGGTGTGGGAGAGCTTATCAAAATAGTTGTTCCATACACCAGCCCCAAACATCCTGCATCGAACATAGACTGGCGATTCATTTCTTACATAATAGTATACATACTTCAATGCTATTCTCCCAAATCATCCCACCCTCTCTCTCTCCCTCTCCCTCTCCCTCAGAGTCCAAAAGTCCGCTCTACACATCTGTATCTCTGGTGTATGGGGATGATCCGGAGGGATGATGTGGGGTGGGAGGTGGAGGGGGGGGGGTTCATGTTTTGGAGTTCATGTACACCCATGACGGATTCATGTCAATGTATGCCAAAACCAAAAACAAACAAACAAACAAACAAACAAAAAAATAGTTGTTCCAAACCCAACAGACTTTCCCCCAAGAAGTATTATTTTGCAGTAGTACAGATTCTTTCCATACTGTTGTTGCTGGAAATGGGCACCTGAAGTAGTATAATTTCCTTTCACAGAAATTGAGATCTAGGGACCTGTGCCTTTAAACTCTAGAGACAAATGGGTGGTGTAGTCAAAGGAAGGGCTAGGTTATCTTCCTCATGCAAACGAAAGCGTAGACCCACTAGGTTCAACTATCTCAAAAGTCACCTGGGTCAAGACCTCCTCAGAGTCCCACTGGAAAGGGAGACACTTTGTTCTCTGGCAAATAAGTCTTAACATGATCTCAACTAATATCAAATAAATGCTTAAGGGTTTTAACCTAAGCTTGGCTAATAATCGGGGGTGGATTTGGGAGAATTATAAACAATTATAGATGTCAGGAGTGACATACTGTTGTTTATTTTGCATTCCTAATACTGATCTGCTCTTCTGGAGTTTAATAGCTGCAATTCTGATATGATAAGCTCAAAATAATAATCGCTTCAGTGAAGGATTTATATTGAAATCCTGTTTATTCTCTGTCTGTTTATTGCTAAACCAACATGGAAAGGTATAACATTTATTAGCTACTTGGACATTTGTCTCCTAAAAAAAGTCTTTTATATTAGGAGATTAAGTTGGATTTAAAACCAAAATGTAGACACAGAAAGTGAATATTTTTGGCCTCAGCCAAGCAGCTAGGCACAGTTCTGCATGTGCAGAGATTGTAATATGCAACTGGACACAATTCTTTCCAATCACATTTTAGAGACTATTTAAGTTCCATTAAAAAAAAAATGATACTATAATATGAAGTTTCTTTTTCAAAAAGTTTTAGCCTGCTTTTATCAACTCACAAGTACAATTTAAAATAAAAATATTCTCTTACATAAGTATAACAGCTTTGTGATGGTAACAGAAAACCATGGTGACACCGTTAATTAATTAAGATTCATTGGAATGACGTATGTACTGTAAATGTCGATAAGCAAATTCGCCTGTTAGCACTATGACTCATTTTGATTGTAATTGCCTTTACGGACTTTTATCCTTTCCCCAACCTTTATTTTATTAACACAAAGGCCACAAAATTCAGCTGAATCTAGTAGAGAAAGGTAGTTCTGTGAATATAAACTTCTCAGAGAGTTTTTTTCTTAGAACTGACTCTCGACTGCAAAGCATCAGAAGACAGGCCCCACCTCCCACCCTACCCCTACCCTCAAACCCAGGACCCTGAATGAATTCTTCATTCTGCTGTAAAACAGTCATACCAAACAATAATCATTCCTCCCAAGAAATAAAAAGTCAAGCCACAACAAAAGCTTGCTTAATTACCATTTTTATAATTAATCTTAAACTGGCAAAGCCAGCTAATCTTAAAATAAATCAAACTGTACAACTAAGGGAATAATGTACAGAGGTGAGGAAAAAATTTACCCTTTCCAAATGCATGAGAACTTTGCATAACATCATTAATGAAGGAAAGAATTAACACATGCCTTTATATCAGTGCTTAGTCATATATTCTGTTTGAGGAGACATATAGCAACATGAGGAATCTCCTGGTGTATCTAAGACCAGATTATAGCCTTGGATTCAGCTCTGATCTCAGCATGAACCTAAATACCTGAAACTGAATTAACAGACTAATGAGAAAATGCACCATTGGAACATGGGCTTTCCAGGCTCCTCAGTGTTAAAGAATCTGCCTGCCAATGCAAGAAACATGGGTTCGATCCCTGGGTTGGGAAGATCCCCTGGAGAAGGAAATGGCAAACTCATCCCATATTCTTGCCTGGGAAATCCCATGTACAGAGGAGCTGCAGCTGAGTGGACTGCAGTCCCTGGGGTCCCTAAAGAGTCAGACACATCTTAGTGACTAAATAATGATGAATAGCAACAACCATTTCAACACAGTTGGTGTTTTCTAGCTAACATTTGATATATTTTTACTTAGCGATACCATATGTACTTTTTTCCAATCTTCCATAAGAAGATCTTTTGAAATCTTCCTTTTATGTCACTTTTTTCAAATTTATCTGAGTGTTCTGAGTTACCCTGACTCATGGAAAGGTGAAACTCACAATCTTACTGCCCTATATATATTTTTTCATTTTATACCAAACTAATTCAAGTCAACCAGTACATGTCCAAGTACCTGTTGTGTCCAGTAATTACTATCAGAGAGTGAGGCAAATTGAAAGCAGTTTAATTTGGCCTCCACTCCACTGAGGGTGTTTACATTTAGGTTCACAAGGTCACAGATTATGTTATTCCTGAATCAAGTTAATTTGCTGAATACTCTATTCAAAAGTAACAAGAAAATAATAAAATAAATTCTCTCTTTCCAAAACACATATGAGAGATTAAAAAAAAAAAAAAAGCCATTTACTTAAGTCATTTAGATTCATCATAATTTGGTTTTCAACTCTTGGCATGGTAATAAAATCCCATCATCAATTTTGCAAGATGCAAGAAAGATTGCTCTTATGTGCCTGCCTGACAGGGTCCACCTAACTGGGCCCAGTCCCTAGGTCTCTGGCATATTTCCTGGCTACAGCTCCTAAGACATGTGCTCTCATTGTGAATGAGCTGAAACACAGACTAAATACAAATGAGATTCTTCCTGTAAATGTGTGTATCATAAAGGAATCACTTCTGGTAACATTTTCCATGCAGGATTTAATTGCTAGAGAGCTTTTCTCTTCTCTCTGCCAAAGCCTTTTTTCCCTTGTGTTCTTTGAATACTGAGGCACATGAGCCTGCTAACACATAAACAATACTAAACGGAATTTTTAAAGAGAGCCTACATGAGACAATTCACGTGTCTGATTTATTATACATTCATCTGATTCTTAACATAATAAATCAGCAGACTTACAGAGACACGATGGGTTTCAAAATTGTACTTGACACTGCGGAAGATAAAATATCATCCCTGTTTTCAAGGAGATCACAGTCTCTTTGAAAGAAAAACACAGTAAGCAAACAGCAAACTGCTCAAGATATGGCATTAGTGAAGTCCCATTGTGGGTGATGTCTTGAACATGGGGAGTCTAAGAGGCATCTCAGACATTAACAAGACAAAAGCTGAAATTCTGCTCTTACCTCCCCCCAAAACCTCCTCTCTCATAGTCTTAGCTTTCTAAGTTAAAGGCAAATCCATCCTTCCATTTGGAGTTGTTCTTGATTCCTCTCCCTTGTTTTCACACATCACATTTAATCAAAAGCAAATCTTCTGAATCTACTGATAAACATGCTCAGGATCTTCTGACTTCCCTCACTGCTACCTCCCTGGCCCAAGCACCTGCCATTTCTCATCCAAATTCCAGTTACAGTCTCCTCACCAGTGTCTCCCCTTCCTTCTTGCCCACTATAGTTTAAACTCAACCTAGCAGCCAGAGTGACTGTGTTAAAATGCACACCAGAGAGTGCCTCATGCTAAAACCCTCCAGTGACTTTTTGACCCATCAAAGCAAAAACCGAATGTCGCCCCGTAATCTATAAGGCCGGTCAGGATCTGAATTGCATCATTTATCTGACCTCATTTCCTAGAGTCCTCCCATCTTTGCTCTTTTCCAGCTACAGTTATCTCCTGCTATTCCTCTAGCACGCGTGGCATCCTCCCAAGTCTGGCATCTGGAATCAGGCTCCCTTAGGGCTTTCTTCCCCACCTCTATGAAGTCTCTGCTCATAAATTGCCTCCTCTGAGTGTTTCCCTGACCACCCTATCTAAAAGCACAATTACTCCCCTGAGCCCCCTAGCACCTTCTCTGGTTTATTTCTCACCCCAAATCTTATCACCTTCTAAAATGTAAATTCCATAATCGTTCATCCATGCGTTGGTTTTTCCTTCTCCATTAGAATATAATCTCCTATCTCTTTCTTATGCTGCTGTCTTCCCAGTTCTCAGGAAAGTTCATGTCACATGCTGCTGCTGCTGCTGCTGCTAAGTCGCTTCAGTTGTGTCCAACTCTGTGCGACCCCATAGATGGCAGCCCACCAGGCTCCCCCGTCCTTGGGATTCTCCAGGCAAGAACACTGGAGTGGGTTGCCATTTCCTTCTCCAATGCATGAAAGTGAAAAGTGAAAGTGAAGTCGCTCAGTCATGTCCAACTCCTAGCGACCCCATGGACTGCAGCCCACCAGGCTCCTCCATCCGTGGCATTTTCCAGGAAAGAGCACTGGAGTGGGTTGCCACTGCCCTTTCCATAGCAGGTGTCAAATTGATGTTTGTTAAACAAATGAGGCCACTTGAAATATCTATGAAAGCCAATTAGCCTTCTTTCAAACAATTTCCTTTATTCATCCTAAAACATCAATTGATCATTTTGTCTGTTTTAAAAAAACTTTATCAGTGTATCAAACTTTAAGTTTAAAAAAAATATTAACTGAGCTAATTAGATTTCTAGATAATCTGTTTCTCTAAATAAATTATGTTCTCATTTCTCAAGTATCTTTTTCTATCTCACATTCAGTAACTATTCTGTCCAAAACAAAACGGGGCCAGAGAGTTATTATGTGACCACTGCATCAATGAGGAAGAATAACATTAGCTGCTTAAACAAACAACCCCCAAGTCTCTGTGCCTTAACACAGTCACAATGTGTTTCTCACCTGCATTATGGTCTGCTGACTCTCCTGGTGGATTTCTTCTGAGCAGATGACTCAGGAGCTAAGCTTCTTCCATTTTGTGGCGTTGCCATCTTAAAAAGGTAGCTATCAAGGTTGCCAAAGAAAACGTGAGTGTGGAATAATTATGCAGGGGGTTTTATAGCCATGCCTGGAAGTGCCTGGCAGTGGCACTCCTTTGGCCCAAACAGTCATACAAGTGTAACACAACTTCCCAAGAAGCTCAGTATGTCGCTTTCCTGTACGCCCATGAAGACGGTCTTCTCTGGTGGCACAGGTGGTAGAGAACCTGCCTGCAGTGCATTCGATCCCTGAGTTGGGAAGACCCCCTGGGGAAGGAAATGTCAACCCCCTCCAGCATCCTTGCCTGGAGAACTCCATGGACAGAGAAACCTGGCAGGCTACAGTCTGTGGGGGTCCCAAAGAGTCACACATGATTGAGAGACTAACCCTGTATGCCCATGAAGAGGAAATCAAAAAAGACATCAAAGTCTAAATGGAAGGATATTTTCCAGAACAGTGCAATCTCTTCATCTAACTGTTCTGACATGAAATTTGGGGTCATCACTCTGAAAATCTTGAACAAGAGTCTGGGGGTTAGGGCAAAGGATGTAAGGGGAAGAGTGAGATATAGAAGGGAAGCGGTGGAATGGGTTCACAGGAAGAGTTACCATGCTTACATTTGGCATCAGTTTTTGTTAATGAATCTCTAAGGGGGCATTTTTTTTTGTCCAAATTGTATTTAGAAACCTCTTCATACCAACTAAATACAATAGACCGCTGGAGAGTCAAATTTTTGTTTCTTTTCAGTTTAAGTTGCCTCTCAAATGAACAATTTTGTCTAGATCAAAAAATCCCTAGGGTGAGCACTATCTTTGGTGAAATTCCAAATTGTCTTTGGTGAAATTCTGAGAAGAAAGTATGCACAAAAGTTCTATAGTGAGAAAACATAAAGGAAGCAGGTGTATGGCCTGGAAGAGGAATAGTTTTAGACTGAAAAGATGTCATGAGCTCACAAAGTGTCTGGGAGACAGGTGTTTGAATGGAACTTGGTCAACGATCAACCATCACCTATCAGGGACCAGATAAAATCTCCTGATTCTGGGCAGATGCAACTAAAACAAAACTTATTCTCAATACCAAAAGTTATTCAGGAACACAGAAAAAAGATTGAGGAAGAAATCCATTTAAGGTTTTGAAGTGGTAACCTGAACCAAGTTTGTCCAAAGGATGCTGCAAAGAAATCTGAACGTGTTGACTTGAGAACAAATTTATAGGCCTATTCTCTCCTAGACAAACACCATTCAAGACAGACAGACAGACAGACAAGACATCGGACAGCAGGGCTTTCCAGGTGGCACTAGTGGTAAAGAATCTGACTGCCAATGCAGGAGACTTCAGAGAGGAAGGTTTGATCTCTGGGTCGGGAAGATTCCCCTGGAGAAGGGCTTAGGAACCCAATCCAGTATTCTTGCCTGAAGAATCCCATGAACAGAGGATTCATAGAGTCTGTAGACTCACAAAGATTCAGACACAATTGAAGCAACTTGGAACTCATGCACGCATTAGGTCCTAAAAAACAAACTTCACTAAAGGACAACACAAACATGATCAGAAAATCAAAATCCCACAGAGGGGCTCATTCCTAGGAAAACAAAATAAATTCAATGCAAATGATTTTTTAAATGTAACTAAACTCAATTTAAACTATAAATTACTATCATTTTTTAAAAATATGATTGTTCTTCCCTCCAAACAGGAAAAAGTAATGCTGATGGACTTCGATGAACTGCCCAAGCTCGATTCTGCATGAATTTGTCTCCCAAGCATAGGCTGCTTGGCTCCTCCAGCAGGTAGAGAGAGAAGGGGTACCAGGTGTGTGCAATTATTGAAGAAATCAAAATGGAATAATAAAGCAACCTCTGACATTCAGAAAGAAGTTGGCCTGGCACTCACAGCTAGGCCATGTTATTATATCCTATTGGACACAAGCAGAATACCAACTTCAGACAAGGTTACTCTGAGACCATGATAAAATGAGAAGAAGCAAGGCTAATTCAACATTTTATCTAGGAAAAATATAACAAGTTCATTGTGGCATCCACAAAATAAAAATACCTCTTCTCTTGGCCCAAATGAGAGATTCCTAATTCTCTAGAAATTTTAACTTTAGCTTTGTCCCAGTTTTCTCTTGACACAGGCAAGATTTATTGGAATGTCCAATCATGCAATTCCTTCTCTTTCTTTTTTTTAAATCTTTTTTTTTTTTTTTTTTTTGAGTATGGTTGCTTTATGACTTGGTGTTAGTTTCTGCTGTACAGCAAAGTGACTCAGCTGTATGTACACATCCACCCCCTCCTTTTTGGATTTCCTTCCCATTTAGGTCACTACGTAGCACTGAGTAGAATTCCCTGGGCTATACCACAGGCTCTCCCTAATTCTCTATTGGATACATAGTATCAACAGTGTATATACGTCAATCCCAAGCTCCCAGTACGTCCTACCTGCCCTCTCCCCTCTGGTGTCTACATGCCTGTGCTCTGTCTGTGTCTCTATTTCTGTTTTGCAAGTAAGATCATCTATACAATTGCCCCTCTCTCTGACAGCATTCCATCTAGATCTGCTTCCTTAGTCCCCCTCCCGCAAACCCTAAACAAAGCCCAAAGACATTAATTCCCTTTCCCATGTTAAACGTAAGCAAATTCTTCTGTTCAGAATAATAAAGTGATGGTGCTACTTGATCTGTTTCTCATATCAAGTAATAGAAGCAGTAGAGTTTAGCTGATGGTTAAGAGGCTGGGTTTGAATACTATCTTCAGTGCACCGTCAAGTTCACTAACTGTGTAATGGAGATGATAAAATAAAATCAACTACACCAGAAGGCTGAGGAAATTGATGAGGTATGTATAGCATATATAGATATATGTATATACACATAGTGCCTGACACATAGTGCAGAATGGGTGCAGAGGGACGTGTTTGCACAGTTATTGATCACTACACTAGCCAGCGTCAGTGAGTGCACGTTTCCTCTGCTTCCCCCACAAGGAAAACATCATATTCCAAAGTCACAGCAACAAGCTGATAACCTCTGGATTAATGGAGACCTTTTTTTCCACCTGTCCCCATCAATGTCTATTTGAGCAACAACTGTGTAGGAAAACAAACTGGTTGACTGGTCATAATATTCAACTGTTTTTCTAATGTTTTGCCATCAAGAAGAGACACAGCCTAAGGGTAAGTAGTTGAGCTAATTACTTTCAGGATCAAACAAGCAGGCTCAGCTTAACCTATAAAAAAATGCTACTTGGGAAAAACATTGCACAATTGATGAACTCTGGCAATTAAAGAAATGGAGCTAAAGTGCACTGTGAAAAGTACCCTGAGTTTTCATGAGAAAAATATTTTATTTATATGACATCAGTTCAGTTCAGTTCAGTTCAGTCACTCAGTTGTATCCAACTCTTTGTGACCCCATGAATCACAGCACGCCAGGCCTCCCTGTCCATCACCAACTCCCGGAGTTCACTCAAATTCACGTCCATTGAGTCCATGATGCCATCCAGCCATCTCATCTTCTGTCGTCCCCTTCTCCTCCTGCCCCCAATCCCTCCCAGCATCAGAGTCTTTTCCAATGAGTCAACTCTTCACATGAGGTGGCCAAAGTATTAGAGTTTCAGCTTCAGCATCACATAGATAACCCAAATTAGAACTGCTATATTTAAATAATATTTAAATATCTCTTTGTCTAAGGTCTTCCCTGGAAGCTCAGATGGTAAGTGTCTGCCTGCAATGCGGAGACCCAGATTCGATCCCTCGGTCAGGAAGATCCCCTGGAGAAGGATATGGCAACCCACTCCAGTACTCTTGCCTGGAAAATTCCATGGATGAAGGAGCCTGGTAGGCTACAGTCCATGAGGTCGTAAAGAGTCAGACACGACTGAGCGACTTCACTTTGTCTATGTGCTAATCATTTTATTTATATTTTGTTTGATTTTGCCTACACATTCTTAAGCCATTTTTGGCATTTTTTTTTTATAAAGTACATTGGAAAGTGTGAGATCAGGAATATATTGCTGATTTAGGTAATTATTAGCTTGGGATGAAGATTTATTTTCCTATTTCTCCCGTAAAGGATGGGAAGTATTTTTCAGTTACTGCACAACCCAAGAGTTTTCATATCAAAGTGTTCATTTATACGTGCTCTACTACAGTTTTCCAGATTGATTAGTTACCTGAAATGAATTTTAATTTAAGGAAGTTCATTTATGGTATTTGTCCACATCTTTAAAATATTATTTTCTTACACTGAGTGCACAATTTCTTTATCATTCTTGTGTTTCCATATTCAGTTGTCTTCATTATTTTTATCGAATGGTTTCCTTGAATCGCTGTACTTCTCTGTCATTTAATTCTAGAATTCAGTTGCCCAAAGCTGACTACTGCACTGGTAAAACTGTAAAACTACCTCCACCCTGGTCCATGAGGATTCTTCCCTAACAGGCCAAAGTTACATCAGTCTTAATTTATTGACAGCACATATGGCAAAATCATTTGCTCTCTGGTTTCATCTGTGTCTCTTTTGGCAATTCAGGAGTCTAGATTTCTTCTGCCCATAAAATACTTGAGTTGTGGACTATTATTTTTCAAATTACTAATATACTTTGAATTTTTTCCTGTTAGAATTCATTCTGATTCTCCATTGCCCAAACTACCCATCTATGCCTTCACTTCTTTTTTTCCAACTTTGCCTGGAATATTCGTTTCTTAACAATGAAGCGTTTTCAAAAACCACTAAAATATTAGTGAATAATCCCTTGTAATTTCAGAGCATATTTCTCTTGAAATTTTATATGATACAAAGCTATTATTTAAGTACATGTAATGAGAACTAAATTTTTGAATAAAGTAAAAAGAACAGAGGTAATAGATGCAAATGTTATACACTCCTTTTAAGAAAGACAGTAGAATGTTAAAAAAAATAAACAAAATGAAAGAGCTGTGAAAATCATACTTATTTTTGACCTTCAAATAGTACTAAGGACACTCAATCTATCTTCAAATATCTAGAAGCATGAATCATAGATCTGAAAGAAACTTAGTGAAATTTCAAATAAAAAAACCAACCTGAAAGCTGCTTCTTAACGCGTCTTTATTTATCTTCCTTCTGCCACACAGTGAAACTCACAGCACGTCTATACCTGCCTCCTCAGAGGTTTGCAGATTGCTATTTTCATTCCCACTTCTGGCCCTTTCTTGTTTTGATGTTGTTTTAAGACCTCTTACCATTTTAATGGCTACCCAGGAGCACACACTATTTCTCCAACATGTATTTTAAAATGTGACACTTGAACACTTGATTCTAGGTGATCTTTAACGGGTACTGTGAGCAATACAGTCGACTGGCAGTGCCCGGCCACCATCGTCACGGTGAATCATGCTCCTTGGGAACACAATGGCCCAGATTAGCACTCAGCAGTTATTGCCACCTCCTTTAAGTATGCTGTTTAGTGCTGCAATCACCGGAAAGCTTAAAACTCTACTTCTCAGACTTGCTTGCCACTAGGACTCTGGCCTCCCAGTTAGAAGCAGCTATAAGATATCTGAAGTGCACAAACGAGGTGGAGGCCATCTTATCTCCATACTGTTTTTGGCTGTTTCCTGCTGCCAGGAATATTTATAGAGATTCCAGCATACAATCACCAATCTGATGGGTATTGAGAGACTTTAGCCACTGAGGCAGCTGTGTTTCCCATATAGCATTCAGGCAGTTGCTCAATCCTTCCTTCCTGCTCCTAAGATTGCAGCTGCGGTCTAATCTCAAGCTCACTTTTTTCCATGTCAACCTTCTGATTGCCCAGCTTCCTCCTGGTGTGTGAATCTCACAGTATTATGTGAACCATTCCTGGGGGAGCCAGTCTAGCATCTGATTTCCAGCCTTCCAATAACTCCCATTATTAAAATTCACTCTATTTAAATCTGTTTAAAATGCATAATATGTTTTTCTTTCATGCACAAAACCCTATATGTCATAAGTACTAAATATAATGATAATGTTATATGCTAGGTCTCAGGCTGTTCATCTGTTTCACACAGAAAATATCACATCGACTTATTACACATGTTCGAGTTATGTGGTAATCCTGTTTTACTAATACTCTACTAAAATCCCCAGGCTTCTGGCTCTCCTTATGGGCAAGAAGACGCCAACATCCAAAAGCAAACCTCTGAAGATCACAGGTGCAAGCACACAGCAGCAATGCACACAAAAGCTAGGAGAAAAGAGCTGGTCAAAGGGATCCAAGTGTCTGTTACACAACTTTTGAGTCATGTGAGAACTGATAAGAGTTCAGTCTGTACTTTAGCCAAAGGGTTGACAAACGTGGTCTTAGGAGAATTCTCTTAACACTATAACACTGTGAAGAGAAAAGCATATTGTGCTATGGTATTCATGAAGTAGGTAGCCAAGAATGAATAAAGAATACATGCCTCAGCCAGTTAGGATGAGATACTCTTGACCATTCTAATTTTGATACAGCTTCAATATTACATCTAAGAAAGAGTTAGACATTGTACAGTATCACCTAAAGGCTCATCAGTCATGCCTGAGACTGTTGTTTTTTAGCATCTATTTGATAACCTAGAGAATGAATGAGGCATATGCTTTCAAATTTACAAGCATTACTAAACTAGTCAGCCTGTTAATACTCAAATTACAATTCAAATATGTATACTATCATGTAAGAAATGAATTGTCAGTCTATGTTCAATGCAGGATGCAGGATGCTTGGGGCTGGTGTATGGGGATGATCTGGAGGGATGAAGTGGGGTGGGAGGTGGGAGGGGGGTTCATGTTTGGGAGTTCGTGTAAAAAAATAAATAAATACAAAAAAAAAAGAGAGAAATAAGCAAAAAAAAAATGGCTTTGATCATATGATATCACTTACATGTGGAATCTAAAAAAAAAATGATACAAATGAACTTATTTACAAAACAAAAATAAATCTACATATATAGAAAGCAAACTATGGTTACCAAAGTAGAAAGCAAGGGCAAGGGATAGAAAGCAAGGGCAAGGGATAGATTAGGACTTTGGTATTAATATTACACAGTACTATACATAACATAGATAACCTGGAAGGACCCCCAATGTAGCACAGGGAACTAACCATGCTCAATATAATGATAATAATCAATAATAATAAGTATATTTTTATATTGAGTATAGCACTATATTATTATTATATTGATTATAGATCTACAATACCATAATAACTTATGGGGAAAAGATTCTGAAAAAGACTACATATCTATATGCATGTGTATGTGTGCTTGTGTGTGTGTGTATATATATATATAGTATACCTGAATCACTGCTGTACAACTAAAACTAACAAAACATTGTAAATCACCTATAATTCAATAAAAAATAAAGTAGTAAGAAAAAAACCAAATAGCCTTGATAAGAAAAACTTTCTTGCAAAGACATATACATATATTGTAGACATGTGTTAGAATTCAGATAATATACACACACACACATACACACACACAGAGATGTGTGTGTGCAAACACAATAACAATTAAAGTATGTGGCAATACCAAACAGTGTCCTTAAGAAATAAAGACATTTTTTAATGAGGGTCCAGAGGGCAAAGATAAGAATCGCCCTAAGTATAACTAGCTCAAACTGCAAAAAAAAAAAAAAAAAAAGGAAAAATCAGGATTACCTTCAAATTCATACAGGGTTACTTTGTGAATGAAATCAGGACAGAATAACTAGAAATAAGCCTGTTTATTTAGGGCACAAGGGAAAAAAGAAAAACGTCTTAGCCTTTGAGGTGGTTTGTGGATCCCTGAGGATGGAGGGCAGGATCTTTTTGTTTCATCTAATCACTGGCTGGTCGTCTGGCCCAGGTGTCTCAAATTTTCCCCTCACGGTCACTCCCTAACCTTCTCCACCTGCTCACTGCCTTGGCGAATGCTCTGCAGGGAAGGACATCAACACCCCACCACCCCCATCCCCTCACTACACCTCCAGCCCCGTGCTTCTTCTAAGTTAGATTTCAGCTCCAGTCAAGGTTGCAGCCTCAGCACATCAGAGGGAGAGAGTCAGTCAAGGTCAGGCTACTTACTTCCTTGTTCCCTACTCTGCAAGCTCCCCTCAAGCTACATATATATACCTATATATATGTAATTTTGAAAATTAATTTCCTTTGAAAAACACTTTAAAAAAAATCTATAAAATGACACTGCTTCCCATTTTGCATATACCTCAGGAACCATTTAGGGAGGCTTTTCCACATTAATCATGAGCTTCCTCTGCACAACAGTTATTTTTATCTTGGACATCTGCATTTAAAAATGCAAAATATTTATCTTTTAAACTGTTGGTTTAATCTAAACCAGTGTAAAATGTTTTATGGTTTAACTTCTTAGTCTTTCAAGTTTCTTTCCAAAATAAATATGTCCTGTGGCTCTTTGGTCTCACTTTTACAATCATCAGCTTTTGTTGTTGGCTTTTCCCCATGTGGAAAGGAATTGGGCTTAATTCCTTACAGAACGAAATTTTGAAAAATGTATTTGCCAGGGATGTGACCTTAGCCAACATGGATGATTCTAGATTTGGCTTCATACTTCTGGTTCTGGGTCAAAATGGATTTGTCCGGCATCTATTTGGAAAAGAAGTAATATGTGATTGGAACATTTTGAAAGGCAAGGCTAGTGACAGCCCTGGACTTGCTCCCTCCAACATCTTGAATCATCATTGCCTGGAGCAGAGTCCATCAATTGCCTCAGGAACAAAGGGTGGCGGTAATGAACGTGTTCATTGTACTGAAGGTTTTAGAAAAATGGGGACAAGCCCAGGACGGATGGGGAAAGAAATTAGGATATTCTTGTCACATGTGGGAATTCTACCCTGGACATTTCATATCGGTGATATATTTAAGCACCTTAGCTGACTGTTAGGTATTGAAAGAGATGGACCATAAAAGAAATGCATACCATCATCTTATCTAACACAAAAATCATTTTACCTAAGAAACAGGGAAATCCCAATTTGCCTTCTATAGTCATCACATATATTGATCCTAGATTGATGATTACTATACCTTGGTGCATCCGATAAAATATTCTAGTTCCCTAGTTTCAAAGGTAAAACTGTATGAGTTGGATGAATTAAAGATGTAAGTGTATCATTCTTAAATATTAAGTGAAATACTGAAAATAGCAGTCACCTTACCTTTTTCTTCCTTTTCTTCCTTTTCTTCCTTTTTATAATAAGCAATGCACATGTCTTTCATGGAACATATAGAATATTGTATTAGGTGGC
>SJYX01011433.1:248046-301387 GCA_006410675.1 Oreotragus oreotragus
AAAAAAAAAAAAAAAAAAAAGGAAAAATCAGGATTACCTTCAAATTCATACAGGGTTACTTTGTGAATGAAATCAGGACAGAATAACTAGAAATAAGCCTGTTTATTTAGGGCACAAGGGAAAAAAGAAAAACGTCTTAGCCTTTGAGGTGGTTTGTGGATCCCTGAGGATGGAGGGCAGGATCTTTTTGTTTCATCTAATCACTGGCTGGTCGTCTGGCCCAGGTGTCTCAAATTTTCCCCTCACGGTCACTCCCTAACCTTCTCCACCTGCTCACTGCCTTGGCGAATGCTCTGCAGGGAAGGACATCAACACCCCACCACCCCCATCCCCTCACTACACCTCCAGCCCCGTGCTTCTTCTAAGTTAGATTTCAGCTCCAGTCAAGGTTGCAGCCTCAGCACATCAGAGGGAGAGAGTCAGTCAAGGTCAGGCTACTTACTTCCTTGTTCCCTACTCTGCAAGCTCCCCTCAAGCTACATATATATACCTATATATATGTAATTTTGAAAATTAATTTCCTTTGAAAAACACTTTAAAAAAAATCTATAAAATGACACTGCTTCCCATTTTGCATATACCTCAGGAACCATTTAGGGAGGCTTTTCCACATTAATCATGAGCTTCCTCTGCACAACAGTTATTTTTATCTTGGACATCTGCATTTAAAAATGCAAAATATTTATCTTTTAAACTGTTGGTTTAATCTAAACCAGTGTAAAATGTTTTATGGTTTAACTTCTTAGTCTTTCAAATTTCTTTCCAAAATAAATATGTCCTGTGGCTCTTTGGTCTCACTTTTACAATCATCAGCTTTTGTTGTTGGCTTTTCCCCATGTGGAAAGGAATTGGGCTTAATTCCTTACAGAACGAAATTTTGAAAAATGTATTTGCCAGGGATGTGACCTTAGCCAACATGGATGATTCTAGATTTGGCTTCATACTTCTGGTTCTGGGTCAAAATGGATTTGTCCGGCATCTATTTGGAAAAGAAGTAATATGTGATTGGAACATTTTGAAAGGCAAGGCTAGTGACAGCCCTGGACTTGCTCCCTCCAACATCTTGAATCATCATTGCCTGGAGCAGAGTCCATCAATTGCCTCAGGAACAAAGGGTGGCGGTAATGAACGTGTTCATTGTACTGAGGGTTTTAGAAAAATGGGGACAAGCCCAGGACGGATGGGGAAAGAAATTAGGATATTCTTGTCACATGTGGGAATTCTACCCTGGACATTTCATATCGGTGATATATTTAAGCACCTTAGCTGACTGTTAGGTATTGAAAGAGATGGACCGTAAAAGAAATGCATACCATCATCTTATCTAACACAAAAATCATTTTACCTAAGAAACAGGGAAATCCCAATTTGCCTTCTATAGTCATCACATATATTGATCCTAGATTGATGATTACTATACCTTGGTGCATCCGATAAAATATTCTAGTTCCCTAGTTTCAAAGGTAAAACTGTATGAGTTGGATGAATTAAAGATGTAAGTGTATCATTCTTAAATATTAAGTGAAATACTGAAAATAGCAGTCACCTTACCTTTTTCTTCCTTTTCTTCCTTTTCTTCCTTTTTATAATAAGCAATGCACATGTCTTTCATGGAACATATAGAATATTGTATTAGGTGGCGTTAAGGAATTTAAAAGAAATCTTACTCTCCAAGATACTATAATCCAAACACACCTTTTTGTTACAAATCTCAGAAGTTACCTTGCACTCAAAATATTCTCCACACTTCAAACACACAAAATCCAATGTAACCAGCCTTCTCGACTAGGGCAGAATTGGCACAGGAAAACAGCCTTCCCACCTGGGCTATTTAGATGCGGATAGAAGATTCACTGTCTCAAGGACACTCTGCCAAAGTAGGTGCTTGTCGCTGGTCTCCAGCTAGAGCAAACTCCTGTCAGCCTAAGTGTCACATGGTTTTAAATGGGGCCATCCCAGCACATTCATCAGTCCAAAGAACTCATGACTGAAAGACTAAATTTACAGCGTTCACAGAGAAAATTCATATATATTGCACAATAGCAAACATTTCCAGAAAATTCATACTGATAACAGAAAGCTTTTAGAACAGTTTAGGGTTATTTAGAATTTCTTTTAAGAATGTATTTTCTCTTTATAACTTTTCTATTCATTTTTTCTAAGGCCTCTTTCAATTAACAAACTGATTAAACCATTTCAAATGGGACTAAATCCAAAAGTAAAAGCTTACCACCTGCACTTTTTTTGGTAGCCTCTCTGAGGCTGTTTTTAAATATAATATACTTTCCAATTGAATTAGTTGACAGTAATAATGTTTCCAATATTTATACTCTTTATAAAATGTGCATTGAGGGTATGCCTATATTTTACCTTACTTAAAAGTGTACATGTTGATAAAATGAACATAAGATGGTTCAAATGATGAGGTTCATCTGGCATGTCCAGAGATTACTAACCTCATTTGTTTTTGTTTTTTTAAAATTTTTTAAATAAATGTACCCCACCCCAGTACTCTTGCCTGGAAAATCCAGTGGACAGAGTAGCCTGGTGGGCTGCAGTCCATGGGGTCGCTAACAGTCGGACAGACTGAGCGACTTCACTTTCACTTTTCTCTTTCATGCATTGGAGAAGGAAATGGCAACCCACTCCAGTATTCTTGCCTGGAGAATCCCAGGGATGGGGGAGCCTGGTGGGCTGCCGTCTATGGGGTCACACAGAGTCAGACACGACTGAAGTGACTTAGCAGCAGCATAAACATATATATGTCTATAAGCAAAAAACATATAATCATAAAACCAGAGGGGCAAATTGTTTTTAGATATTATAGAAACAACTCTGCTACTTTGGTCTTCTGTCATCTCATGTAAAAAGTTTATTTCATTGCATGAATTTCTTACATTATTACAAAAATTTTTTTAATCGAAGACAATTTGGAAAACACATTTCATACCAAAATTACTACATCATAGACTAGGCTGACATCGGCAAAATTTTGAAATACATAGAATTTTCTGAAATTCAGCATGCAACTGTCATTTTCCTTTACTTTTTTAGGGGCTCTTATATTTCTACTGTTTCAAGTACACGCTTTGCTTCCCCTTCTGTCTGTATGTGTGTGGTCAGTCACTCAGTTGTGTCTGACTCTTTACGACCCCATGGACTGTAGGCTGCGAGGCTCCTCTGTCCATGGGATTTCCCACACAAGAATTCTGGAGTAGGGTGCGATTTCTTATCTGTATAACTTCTAATAAACTCCTATTTTTAACTCTCATCTGGCTCTGAATAGTATTCATATTTGCTTATTGCAAAGTCATTCCCAAATAGCTCATTAACATCTCAAATATCCAATACTGAACTAATTCATTATTTACTCTCCAAAAAAAGTTCTTCCTAGTGAGGTTCCTAACTCTTTAAAAGGACTATCTCCCATTTTCTAACAGTAGGGCTCAGTTGGTAAAGAGTTTGCCTGCAATGTGGGAGACTTGGGTTCTATCCCTGGGTTGGGAAGATTCCCCTAGAGAAGGGAATGGCTACCCACTCCAGTAGTCTTGCCTGGAGAATTCCATGGACAGAGGAGCCTGATTGGCTACAGTCCATAGGGTCACAAAGAGTCAGACAAAACTAAGTGACTAACACTTTTTTTTCATACTTTCTAACAATAAATATCCCAAAGTCATCTTTTATTCTCTCCTTCCCTTTATCCCTCTTCCGGTCATTGTGCATATCCTTGTGCCTATCTCTAGAAGTTACTTCCTCTTTATTTACTCCCAGTACCTTGATTTACACATCATTTTCTTTCTTTTATACTTTTTATTGAGCTGTAACACATATATAGGAAAATATATATATAACATAAATACAGAAAATACACATATACCTGTAACCTATATACAGAAAGACGTACAAAATGAACAGCTTGATGCAGTTCTACAAATATCTAGCACCAAGATCAGAAGCAAAATCTCATGGATACCCTAGAACATCTCTCATGCTCCCTCCCAGCCCCTAACACCAGAGGGAAACCGCCATCCTAATGGATTAGCCATTAGGATGACTAATGACTAATGACTACCTTTGGCCTGTACCAGTAGGACTGGCCTCTGAATTGAGCATCCCATCTCTAGTCTCTCGTCAGTTCTATACATAACCACCAAAACATCCCTCCGACACATATTTGTCCATGGTATTCTCTTGCCCCAGACTTCCACTGGTTTCTCCACTAGATTCCAGAATGAAATCCAACTTCTTGATATGGCCTGCAGTGACCTTTCCCAACCCCAATTAATTCTCAGTACTCTCCAGTTTATCCTCTTGATTCCTTTTAAGTCCTCTGGAAGTTGTAAGCACTGGTTTATCTAAAAGGAAGACAGTGCTAATGGTTGAATAGAGTCACTGCGATAATAAGGATTTCAGTCCAGGTAACAGGTGTGGTTGATACTTGGGGAAGGACAGGTAATAATGGAGAAGAAAGAAGTGCTGAAATCATATTTACTCCCTGACATAGTCTCTATACAAAGAATAAAACATTAGCAACTAGGTAAAATGGGGTAAAGGAAACCATTTGGTTCATTTCTTCATTCATTCATTCAGCAGTCATTTAGAGGCACATTCATAGGTGAATATGCCGATGCTGCCACGATTCCACTGTATACCTGTCTTCATTCACACAGAGGTCCCCATTCTCCTCTGCCACTGGTTTGGCACCTATGGAAATGCTAATTTCATTTGAAAATAAGCAACTTCTTGAAAGAGCTATATTCATTTGCAAGCCTGTCTCTTGCCAGATATTCAAAAGCAGGTGCAATGGGGTCAGCTACCTCTGAGATATAAACAAAAGGTTGCGTGTATGAGTCAGTTTGACCTTTACCAGCAGAAAACAGGAGAACCAGAGCTGAAAGCAGCAGCTTATGTACTTAGTTAATCCAGTGGCATGAATAAGCAGAGTGTAAAAGGTACAAGTGTTTTCAACGAATGTGGATTAAATGTAGGGCTCCTGCTTGATATTCATAGATGAAATGTGGCTAAAGGCTGGAATTTCTTTTTCATGGACCCCCACCTCATGGACAGATGCATGCAATGAATTATTACATTTCTCTCTCCAAAAGCTTGGAGTTTCTCACCCAACAACTTCATCACCTATATAAGTAGATATTAATGTCAAGTCCATCAAACAACAAAATAATCTTTCTTTTGGCAAGTAATAAAAAGCACTCTGTTCCTATATTTGGAATTATTTCAAATACTTTTCTCATTCACCTTAGTGATCCTTCTTAAACTCTTTTGCAACTTGCTTCTTCAAAATAAAATTCTACTTGAAAAGTACTTTTTCTCCTTCCTAATATCTTTCAGGAGGATGATTTCCTATGGTAAATGCCCTGCAGCTAATTTCAGAGAATATTAAGCACTGTTTCTTTTTACTTGTGTATATTAATACTTAGAAATGTCCTAGAAGGTAATGAACTTAACTTGTCTTGGCACAAAGTATACAGACTGTGAGCAGTACAGTCTGGGAGCTCTAGTCTGGTTTTCTGGGCTTAATTGAGCATACAATTTTTCACTTGCAGATTTTTGGCACTGGAGAAGAAGAATATTGGTAGCATGACATGCATCCCAAGAGAACTGAAAACAGAGTTCATTTCCAACAGTGGCATTAGGTTCCATTTTGCCTTCTCAATAAATGACTTACACAATGTAGACCCCCGCATCTGTTGAATCAACTAACAAATAATGCACACATGTGTATAAGTACAAAATACGGAGGCACATACAGCCTGACATTTCACTGGGAAGAGGCCCATGGCAATCTGAGCACCTTCTGCACCACCATTCTGAGTCCTGTGAACTGACACCGGTGTGTCATGAGTAAGTCGATGCACTGGGGCTTTCTCAGAGCATCGTTCTGGCAGCCCTCAGAGGTCACTGAGGTCAGTGTGTGATAACAGAGAGCATTTCTCACATAAGTCAGGTCCATCTTTCCTCTTTCACTCCTGCTGTTTATTTCAGTGGCATCACAGGGCCTTGTTCTGGGTTTGAGACAATCAGAAGATTTTCTATGAGCTTCTAGCAGGGCTCAGAAAACAAAAACCCTGCTGAGGGGGTCACAGATAGAACCAGTTAGGTTTTCCTTAGTGTTTTCTTCGATCCCAGGAAGTTTTTTATGCAGATTTATGGGAGATGCTCTTATTTTTTGTGGGTCTCTTTGCACAAGAGAAAAGTGCATATTAATAACCAGGCTTTCTAGTCAATTTTTTTTTTGATGCACTTAGCAACACAGAATCTTTGCCAAAGGCCCAGGTGCATATCTCATCTGTGGCAAAGTCATAAATTGATGACCTGTTACTTGTTTTCTCAACGTTGTATTGAACTGAATTTGTTGAAAAAATTACATACACACAGAGAAGTGCTCATTGGAACTATAATATATACAAAGTGAAAATACCATGTAGTCACGCCCCCACCCCATTCCTTCAAGAGAAACCACCATCCTGATTTAGCCAATATCACTGATTAGTTTACATGATTTCTGAATTTTATATAAGTGGATTCATAAATGATGTACCCCAACGTGTCTTGTTTCTTTTACTTAGTATTATGAGACGTACCTTATATTGTTGCATATTTTAGAGTTCATTAATTCTCATTCCTGTTTAGCATTCCTCTGTAGAAACAGAACGAGAGGAATTCTTTTTACCCTTGAGGAGCACTTAGACTGTCAGCTCGGTGTGCCTGTGAATAATGTTGCTATGAGTGTTCTTGTGTATGTCCTTTGGTACACACCATTTGGTGCACATTTGTATATATTTCTGCCGGATATAAACCTAGGAGTGGATCTACTGGTGTCAGAATACACATATGCTCAGTTTTAATGCCAAATAGTTTTCCAACAGGTTTGATCAAATTGACACACCAAGCAGCAGGGTCTGAATGCTGGTATTTTCAGTTTCTCATCATGGCCATTTGACAGGTATGTCATAAGATAATATTATAATTTGTATTTCCCTGATGATTAATAAAGCTGACAAACTTTCACTAGATATTAGTATGTACTGGGAAACCTCTTTTTGAAGAGTTATATTGATAACTTTTGCCTGTATCAGGGTTTCTGATTTTTTTTCTTATTGACTTCGGGGAGTTCTATATTCCAGTTACAAATCCTTTGTCCAGTATATGTGTTACAAACACCTTTTCCCATGCTGTGTCTTTATTTCATTCCATTTTGCATGCCTTCACACCCTCTTCATGGTGTTTTTATAAAGATAAGTCCTTAAGTTCAATATAATACAATTTACAAAGATTTTTCCTTAGAGCTAGAAATATTTCCCTATCCCAAAGTGTCACAGAGATATTCTTGCATGTCGTCTTCCAAAATATTATATCTTTCATGTTTATATCCATTTTTGAATGTTATGAGGTAATATTCAAGATGCATTAAAAACACGTTATTCTTAACTGAGTTGACACTCTTCTTCTTTTTTTTTTTTCTGTATTGTTGTTCAGTCACAGTCATGTCATGTCCGACTCTTTGATTCACCATCTCACGGAGCTTGCTCAAACTCACATCCATTGAGTCAGTGATGCCATCCAACCATCTCGTCCTCTGTCATCCCCTTTTCCTCCTGCCTTCAATCTTCCCCAACATCATGGTCTTTTCTAATGAGTCAGCTCTTGTGGCCAAATTATTGGAGCTTCAGCTTCANCATTGAGTCAGTGATGCCATCCAACCATCTCGTCCTCTGTCATCCCCTTTTCCTCCTGCCTTCAATCTTCCCCAACATCATGGTCTTTTCTAATGAGTCAGCTCTTGTGGCCAAATTATTGGAGCTTCAGCTTCAGCACCAGTCCTTCTGATGAATATTTAGGGTTGATTTCCTTTAGGATGGACTGGTTGGATCTCCTTCCAGGGCAAGGGACTCTCAAGAGTCTTCTCCAACACCACAGTTCGAAAGCACCAATTCTTCAGTGCTCAGCTTTCTTTACAGTCCATCTCTCACATCCATACATGACTAATGGAAAAATCATAGCTTTGACCAGATGGACCTTTTTTTGGCAAACTAGCGTCTCTGCTTTTTAATATGCTGTCTAGGTTTGTCATTTATTTTCGTTCAAGGAGCAAGCATCTTTTAATATCGTGGCTGCAGTCAACATCTGCAGTAATTTTGAAGCCCCTAAAAATAAAGTCTGTCACTGTTTTCATTGTTTCCCCATCTATTTGTCATGAAGTGATAGGACCAGATGCCATGATCTTCGTTTTTTTGAATGTTGAGCTTTCAGCCAGCTTTTTCACTCCCTTCTTTCACTTTCATCAAGAGGCTCTGTAGTTTCTCTTTGCTTTCTGCCATAAGGGTGGTGTCATCTGTGTATCTGAGGTTATTGATATTTCTCCTGGCAATCTTGATTCCAGTTTGTACTTCATCCAGCCTGGCATTTCACATCATGTACTCTGCATATAAGTTAAATAAGCAGGGTGACAATATACAGCCTTGACATACCTCTTTCCTAATTTTGAACTAGTCCATTATTCTATGACCAGTTCTAACTGTTGCTTCTTGACCTGCATACAGGTTTCTCAGAAGGCAGGTAAGATGGTCCCATCTCTTTAAGAATTTTTTGTATATCGTCTGAAATTTAAGATGATCCAGGTAAAGTCTCAATATGTCATAGTTTGAATATTCTCTTACCTGGGAAAATACCTCTCTGTAATATAAAAGTGAAAGTGAAGTTGCTCAGTCGTGTCCGACTCTTTGCAACCCCATGGACTGTAGCCTACCAGGCTCCTCAGTCCATGGGATTTTCTAGGCAATAGTACTGGAGTGGATTGCCATTTCCTTCTCCAGGGGATCTTCCCAACCCAGGGATTGAACCCGGGTCTCCCGCATTGTAGACAGACGCTTTACTGTCTGAGCCACATCTAACTAACAGCTAGTCTCAAAAGTCTGGGTAAAGGAAAACAAAAATACTATTATTATTCAAGTAGAAAACTGTATTTTCTGTCCTACTTCTGCAATGTCTTTTGAACAAATGAAGAAGGAGAAAAAAAAAAAAACTACAATTTTAAAATGACAGAAAAAAAAAATGCACTGGACAGATAATTTGAATTTGCTCTGTCCTCAGCTGCATGAGCGTTAGCTGCAGCTGCAGAAATGCAACTTGGAAACATCATCAAGTCTCCTTTCAGGGGACTTCCCTAGTGGCCCAGTGGTCAAGAATCCACCTGCCAATGCAGGGGATGTGAGTTGGATTCCAGGTCTGAGAACTAAGATCCCACGTGCCATGGGGCAACTAAGCCTGGACAGTTCACCTATAGCATCCACGCGCTTTGCAGCCCATGAGCTATGAAAATCCCACACGATACAACTAAGACCCGGTGCAGCCAAAAATAAATAAATAGAAAAATAATTTTTAAAACACTTTCCTTTGGGGATTGCTTTTCCAATCCATAGAAAAGGTGTTGTAATATGAAACCCAAATATGCCACATTAAACAAATGTAATTTCATGCTTTTGGGTAACATGCATTTAAATTTTATTTACAGTTTTGATGGTTTACCACTACTCATTACTTTTTTATCTAAGAAACCAAACAAGATATAGGATTCTAATTACAAAAGGGCTATTTTATAAAATATTTTGTCTTGCTTAGCACTGTCCTACAGGGCTCACTGCTATGATGAAAATGTCCCACAGCTCCAGACCTGCACGGCACTGTCCAGTACAGTAGCTATAACCACATGCATCTATCAACAAATGTGTCTAGTGAGACCAAGCAACTGAATTTTCAATTCCATTTTATTTTAATTCATTCAGATTTAACTATAAATAGCTATGTGTAGCTAGTGGCTACTGAATTAGCACTGTACAGGTCTAACGAATCTCAAAAATGTGCAATTTTCAAGGAATTATGCCCATGGTAAGATGGAACAAGGCAGCACTAATCTTGCAAATGATTAATTACATAGGGATTTGTGCAACTAAGCAACCAGCTCCAGCCTAAAGATAGAATGAGTAAGGATTATAGTTCTGGACACACACACACACACACATACCTGAATATTTTTGCCCAGGAAATTCAGTGCCAGTTTGGAAGGCAGTATAACTTCTTATTACCAATTACTGTTTTCTCTATATATAACCTAGAGCTAAGTCTGCGAGATATTTGGCAAGATTCCTACCACGCATTCCATAGACTACGAATCAAATACCACCTTTATCCGAGTTCTAGGAGAGAGACCAAGTTTACTTTTATAGGAACCTTAATCAAAAATCTCTTGAAGAAATCACTACCTGCAATTCCAAAGCATACAAAAGTTTATTCTGTATCATAAGTTGATGAACTATTAAAATACCCAATTAAATTTTGTAAATATACTTTGGTATAGCAAATTTCAATGTGTTTTAAATATACTTTATACCTTTAAGATAATTTAATATGTTCATATTGACATATGAGAATCCCAGGGACAGTGGAGCCTGATGGGCTGCCATCTATGGGGTCACATAGAGTCGGACACAACTGAAGCGACTTAGCAGCAGCAGCAGCAAAATAATTTAATATGTTCATATCGACATATATCATCTTCTTTTTATAATTATAATTTAATATCATCCTAACATTTACTCTTGAAATTACAATCTATGTTCATTAATGCAACTTATTTTACATTGCTTGTTGTGCCATATATGACAGAATTTAAATAAATTTTAAGTACTAATATTCAGTTTCAAAATAATTTAATGAGCCCAAATTTACAACATGGATATTTCTTGTCACAAAGAAAACTATTTTATATATACATATATAAGTATAATCTAGTTAGGAACAGAAAGGAGGGGAGGGAGGTATTTGTTTCATTTTATACTGTTTTGTTTAGCAAAATAAAGTGCTGGTGTTTTTCAAAGAGAAGCTTGTTTCCAACAGATTTTATTTTTTTTTACTGAAGTTTAGTCGATACACGATATTAGTTTCACATGTGCAACATAGTTATTATTAATATGATGAGGTATGTATTCCCTCAGTACCTACTCTGAGAGCTTTTATCATCAATGGAACTTGGATTTTGTCAAATTCTTTCTCTGCATCTATTGAGATGTGTGTGTGTTTGTTAAGTCGCTTCAGTTGTGTCTGACTCTGCAACCCTATGGACGGTACCCCACCAGGCTCCTCTGCCCATGGGATTCTCGAGGCAAGAGTACTGGAGTGGGTTGCCATGCCCTCCTCCAGGGGGCCTTTCTGACCCAGGATTGAACCTGTATCTGTTACATCGCCTGCACTGGCAGGCAGGTTCTTTACCACTAACAGAAGCCCATCTACTGAGATGATCATATGATTATCTTTTGTCTCATTAATGTGGTGTGTAAATTGATATGTATGTATTGAACCAACCTTGCATCTTGGGATAAATACCACCTGATCATGGTGTACAATCCTATTAATATATTGTTCAACTGGTTTGCTACTATTTTGTTGAAGTTTTTGCATCTGTGTTTATTAGGGATATTGACTGTAATTTTTTTTGGTACAGTCAAACATTTTTGGTACAAAAATTGTCTATTTTTATATCTTTATTAATCAAATATGATTTTGACTACTTAATTTGGAATAAGCTGTCACATTCTATGCATTTCTGAGTGGCAGTAGAAGAAACCATTCTTTACCACTACATATACGGCTGTGAAGTTCCTTCAGCTGCAGCATATATACTGAGAAATTTTTGGATGTGAAGATTGGAGCACAGATAAGCAGTGTTTTTGATTTAGTTCAATAAATACAAAAATACATTTGTTTTCTTTCTTAATTTGGCACTATGTGTTACAAAGATTCTTAAAAATTTTTATAGCAATTCATTTCACCTTTAGGGAATCTCTCCCAAAGAAAAAATCCAAATGATAAGGAAAATTATAAAGTTGTATATTACAGAGCTGGTTAAAATAGTGAATGCTTACATATAACTTTACATTCAATAACAGAAGAATAGGGAAGTACATTTTAGGAGGATCCTTTCAGATTTACATAAAGTAAATAATGGTTATAATGACCATGCACAAACAAATACATTTACTATCGCGGTCTTCAAACTCTATCACAATAACAACAACAAAAAAACTAAGACGTTATTAAACAAGAACTAGGAACTGAAACTCTAGTAAATATTCTAGAGTGCTAGAAAGCTAAGCTCAGAGATTATTGAAAAATAATAGAAAATTATTGATAGATTGATAGTCAGCTGAGTAAACAGATGATAAATACACTGACAGGTATATAAATATAGATACTATCACAGGTATTTCACATGTAAAATTAAAACAGGAGACACAATATCATTTGTGTAAAATGCAAAGATATACTACATAGGGAAAATAATAACAATGGTTGTAATAGGACAGAGGATTTTTATTGCCATAAAAGTAATTTTTTACAGAAATTAAGAATTTCTTTCTTCCAATTACTTCCCTCAGCTTAAGCCATTGAAGTATTTTTCCCTGATACTATACATTTCTATACGTGCTTCCCAGGTGGCACAGTGGTAAAGAATCCTCCTGCCCATGCAAAAGACGCAGTTTCGATTCCTGGGTCGGGAAGATCCCCTGAAGGAAATGGCAATCCACTCCAGTATTCTTGCCTGGAAAGTTCCATGGACAGAGGAGCCTTGGGTTTCAAAGAGTCAGACATAACTGAGCATCTGAGCATGCACTAACATACATCTCTATAGCATACTCGAAGAATGGATAAATTTTTCTTTGGAGAGAAATTAAAGTTGAACTATCTCCAGAGGGTGATTAGAATCATGATATCCTTACTTTACAAATGAGAAAACAGATCCAGAGACATTAAGCACTTGTCACCTTCCCCCAGCATTTTCCCCATTTGCCCCCAAATTACTAGTGAGCAGTGAAAACTGTTCTAAAGATTTTGTAGGGGACTCAGTAAACTATTCAAAATCACTTCAAAAGTCATTCCCTGATAACCTTGTTCTCTCCAGTTTTACTCTTCCCTTGACACCAGTCCTGATTCTCCTCTTTCACTCACACAGGGCACCTAACCCACCGTCTATTTCACAGAGCAATCGCTCTTGCCCCTACACTTGCACACAGGATTGACTCTCTTTGGTGAACGACACAATCTACGTGCTTTAATGGTAGTTTAGCAACCAGGTGTTACTCGCCTCAGCTAAGCAGCTTAATCAAAGTTATGTGCAGTACCCTTCCTGAGCAGAAAGAGGACAAGCTTCAATGACAGCCACTCCAATCCCCAAACGAGGACATATCTGGGTCCACAAGAGACTGTCCCAAGATCCTGATTCTTGAAGCTCTCCATCCTGCCAAGCATTGTTATGATGGTGGGCACCTTAGCTATTAAGTATAGGCTGCAGGTGAATTGAGACTGCAAAGAAGCATTGAGAACCTTAGACATTTTTCTCGGTCACTCTGCAGTCATCAGAAGTTTATCATTCTAACTCCTTTAAAGATAGCAATGGAATAGGAAATGGCAACCCACTCCAGTATTCTTGCCTGGAGAATCCCAGGGATGGGGGAGCCTGGTGGGCTGCCGTCTATGGAGTCACACAGAGTCGGACACGACTGAAGTGACTTAGCAGCAGCAGCAGCAGCAGGTGAACTGAGACTGCAAAGAAGTATTGAGAACCTTAGACATTTTTCTCAGTCACTCTGCAGTCATCAGAAGTTTATCATTCTGACTCCTTTAAAGATAGCAATGGAATAGGAAATGGCAACCCACTCCAGTATTCTTGCCTGGAGAATTCCATGGACAGAGGAACCTGGCGGACTACAGTCCATGGGGTTGCGAGAGCTGGACCCATCTGAGTGACTTGCACTTTCACTAGATACCAAGGCTGGCTTCTTTGGCAGCCCCCTTAAAAGTGGATGACCTCTTCCGCAAAGTGCCATGTTCAACTATCCACTTTGTTTTTGCCTGATTTCCTTTGGCAGTAAGCTCTCCTGAGGTCTAACAGCATTCTCATCTGAAGGATTCCTAATCTAGTAGCCCCTCAATGCCCAGCCCCAGCAGTTGCCAACAACCCAATGCCACTTCCAGTTCCTCTTGGGTCACTATTTTGTATACAGCCCCCCAGCAAATCAAATAGTAATAGTAATTAAGTCCATCATGTTCTTGACAACTCTGTTGAAACAGCTTGACTTAGGAACATTAAATATAAGCTAAAAATCAGATAAATATAAAGCACAATTCTCCCTCCTACCAGAAGAAAATGTCATTTGCACTCTAAAAAAGAGCATTTTTCCCTAAAACCAGTGGGCTTTCTTTTTCCAAGAAGATATGTTTTTCTCTCTAAAGATCAACATAAGAGGCAATATGATGTGAATAACAGTTTAAAACTTATTTCTTTTTAATGCTCCAGTAATGAAATTCTGGTCTGTCGCTTGAATACCTTGTGATGATCAAAAAATCTTGTGTGATCCTAGACCCCCACCAGACCTATAGCTTTCATTTTAAAATTGCTTTTTCCTGGGACAGTATTGAAGAGAGCCCAGGTAAACAGGCTTTGTCAGAGAACCTACTAACCACAGGATGTTAAAGGGAAATAATTATCATTATTTTTACATTTAAGTCCTTGACACTATCAGTCTGTTCTTTCTCTTTATTCAAGTATTTCATAAGAAAAAAAATGGAAGGCAGCAGGAAGGGAAGGAGGGGGGAAGAGAGCAAAAGAAAGAGATAAACTGAGGTTATATTTATTTGAATTATGGTTTAGTTAATTTAATTTCCTCCACATTGAAGAAACCCTAGTCTTTTGGTGTGAAGATCTGATGAATAATTTAATTATACAATTATAGGATTTGCTGCTTGAGGCTTCCTTTGGAGGTAGAGACACTTCCAGAAAGCTATTATCTCTTCTTTACCTCAAGTAATTATATAACTTCTAAGCTTGTGAGGACTAAGCCGAGGATTAAATTTTACATTCTACGCATCTGGCTAATCATTGCTAAGCTCCCCCTGGCCCATCAGAAAGACAGACATTGGCCCTGGTCATTGTAAACTACAGCAAGGAGACTGGATGCGTCAAGCACAAATTTCCTGAGATTTATTTAACCTTCAAGAATGTTGAAAACCCTGGTGAAAACAGCATTCCAGCTCAAATGTCTGCCTGAATCACCTTATATAATTGCATGAGAAACAATCCCATAAGGTGGCAGAACCAGATGTTTGGGAAAAATCTTTATTTGACTCTACATTTCTAAAATGGTGTTCATCAAATTAGTATTCAGAAATAAACGATGTTCCTGAAGATAATGTGGCTGAGCTGGGGCAAGCAGGGAAGCTAACTTCTAAAGTTAGTACTAAGTGATGTTTTTCAGTGGAGGAAATGTGTTCAACATTTTTTCAGGAATTGTTCAAATGAAGAATATTTTACAAACTTCAAAAAGTAAACTGGAAATCATCTAACCTATTGTGTTTCAAAGTCAATATTTATCTCACTAACACAGGTGGGTGAGGTAGGTATTAATAGTTACTGAATGTACTGTGGAACAGATTTAACCACTTTTGAAGAAAAGGGATCCAATTTTTCCGAGACACTCAGGAAGAGTTTTAGTCAGTAAGCTCCCCACAACCATCCTACCTGCCCAGGATATAATTTAAGGTTCTGATTGTGCCAAGGACACCTTCAATCAGTTCATTTACTGTAGCAGCTTGAATTGTTGATGCCATTCCTTTTTAAAATTTAAATTTGTTTAAATAAATCAAACTCCATTCACAGTAGAAAATAAATAACTATATTTAACTGTTTATTATATAAATCAGGGGGTGTTCATTACAGTAAACTCCCAAGTACAAATAATCAGAAAATGTATTGCTCCTTACTTCAGTGGAGGTCAAGCTGTTTATTGCTGTGAGATGGCAGAGCCCTGAGTGATAAGAACAGATCCATATAACCAGATCTGTGGACTTCTTTGTCACAGTTTACTGGAGGAAGGACAGGATGGAGGCAGATAGTAATAAGCAGACTAGCTATTTAGATGCTGTGCATCTGTTCCCTCATCACCATTTGTTATACTTTTAAATATTTATGCCACTGTGGGCAAATAAACCAGGTACATCATATCCCCACTCTGAAAATACTTATTTTAATAATATTATGCGGGTGGTATGACAGAATGGAAATGTTTGACCCCTGTTGTGAGACTTTGCAAAATTTAACCTTTTTTAAAAATCCTAGCACTGTTCTTCACAATAATGAACCCTCCCTTACCTACTAACAGTATATTATTCTATCATTTTCCATTTTTAAAACATAAGGTTTCCAAAGTTAGAATTTCAGAATACTGTTGTTGCTTTTACATAGCCTAAAACATTTTGAAAAACATATTCTAATTTAATATTAAAACATGAAGGGACAAATAGAATTCTATTTGTAGAAAGTTGTTTTGCAATCAACTCGATTAAAGTTATTCCCTCTTCTGAAGTGAAATAGGAAGCATTAAATTTTTGCCAAGTATTAGAAACCATTCCCCTAAAATTTTCATAAAAATTTTTAAATAAATTTAATTCAATTTATAGTACATACTACCCTGGGTCAGAAAGATCCCCTTGAGAAGGGCATGGCAATCCACTCCAGTATTCTTGCTTGGAGAATTCCATAGACAGAGGAGTCTGGCAGGCTATAGTCCATGGGGTCGCAAAGAGTCAGACATGACTGAGCAACTAAGCACACACACAGTAAATAAGCACATTTCTTTTTATTATATAGTTGGGAGGTGTTCATCACAGAAAACTAGGAAATACAAATAATTAGTAAGTATATTTATATTAAACCTCATTTTTAAATTCAGGATAATCATATGTATACTACTGAGTTCTTGGGACTAAATAAGATAGATTGGTAGACAGGTGGCAGACGGATAGAAAGCCCAGAATCTCATCACTGCTAATCTGGTAAAAGTTAGAAAAAGAGTCAATTTATAATAATTTCTGGGATTTTTACAAATAAGCTATAATGCCATGCTTTTTCTTTTGATCCAACTGCTTATCCATGTTTATTTGAACAGGAAAATAAATCAAGCACCAACTAAGCTCATAGCTAAAAAAACTTAGAGGATTAATGTCACTTTGTCTTCAATTAAAAAAATGCGTTTCTGAAATTCTTCTTCTCTGTTTGTCTTCCCAAGTAAAAGTTACTTGAGATCTTAATTAAGTTCAGCCCTAAGCATGAATATTATTAATCAGTGATTTCTTAAATCTCGGCATCTCAATTTAAGGAGCCATCCCAAAGGCCTTCCTTTGAGTTCCTTCCCTACTATGTTACTGACTCAGATTCCTGCTCTGCTGTACCTCTCTCTTAGTCTGCTTATCTAAAATTAGAGGTAGCAAAGCCCTCAAAGCTTACAGGCTCCTCTCCAGAAGGGATGGGAATGAGCTTTCATGTTAGACCACAGTGTCCTATGCTCTTTCTTTCAGAGGGCTGCCACTTACACGAGTAGAAAAAACCAAAAAAGATGGAAGACTTAAGTCTCAAACCTTAATATATATGAGAATTTAGAAGAAAAAAAAAAAAGAATTTGGGTAATCTATTTATCCTAAGCAAGTATTTATTAATAAAGAAAATAAAATATACATTTCTGGCTTATTACAAGGGTTAAATGAAAGCATATGCAAAAAGCTTTTAAGATCCCAGAGACACACTACTTTTATTAATGCAAAAAACTTAGCTTGGAGATTAAAGTTAGTCAATTACTCATAAGCCCATTTTTATCATCAATTTTATTGAGGGGTAACTTACATACAGTAAAAAATACTCAGAGAAACATAAATAGATGATAGTCTTAAGAGTTTTGATAAATGTATACACTTGTAAAACAAATATTAGGCTATAATCAAGATACAGAACATTTCCACACACCCCCAGAAGGCATGCCGGCGCCTCATCGCAATCAGCCTCACCGCTCCCAGCATCAGACCACCACTGCTGTGCTTCTGTCTCTCTAGATTACATGTGTGTCTTTTCGTTTTCACATAAATAAGTAAGTACTGCTTTGTGCTTGGTTTATTTTGCTTAGTATTATGCCTTTGAGATTCATCAGTGATATCACGTTCATCAGTAGTTTTTTTTTCTCTACTGATGAATAATCTTCCATCATAAGATATAAAACTATTCGTTTATCCTTTCACCGGTTTCTGAGACATAGTTCCCAGTATGGCGCTATTATGAATAAAGATGCTATTAACACTTATTTAAAGGCATGTGTGTGGATACATAATTTCAATTCCTGAAGGGTAAATATTGAGTAGACTCACTGAACTGCTGAATATATGTTCAATGATATAGGAAATAGCTAAACTATTTTCCAAAGAGGCTATTACATTTTTGTATCCCCACCAGCAATGCATGAGACTTCTAGCTGCTCTGTCTCCACATNATGGAAGACTTAAGTCTCAAACCTTAATATATATGAGAATTTAGAAGAAAAAAAAAAAAAGAATTTGGGTAATCTATTTATCCTAAGCAAGTATTTATTAATAAAGAAAATAAAATATACATTTCTGGCTTATTACAAGGGTTAAATGAAAGCATATGCAAAAAGCTTTTAAGATCCCAGAGACACACTACTTTTATTAATGCAAAAAACTTAGCTTGGAGATTAAAGTTAGTCAATTACTCATAAGCCCATTTTTATCATCAATTTTATTGAGGGGTAACTTACATACAGTAAAAAATACTCAGAGAAACATAAATAGATGATAGTCTTAAGAGTTTTGATAAATGTATACACTTGTAAAACAAATATTAGGCTATAATCAAGATACAGAACATTTCCACACACCCCCAGAAGGCATGCCGGCGCCTCATCGCAATCAGCCTCACCGCTCCCAGCATCAGACCACCACTGCTGTGCTTCTGTCTCTCTAGATTACATGTGTGTCTTTTCGTTTTCACATAAATAAGTAAGTACTGCTTTGTGCTTGGTTTATTTTGCTTAGTATTATGCCTTTGAGATTCATCAGTGATATCACGTTCATCAGTAGTTTTTTTTTCTCTACTGATGAATAATCTTCCATCATAAGATATAAAACTATTCGTTTATCCTTTCACCGGTTTCTGAGACATAGTTCCCAGTATGGCGCTATTATGAATAAAGATGCTATTAACACTTATTTAAAGGCATGTGTGTGGATACATAATTTCAATTCCTGAAGGGTAAATATTGAGTAGACTCACTGAACTGCTGAATATATGTTCAATGATATAGGAAATAGCTAAACTATTTTCCAAAGAGGCTATTACATTTTTGTATCCCCACCAGCAATGCATGAGACTTCTAGCTGCTCTGTCTCCACATCAACACTTGGTGGTGTTGGTCTTTTTAACTGTAATTATTCTAGTGGGTATGAGGTGGTATCTTATTGTGATGTTTTAATTGTAATTTTTATTTTGCATCAAAAGATAATTGCTTTACAATGTTGTGTTAGTGTCTGCGGTACAACAGTGTGAATCAGCCACAAGTATACATATATCACTTTCCCCTTGAGTTTCCCTCCCACCTTCTCACCATCCCACTCTCCAGGTCATCACAGAGCCCTGAGCTGATGTCCCTGTGTTACTCAATAGCTTCACACTAGCTGTCTGTTTTACATGTGGTTCTGTTTATATGGCAATGGTACTCTCTAAATTCATCCCTCTCTCCCCTTCTCCTGCCATATCCCTAAGACCATCCTTTACCTCTGCATCTCTATTCCTGCCCTGCAGATAGGTCCATCAGCACCATTTCTACAGATACCATATATCTGCACTAATAAACAATTTTATTTTTCTCTTTCTGACTTACTTCACTCTGTATAACAGACTCTAGCTAGGTTCATCCACCTCAGTACAACTAACTCAATTTTGTTCCTTTTAATGGCTGAGTAATATTCCATTGTATATATGTATCATAACTTCTTTATCCATCCATCTGTCAATGGACATATATGTTGCTTCCATGTGCTGGCTACTGCAAATAGTGCTGCACAAATATTGGGGTGCAGGTGTCTTTTTGAATTATGGTTTTTTCAGGGTATATGCCCAGTAGTGGGATTCTTGAGTCATATAGTACTTTTATTCCTTGTCTTTCTAAGGACTCTCCATACTGTGCACCATAGTGGCTGAATCAATTTACATTTCCACTAACAGTGCCAGAGGTTAGCTTTTCTCCACATTCTCTCCAGCACTCATTGTTTATAGATATTTTGATGATGGCCATCCTGACCAGTGTGAGGTGATATCTCATCATAGTTTTGACTTGCATTTCCCTAATAATGAGCAACACTGAGCATCATTTCATGTGTTTGTTGGCCATCTGTATGTCTTCTTTAGAGAAATGTCTACTTAGGTCTTCTACCCATATTTTGATTGGGTTGTTTGTTTTTTCTGATATTGAGCTGTGTGAGTTGCTTGTATATTTTGGAGATTAATTCTTTATCAGTTGCTTTAACTAAAACTATTTTCTCCCATTCTGAGGGTGATCTTTTCATCTTGTTTGTAGTTTGCTGTGCAAAAGCTTTTAAGTTTAATTAGGTCCCACTCATTTATTTTTGTTTTTATTTCCATTACTCTAGAAGGTGGGTCAAAGAGAATCTTGCTGGGATTTATGTCAAAGAGTATATATGTTTTCCTTTAAGAGTTTTATAGTCTCTGGCCTTACATTTATGTCATTCATCCATTTTGAGATTATTTTTGTGTATAGTATTAGGAAGTGTTCTAATGTCATTCTCTTATACATAGCTGTCTAGTTTTCCCAGCACCACTTACTAAGGAGATTGTCTTTCCTACATTGTATATTCTTGCCTTTGTTGTCAAAGGTAAGGTGCCTACAGATGTGTGAATTTATCTCCGGGCTTTCAATCTCACTCCATTGATTTTTATTTGTTTTGTGCCAGTACCATACTGTCTTGATTACTCTAGGTTTGTAATATAGTCTGAAGTCAGGAAGGTTGATTCCTCCAATTTCTCTCACTGTGACTTTTCATTTGTATTTTCTCAATGACTTTTCCAGTGCCGGTTGATTATTTCTTCTTCCCTAAAATGTTTGTCTAAATCGTTTGTCACTTTTGACATATAGTTTTCTTACTACTGCGCTGTAGCAGTTCTTTACAGAATCATAGGTACAAATTTTATCAAATATATATTTTTTTAATATTTTCATCGAGTCTGTGACTTGCCTTGTTTTATTTAGAAAGAACATAAGTTTATAATCTTGATGAAGTCCAATTTATCAAATATTTGTATGGCTCATCCTTTTAAATGTTTAATGCATGAAATCTCTACCTGTCCTAGCTTTATGAGGATTTTCCTCTATGAAGTGTTATACCTTTATGCCTGTGACTCCATTTTCATTCCAATCCCAAAGAAAGGCAATACTAAAGAATGTTCAAACTATTGAACAATTACATTCATCTCACACGCAAGCAACAAAATGATCAAAATTCTCCAAGCCAGGCCTCAACAGTACATGAACCATGAAATTCCAGGTGTGCAAGGACTGGAAAAGGTCAGTTTTCATTCCAGTTCCAAAGAAAGGCAATGCCAAAGAATGCTCAAACTACCGCACAATTGCACTCATCTCACACGCTAGTAAAGTAATGCTCAAAATTCTCCGAGCCAGGCTTCAGCAATACGTGAACCGTGAACAACATGATGTTCAAGCTGGTTTTAGGAAAGGCAGAGGAACCAGAGATCAAATTGCCAAAACCTGTTGGATCATCAAAAAAGCAAGAAAGTTCCAGAAAACATCTATTGTTGCTTTATTGACTACACCAAAGCCTCTGACTATGTAGATCACAACAAACTGTGGGAAATTCTTCAGAGATGGGAATACCAGACCACCTTACCTGCCTCCTGAGAAATCTGTATGCAGGTCAAGAAGCAACAGTTAGAAGAGGACATGGAACAACAGACTGGTTCCAAACAGAGAAAGAAGTAAGTCAAGGTTGTATATTGTCACCCTGCTTATTTAACGTATATACAGAGTAGTCATGAGAAATGCCTTACTGGATGAAGCACAAGCTGAAATCAAGATTTCCAGGAGAAATATCAATAACCTCAAAGACGCAGATGACACCACCCTTATGGCAGAAAGCGAAGAGTAATTAAACAGCCTCTTGATGAATGTGAAAGAGGAAAGTAAAAAAGTGGGCTTAAAACTCAACATTCAGAAAACTAAGATCATGGCACCTGGTCCCATCACTTCATGGCAAATAGATGTGGAAACAGTGGTAACAGTGACAGACTTTATTTTCTTGGGCTCCAAAATCACTGCAAATGGTGACTGTAGCCATGAAATTAAAAGATGCTTGCTCCTTGGATGAAAAGCTATGACCAACCTAGACAGCATATTAAAAAGCAGAAACGTTACTTTGCCAACAAAGGTCCGTCTAGTCAAAACTATGGTTTTTCCTATAGTCAGGTATGGATGTGATACTTGGACCATAAAGAAGGCTGAGTGCTGAAGAATTGATGGTTTTGAATTGTGGTGTTAGAGAAGACTCTTGAGTCCCTTGGACTGCAAGGACAAGTCAATCCTAAAGGATACCAATCCTGAATCTTCACTGGAAGGACTGATGCTGAAGCTGAAACTCCAGTAATTGGCCACGTGATCTGAAGAGTTGACTCACTGGAAAAGCCCCTGATGCTGGGAAAGATTGAAGGTAGGAGGAGAAGGGGGTGACAGAGGATGAGACAGTTGGATGGCATCACTGACTCGATGGACCTGAGTTTGTGCAGCTCCAGGAGACGGTGAAGGACAGGGAAGCCTGCTGTGCTGCAGTCCACAGGGTCGCAGACTCAGACATGACTGAGCAACTGAACACCAGCAATGCCTCCACTTTAACTTCTGTCCTTTGTGCTATTAACAAACATTTCATGTCTATATGTGTTAAAATCTCACAATACACTGTTATAAATTGTTATTAGTCAATTATTTTTGAAAGAAATGTTTTAAATTGGAAAAAAACCTGTCCTATTACATATTTAATACTACTGGCTCTTCATTCCTTTATGTAGATGAAAGTGCTGCACTCAGTATGTCATCAAATTTGGAAAACTCAGCATTGGCACAGGACTGGAAAAGGTCAGTTATCATTCCGATTCCAAAGGCAATGCCAAAGAATGCTCAAACTACCGCACAATTGCACTCATCTCACACGCTAATAAAGTAATGCTCAAAATTCTCCAAGCCAGGCTTCAGCAATACATGAACCATGAACTTCCAGATGTTCAAGCTGGTTTTAGAAAAGGCAGAGGAACCAGAGGTCAAATTGCCAACATCCGCTGGATTATCAAAAAAGCAAGAGAGTTCCAGAAAGACATCTATTTCTGACTATGCCAAAGCATTTAACTGTGTGGATCACAATAAATTGTGGAAAATTCTGAAAGAGATGGGAATACCAGACCACCTGACCTGCCTCTTGAGAAACATGTATGCAGGTTGGGAAGCAACAGTTAGAACTGGACATGGTACAACAGACTTTGGTTCCAAATAGGGAAAGGAGTCCATCAAGGCTGTATATTGTCTCCCTGCTTATTTAACTTATATGCAGAGTATATTATGTGAAATGCCAGGCAGGATGAAGCACAAGGTGGAATCAAGATTGCCGGGAGAAATATCAATAACCTCAGATATGCGTATGACATCACCCTTATGGCAGAAAGTGAAGAAGAACTAAAGAGTCTCTTGATGAAAGTGAAAAGGGAGAGTGATAAAGTTGGCTTAAAGCTCAATATTCAGAAAACCAAGATCATGGCATCTGGTCCCATCACTTCATGGAAAATAGATGGGGAGACAGTGGCTGACTTTATTTGGGGGGGCTCCAAAATCACTGCAGATGGTGATTGCAGCCATGAAATTAAAAGATGCTTACTCCTTGGAAGGAAAGTTATGACCAACCTAGACAGCATATTAAAAAGCAGAGACATTACTTTGCCAACAAAGGTCCACCTAGTCAAGGCTATGGTTTTTCCAGTGGTCATGTATGGATGTGAGAGTTGGACTACAAAGAAAGTTGAGCACCAAAGAATCGATGCTTTTGAACTTTGGTATTGGAGAAGACTCTCGAGAATCCCTTGGACTATGAGGAGATTCAACCAGTCCATCCTAAAGGAGATCAGTCCTGGGTGTTCATTGGAAGGACTGATGTTGAAGCTGAAACTCCAGTACTTTGGCCACCTGATGCAAAGAGCTGACTCATTGGATAAGACCCTAATGCTGGGAGGAATTGAGGGCAGGAGGAGAAGGGGACAACAGAGGATAAGATGGTTGGATGGCATCACCAACTCTATGGACATGAGTTTGGGTAAACTCCTAGAGTTGGTGATGGACAGGGAGACCTGGTGTGCTCTGATTCATGGGGTCACAAAGAGTGGGACACGACTGAGCGACTGAACTGAACTGATGTAGATGCAAGTTTCCATCTTGTATCCCTTTCCTTCCATCTGAAGAACTTCCTGTCACATTTGTTGTAGTGTTGGTGTGCTGGCAATGAAATCTACTAGCTTCAGTGTGTCTGAAAAATTCCATCTCCATGTTTAAATATCTTTATTGGATTTTTTCTCTGATAGAGTTGTTTCTCCATCATCTTCTGAAAATAAAATCTGAGATCATCCTTTTTCCTCCTGTATTATTTTTCTCTGATAGCTTCTAATTTCTTCTTTTTATCATTTATTTTTAGCAATTTGACTATGATGTGGTTTGGCATGTTTTTCTTTGTGCTCATCTGGCTTCAAAATTCTTCCCTTTTTTTTTTTTTCCAGATATCACCTTCTGGGATCTAAATATCCTTTGTTACTTTATTCAGTCTTTTCCCCTCTATCTTTCATTTAAGTCTTTTTCCCTTTGTCTTTCATCTAAGATGCTTTCTTTCATAATTTCTAACAATAATCTCTCATATATTTCTTGTTTCAAGTACTGTATTTTTTTCACTTTCAAGTCTTTCATCCCATTTTGTCTTATTTATCTTTTCTACATCTATTGCCATTACATTCATGTTTTCATTAAGTTTCTGAACAATTAACAGGACCCATTTAGAAGTCCTTGTACATTAATTCTATCATCCCTATGATTCCTGGTTCCGTTTCCTAGTTATCAATTACTTTATTTTAGTTCTTGCCACATAGAGTAGCTTTTGATTGGATNCTACATCTATTGCCATTACATTCATGTTTTCATTAAGTTTCTGAACAATTAACAGGACCCATTTAGAAGTCCTTGTACATTAATTCTATCATCCCTATGATTCCTGGTTCCGTTTCCTAGTTATCAATTACTTTATTTTAGTTCTTGCCACATAGAGTAGCTTTTGATTGGATGCTGGATATTGTAAGTAATGACAAGGAGTATCTGGACTTAGTTGTCTTTTTTAAACAATATTGAGATTTGTTTTAACAAGTAATTTAGTTATTTTTGGATTACTTGATCATTTAAGACTTATTTTTATTCTTTGTTAGAGTAGGTTAAGAATAATCTTTATTCTAGATGAAGTTTAGTCCTACTATAAAAGCATGACCTTTCTAAGTTGTCTATAATGTGTGTGATCAACAAAAACTCTCCACTTCAACTGACCAGCACTCAAAAAGTTCCCTGTTCTGTGTTCAGCATACATCTTTCTGGTTCTCTGCCCTGCCTTTTAGAGTTTCACCACATACATGCACATAGTAAGATTTAGCAAAGGCTCAAATGAACCCCTATGCAGATTTTGTTTTGTTTTGTTTTGTTTTGCTTACCTCACTCCTTTGCAAAACTCCACTTTACAATTTCCAGGTAACATGGCCTCATTAGTTGTCTTTTTTAAACAATATTGAGATTTGTTTTAGCAAGTAATTTAGTTATTTTTGGATTACTTGATCATTTAAGACTTATTTTTATTCTTTGTTAGAGTAGGTTAAGAATAATCTTTATTCTAGATGAAGTTTAGTCCTACTATAAAAGCATGACCTTTCTAAGTTGTCTATAATGTGTGTGATCAACAAAAACTCTCCACTTCAACTGACCAGCACTCAAAAAGTTCCCTGTTCTGTGTTCAGCATACATCTTTCTGGTTCTCTGCCCTGCCTTTTAGAGTTTCACCACATACACGCACATAGTAAGATTTAGCAAAGGCTCAAATGAACCCCTATGCAGATTTTGTTTTGTTTTGTTTTGTTTTGCTTACCTCACTCCTTTGCAAAACTCCACTTTACAATTTCCAGGTAACATGGCCTCGCTGAATTCTGATTTCAGTCTCTTCAATTCATGAAGAATAACCTGCTTTGCTAATGACAGAAGACAGTCCTCCCTATACCACATTCCAAAATATGCTTCGACTCAGAAAGCCAGAGGGGTGATGTGTATGAACTCATTTCATTTGTCTCTCTGCTCTCAGGAATCACAGTTTTACACTGCTTATGGCTCAATATTTGACGACAGTGGTTTCACACATTTGACTTTATCTCTTACTGTTTACTGGAGAAGGAAATGGCAACCCACTCAAGTACTCTTGCCTGGAAAATCCCATGGACAGAGGAGACTGGAAAGCTACGGTCCATGGGGTCACAAAGAGTCAGACACGACTGAACAACTTCACTTTCTTTCTTTTCACTTACTGTTTATGTCAGGAAAATAAGTTTTCTTTCTCTTAGGTCACCATGTTCATAAACAAAGTCTAGTAATCTCTAGTTTGAGTCATTTTTCATTCACTCAGTGTAATGATAAAATAATAATAATATACTATAATAAGTTCCTTTTTAAATATCTTATTTGTTCATCATAAAACTGCTACCAAGGAGGCATTATCAACACCTTTCATGAATGTGAGAAATGGACTTGAAGAAATGAAATACCTTGATCAAAATCACACAACTAAAAAGTGACAAATTTGCAACTCACTCAAATCCACATTGGCATTATTCCATAGCCTCACTTGTTGGGAAGGTCACTCTTTCACCCTTTTATTGACTTGGTGCTGTGATACCTAACTTTTTACTACTTTTTCATATCAACATGGAGATCATATGGCTTAGTTCAATTTAAATTAATACATTTCATTATTAACTTCCTAAAATGAGAAATATCTAAACGTAGCAGAGGAGTAGGCTGGAGAGAGAGAAACAGGTAAAGTCCTGGGGAGAAGACAGATCTTAAACTTGGACTAAGAGAAGCAATACTCTCAATCATAATCTGCTTAAGTAACACATAAAAATAACAATAAATGTCTACATTAAGAATCATGAAGTCTAAAAATAAAAACTATTTAAACATATAGAGCAAGCCTCCATTTCTCAATCTCAAGAAAATTTCTATCTCAAGATAACATTTCAGTTTAAAAATGTATAGAGACTTTGGGGACTGAACGACAAGTATCAGCAAGTCTAGGTCTGATTTTTTGAATGAAGTCTGCTATGTGAAGCTCTTTATTCACAGACGGTCAGCTGATGCTGAAGCAATCAATGCAATTGTCATTATCAATGGGTGAACTAGAGTCTGACGACAGTAACATGACATCTTAGCAGCATAAAAATCCTTTCACTATGGAAATGGGAGTCAATGCATACATACAAAATGTGCTGTTTTTTAGATTAATCTACTATTCTTCCAACTGTATGAACGTAATTACCTGTAATTTCAGACTTGAAATGTTTTATCCTTAATGATAATGTCTGAAGCAGAAATGACACAAGCACATTCTCAGAAGATGTATTAACAGGAGACGTAAACCCAAGGGCAGCCTGAAGAGAAGGTCTGAACTCTCCAACTAAACCAGTAATATAGTGCATACTTACCATTAGACTGGGACTTAAAACTCTTGCTTTCATTTTGGACTAGATTTCCCACAAGATGACATTTTAAAATGACCTCACTATTATTACATGAGATGATTAATAATCAGATACCACTGTTAGTAATAATTAACGTTGGAAGGTAAAGCAGCCTTTCTGTAAAAAACTATTTAAACATATAGAGCAAGCCTCCATTTCTCAATCTCAAGAAAATTTCTATCTCAAGATAACATTTCAGTTTAAAAATGTATAGAGACTTTGGGGACTGAATGACAAGTATCAGCAAGTCTAGGTCTGATTTTTTGAATGAAGTCTGCTATGTGAAGCTCTTTATTCACAGACGGTCAGCTGATGCTGAAGCAATCAATGCAATTGTCATTATCAATGGGTGAACTAGAGTCTGACGACAGTAACATGACATCTTAGCAGCATAAAAATCCTTTCACTATGGAAATGGGAGTCAATGCATACATACAAAATGTGCTGTTTTTTAGATTAATCTACTATTCTTCCAACTGTATGAACGTAATTACCTGTAATTTCAGACTTGAAATGTTTTATCCTTAATGATAATGTCTGAAGCAGAAATGACACAAGCACATTCTCAGAAGATGTATTAACAGGAGACGTAAACCCAAGGGCAGCCTGAAGAGAAGGTCTGAACTCTCCAACTAAACCAGTAATATAGTGCATACTTACCATTAGACTGGGACTTAAAACTCTTGCTTTCATTTTGGACTAGATTTCCCACAAGATGACATTTTAAAATGACCTCACTATTATTACATGAGATGATTAATAATCAGATACCACTGTTAGTAATAATTAACGTTGGAAGGTAAAGCAGCCTTTCTGTGTTTTCCGAAATTCTATGAGATGAGCTTAAATAACATATTCTTTTTATATGCAATGTTTCAGATTCATCTGAAGGAGAAGAGATGGATATATAGAGAACAGAAAGTCAAAGATAAAATTTAAATTGTAGGAGAGTACATTTTCCCTTCCTTAAAGTCATCTTGGTAACTTTTGATACACTAATAGCTTCATGGTAAAATATTTCTGAAACCACTTCCAGAATATAATGAGAATAATACTTCTATATACAAAGTTAGTGCCTTTCTTCTAATTGTCATAATAGAGAAGCCAGTTCATTAATTTCATTAATCTCAGATATGTAAGCAGACGCACAAAATGATCAAATACAACCACATATTATATTATATAACTGAATCATGTAAATTTTCTCTTATGACTGCTCTTAGTTTCATATTCCTTTAGTTTTCATTTTGTATTTAAAATGTATTTTGTGAAATAAAGATTATCTCCATTCACTGTGCTGTTTGCCTAAGGTCAGATTTTAGAATTAGGTACTGGTATTTCTCAGCACTTAAATGTTTTCCATGTTTCTCCCTCATACCCTTAGATAGCTCCGTTAAGAAAAACAGTATTTTACAAGCACTATGGACCAGTAAGCAAAATTTCATCATCATTAAAAGTGGCCCATGTACTAAGAAATATGGATCAGAAAAAAGTTCAGTTTCCATGACATACAAGGAAAGAAGTAAATGCATCTGATGTTTCCTGCAGAAGACGGAGAAATTCTACTTTAGAATGAACAGTGACATCTATACCTCCCAGAACTGACGCTTGGGTGGCTTTTCTTTCTGTGTCACTGGCTGTTTCCCTTTAGGGCCATCAGTGGCTCTTCATTTAAATGAAAAAAGCATGGTTACTAGCGACCCATTCTATGGGTCGCTGTTTGCTTTGTTAAATAAAACTGAATGGCCTGGGCAACATAACTGAAAACTGCTCATAGAACAGTCTTATCAGCCTTACTTTGAAGTTTGAAGTAAGCAGACATGACGGGGGAAACAAACAATATTTTAAAGTGATGAGACAATAAAATTCAATTTCCAGTCAGCTTTTTATCGTAATATGTTGTTGTTGTCCAGTTGCTAAGTCATGTTCAGCTCTTTGCAACCCCACAGACTGCAGCATGCCAGGCTTCCCTGTCCTTCACTATTTCCTAAACTTTGCTCAAACTCAAGTCCACTGAGTTGGTGATGCCATCCAACCATCTCATCCTCTGCCTCCTTCAGTCTTTCCCAGCATCAGGACCTTTTTCAGTGAGTTGGCTCTTCACATCAGGTGGCCAAAGTATTTGAGCTTCAGCTTCAGCATCAGTCTGTCCAAGGAATATACAAGGTTGATCTCCTTTAGGATTGACTGGTTTGCTCTCCTTTCTGTCCAAGGGACTCTCAAGAATCTTCTCCAGTACCACAAGTCAAAAGCATCAATTCTTTGGCACTAAGCCTTCTTTATGGTCCAACTCTCACATCCATACATGATTACTGGAAAAACCATAGCTTTGACTATACAGACCTTTGCTGGCAAAGTGATGTCTCTGCTTCTTAATATACTGTCTAGGTTTACCATAATTTTTCTTTCAAGGAGCAAGTGTCTTTTAACTTCATGGCTGCAGTTACCGTCTATAATGATTTTGGAGCCCAAGAAAATAAAATCTGTCACTGTTTCTATTTGCCATGAAGTAATGAGATCAGATGCCAAGATTTTAGCTTACAGATGCTAAATGTAACATCCTTTGTGGTACAATTAAATTGCTACTGTCATATATTCATGGAGGCAACTCTTTTCTAGGCTCTTGGGTGAGAACACCATCATTAACTCCTGCAGCTTGCCTTACAATCTAATAGCTGCCTGCAGATCTACTCAGCATGTTCTTTCAAAGCAGAAAATACTCAGAATGAGGACGGTTTCAAAATTTGGCTCTCTGGGGAGTAGATACTTTATCTCTCCTAGTTTCTAGAGGCTGCTTTAAAGGATTTCATCAACTACAAATTCAAGGGGGGGAGGGGGAATGGATAACCTGTAGGTAAAATTCGAGAAAGTAAGATAATCTCTAACCATAGCTAGAAAGAACTTTAGGATCCTTCTGATACCAGCCTAGGTTCATAGAAACTTTAATCAGTAGAAATTGATAAGAGGCCAGACCAGAAATTCAGGCAACATTTTACTGGGGTCTCTCCTATAGCATGAGGGGACAAAGACAAGGAACAGGTTTCCTCACTCACTTGCTCCCTGGGTTGGGGGGTTGCCAAGACACTCCCTTAAATGGAGTGAGGGTAAGGGCAGGTCCAGCAGTTGAGCCAGAAAGGTGGCTTGGATGGTCTGCCCACCCCCTTGGTGGTGCCATATGGAGAGATCATGAGCAGTAGTACCCTGCTTCTGCTTCTGACACTTTAGAAGAAGAAGTTGGGTTTTTGGTCTTTTTTGCATCTTGTTCATAATTTGCCCCAACTATGCAATGCACAATGCATGCAATTATTTTTGGTCTCATATAGTTTCTTTGTATTCTACGGCTCCAGGAGACTCTTGTCCAGGCACAGCACTTGCAACAGAGTCACAGGTCCCAACTCGTCTCACTTTTCATCCCGCCTCACTCTTTACAGGTGAAGAGCCTGAACTTAGGTAACAGAGTAATTACCTGAACCAATTAGCAGACACAAATATCCCAACTCCCACCTGCTCAGGCTCCCCACTGGAAAAAAAAAAAAACATCATCTTTTCTTGGAAGCAACAGGAGATTCCTCAACGACAACAAAGAGGTGCTCTGCAGGAAAAAGTCACAACCTTCCATTCAGCCCTGAATGTCTGTTTGAGCTAGTCAATTAAACGCAGACTAGGAAACAATTTAACTGAAAGGAATCAAAGATTAAGACTCGCTGCTATAATAGATCACCACTATGAACTTTTCTTTGGGCACATAAATGTGTGCAATCAAGAAGCCTCACTTGTAATCAAAAATAGGATTCAGATCAAATGAATTAATTTCAGCAATATTAACCAAGAAAGCTTATATTTGTCTTAACCACCTATTTAGGGGATATATCACAGACAATAGTCAATGTGCATGCTCAGTCGTGTCCAATTCTTTGTGACTTCATGGGCTGTAGCCCGCCAGGCTCCTCTGTCCATGGGATTCTCCAGGCAAGAATACTGGAGTGGGTTGCCATTTTTTCCTCCAGGAGATCTTCCCAAGCCAGGGATCAAACCTGAGTCTCCTGCATCGCAGAAAGATTCTTAACCAGCTGAGCCATCAGAGAAGTCCCAGGGATACATCACACTCATACCAAAGGAAGAAAATTCCACTTAGGAAAAGGTGGTTTATAGGAGAAAAATATAATTTAACGTCTCACTGACCTAGAAGTATCAATGAAAATAACTGAAGGAAAGATCAAAAAATTCTAAGGCAAGCATAAGGAAATCATGCCACTTGAGTAGCTGAAGTTAGCTTTAACTGCTAGGATTTAGTATTAGGAAATTTTTCTTAAGAAAAACGATATCTCAACTGGTAATTTCCAATTGCAATTAAAATACTACAGCTGGAAAAATATACATATTCGAATTCATAAAATTCCCATGAAAACAAGAGAGGAAGTCTTCTCCTGGCTTGAAGTAAATGTGGAAAAGACATTAGGTACTGTCATAATCTAAACTGAAGCCTGATATCTTACCCTATTATTAATGTGGAAATAGTGACTTAACAGGTAAAAACAATTGCAGCCTTCAGCTTGTAAAATACTACCAACGAAGCATCCAAAAGCAGCATTTAAAAAATAAAAAAGTAATATTAGTGCTGCTAAATAGGTGACATTTATATAATCCTTCCTTACGAATATGAAAGAGGAAGTTATAGTTTAAAATAAGTATCAAGAGAAATTAAATGTCACTTCGAACAATAAGAACTTGTTGATAAGTAAGACAGAATAACCAGGCCCATGGTTGTGTAACCATAAACTACATGGGATACATTTTTTATTAAAATACCAGGGAAACAGATGAAACAGTCATTAATTATTTTCTTAATAACTCGTTTTTTTTTTTTTTTTTTACTATATATCTCTCAAGCGTCTAGGGACAATTGCTTTTTTAACCCTTATAAAAATATATTGAATTCCTTGAAGAGGATATCACAAAGGAAAGATTAGTAGCTTATGAATGTGTGAATACTCCCCAAGAAACCTTGTCATGGACATCTCCAAACAAGGAAATAAACCAGAGAAGAAAACCGCATATCTTGGATGACCTCTTTACCAAACCCCAGAGAGAGAATGGAAGGGAAAAAAAACTGAGGAAAAGAAAAAAAAACTTTAAAAATTGAGTTATGGAGCTGATTTTCAATTGTAAAGATTTTTTTCTGTCTTTCAGTAAACACTTTTAATTCAGATTTTATACAAATGCCTTATAAATAAGATGACTTATTTCAACTTTTGCATATTCTTTTCATATTCCTTGCTTATTAAAGTGTTTTTTTTTTGATGTGGATAATTTTTAAAGTCTTCATTGAATGTGTTACAATATGCTTCTGTTTTATGTTTTGGTTTTTTGTCCATGAGGTATGTGGGATCTTAGCTCTCCAACCAGAAAACGAACCTACACCTCCTACACCGGAAGGCACACTCTAAACCCCTGGACCACCTTGAAGCCCCCATATTCTTTATTCTCTTGGTCACCGAGCTATGGATTAGCTATGATAACTTTCAACTTTGTGTTTCTTTTTGCTGAATTCATAATCTGATTTCCATTTTGGCAAAATAAAGTAGAAATATGATTTTATTTTCCCTTTTCTCCATGATAACATATTTCATCATGTTGGCTGGAAAATTGTTAACCAGGAACATCCCTGATTTGGGGGGGTGGAACTGGTAGAGATAATCGTTTAGTAAAGTCTCATGGTAGGAATTAATGTTCTTTTATGTTTTCACCCAATTATCGATCCCCTCCATCAGGCTGAGCATTCTTCTTATTTTTTAATAAAATTGTTGAGTATTTATGGCGTTTTTAAATTTTCTCTTTTTTGTCTGCACTAGTACTTTATTTTTTAACTTTTATCTTGGGATAGTTGATTAACAATGTTTATGACATATTTTAATTCTATCATCCCTTTTGTCTTTTTTTTTTTTTTGAAGTTTTTTTTTTAACTGTGGACCATTTTTAAAGTCTTTATTGAATTTGTTACAATATTGCTTCTGGTTTACATTTTGCCTTTTTGTCTATGAGGCATATGGTATCTTAACTACCCAACCAGTGATTGAAATTACAAGCCTTTGTGGGAAGGCAAGTCTTAACCACTGGGCCACCAGGGAAGTCCCTAGGCTGGGCGTTCTAGAAGAAAACTCATCTAACTACTTTGTATTCTATAGCTGGTAGATATTCATGAAACATTTGTTGAATACCTTTTTTTTTTTTTTTTAATTTTCCAAAGACTGCATCCCTAACATGACTCTATTTGAATGTAAAAAATCATGCATGTTCCAAAGGACTCACCAGTTGCCTAATTCTTCCCAACCATTCTTTTCTATCATGCACCCCTTGTGAAGAATTGGTAGCTGACTCACCTGTTTGACTGTCAAGACTTGTCTGTCCCTACCAACTTACTCAGCCAAACCATTTTGGCACATCTCAGTTTTGTTGCAAGGAATACTCTAAAAGACTTCCTCCTCCAGGAAGAAGTTGGTGGAACTATCAATATTTCTCAGAGCGCTCCCTGAGAAAGGAGAATCAACATTTCTCTAAGAAGCTTAGAGCTTCAAGGCACCAAACACAGCAACAGAGAAAGTCTCTCTTCTGAGAGTCTGCAGACTGGTGAGGAGAAGCAAGATGTCCCCACAGGAAGGAAGCCAAGCGACCTGGGGCTACACTGGCTAAGAGGACACACAAAAATAAACTCAGGTTTTGCTGGTTCCAGGAGCCCACTGTCAGCAGCTGTCAGTTACCATTTCTATTCCAATCATATTCACGGTGTTTGGGCAGAATGATACCCTTCTGCTAACCTCCTCTTAAGGGTAAAATTACACAAGTCCTTCTGTGTCTCTGGTATTCTTGGGCTTCCCTTGTGGCTCAGCTGGTAAAGAATCCACCTGCAGTGCGAGAGACCTGGGTTCGATCCCTGGGTTGAGAAGATCCCCTGGAGAAGGGAAAGGCTACCCACTCCAGGATTGTGGCCTGGAGAACTCCATGGACTGCACAGTCTATGGGGTGGCAAAGAGTTGGACACGGCTGAGTAACTTTCGCTTTCTGTTTCTTAGAAAAAGCTTATTTCTAGATGTCCAGTAAATGCAGGATATGTGTAGACGGTCTTCTATGCAGGAGTGCCTCTTTTTCACTAATTGAGATGGTCATTTTTATAGCAAAATAAATTTGATTCTGAAACAAAATGCTTTCACTAGAGGGAAGATGGGATGTTCAGATAATCATACAACTGAAGATGTCTCTGCTAACAGAGTGATGAAATCATGTAAGCAAAAAGAGAGAGGGCCGCAATCTGTGTTTCCAAGGTTGAGTTAAACCACAGACCTACCATGAGTTTCCTATGCCAGAAAAGTCTGTGAAATTGTATTTTGGGGTCTGATAGATCTGAGTTTGAATTGAATGAGCTTATTATGAGTTATGAGATCTTAAAGATATTCTTTAATCACAAATGAACTCACTTTACCATCTGAAAAAAGGAAATAATACCCATCTCCAAGGGTTGTTATAAAGTTTAAGAGATTAAAGGAGGAAGCAGGTTTTTTTTAAAAAGCCACTTGTCAAATATATATATATATAATATGATGTATCTCCCCTTCCCTTCTCCCTCTTTCCCTTCTCCCTCCTTCCTTCCTTCCTTTACTTGCTTCCTTCCTTCTTTTTCAAAAGCAAAAGTCAAAATGAAACTCTGTACATGGCTAGCTGTACTGAGGATCCCAGGGGCTTAATAAAGTCATAAGTGCCCTGGTTTGTATCTGGCCTTAGGCCTTGCTTTGTCACCTGGGGCACAGAAAAAGAAACTGGAGAAGAATAAGATGGTGGTTTGAGCCTATTTAGGCAGGAGGGAAGTGGCACAACACTTTTGAGAACCTCTCTCTGTGTTCCCTGCCTCATGGATCACTCCCTGCAGCTTACAAACACCCCGTTGTTTCTCTTCATCTTAAAGCTACAACTCTTGCTTCCTACACAGCTCCTGCCTATTTCCAAGTTTCTGTTTTTAGCCAAGTTCTTCCCCTGAGATTTACTTTTTCTCTCTCTCTAATTCCTTTCATTCTTTCCTGAATCTACCCTCATCCAGCTACCACACCACTACTCCACTGAAATTTCTTTCACAGATCAGAGATAACTGTTACTCTGCTCAATCCAGTGGTGAATTCAAATGCTCATCTTGGTCTTAATGAGCTCATCTTGGTCTCCCATATAGTGTATCTCATCCCCTGGGTGCATGCTAAGTCGCTACTGCTGCTGCTGCTGCTGCTAAGTCGCTTCAGTCGTGTCCAACTCTGTGCAACCCCATAGACAGCAGCCCACCAGGCTCCCCCATCCCTGGGATTCTCCAGGCAAGAACACTGGAGTGGGTTGCCATTTCCTTCTCCAATGCGTGAAAGTGAAGTCGCTCAGTCGTGTCCAACTCTTCGCGACCCCATGGACTGCAGCCTACCAGGCTCCTCCATCCATGGGATTTTCCAGGCAAGAGTACTGGAGTGGGGTGCCATTCCCTTCTCCATAAGTCGCTACAGTCACATCCAACTCTTTGAGATCCCATGGACTATAGCCTGCCAAACTCCTCTGTCCATGGGATTTCCCAGGCAAGAATACTGGAGTGCCATCCCCTCTTCCAGGGGATCTTTCTGACCCAAGGATTGAACCTGCATCCATTATGTCTTCTGAATTGGTCACATCTGACACAATTGGTCACTCCCTCCCCTGAAACTGTGTCTCCTTTGACCTGCAGGACACATGCTCTGGTCTGCGGCCACGGTCAGTCACTGGCAGCTCTGTCCGTCTTCTGATTTAGCTTCTCTTCATCTCCCTGATGGAGAAGGCAATGGCACCCCACTCCAGTACTCTTGCCTGGAAAATCCCATGGATGGAGGAGCCTGGCGGGCTGCAGTCCATGGGGTCGCTAACAGTCGGACACGACTGAGCGACTTCACTTTCACTTTTCACTTTCATGCATTGGAGAAGGAAATGGCAACCGACTCCAGTGTTCTTGCCTGGAGATTCCCAGGGATGGGGGAGCCTGGTGGGCTGCCGTCGATGGGGTCGCACAGAGTCAGACACAACTGAAGTGACTTAGCAGCAGCAGCAGCAGCATCTCCCTGACCACTTACAGTTTGCACATCCCCAGATCTTGTCTTTGAGCCAGTCTCCTAGACCTTCCATTGGTAATGCCATTTAGTTTTGGCCTCATATGTCACGTATAGGCTTATAACTCCAAATCCATGTTTCTGACCCAAATTCCTTCCCTGAGATCCAGATCTTTTCCATCCAGATGGCTGCTTCTAGGTATTTCTGACTTCATGTGCCTAAAATTTAATTCCTTATCTACCTGTAAAAACTTGCTCCCCTACAGTGTATTTCATCCCCTGGGTGCATGCTAAATCACTACAGTCACATTCAACTCTTTGTGGCCCCGTGTACTGCAGCCCACCAGGCTCCCCTGTCTATGGGATCTTTATCACTAGTGCCACCTGGGATAGTACTTCATCCCGTCTGGGCATGCTAATTCACTTCAGTCATGTCTGACTCTTTGCGACCCCATGGACTGTAGCCTTCCAGGCTCCTCTGTCCATGGGATTCTCCAGGCAAGAATTCCGTAATGGGTTGCCATGCCCTCCTCTATGGGATTTTCCTACGATCTCATCCGAAGGGATAGTAATTCCAACATTTCATCTGAGTCCTCCTTGACTCCTTGCCTTTCCTCCTTTCTCACATTTAATCCAGAAGTGCTCTTGGCGCCACCGTCCTAATATATCCAGCATCTGACCCCTCATCACTATCTCCACGGCCACCGCCCTGGCCCAGGCAGCTACCACCTCTCTCTTAGTTTATTTTAATAGCACACTTCCGAGTTCCATTGCCTCTCTGGAATGTACTGTCCAGAAGCCAGATAGATCCTTTTAAAATGTTGTTTGTTCAAAACCTTTTAGAAACTTCCCATAGCGCTTAAAGCCAAAGTCTTTATTGAGGCCCCATGTGATGTGGCCTCACTCTGCATGCAAGCGTGTGCACACAATATACACACACATTCACACCCTGCCTGTACTCCTTGTCTTCCTTCCTGGCTTTTATTTCTCTTTATCATCACATAATTTTCTTTTTCTTCTTTTTTTTTTCTTAGTGTCTCCCTCCCTGTTACATACACAAGAGCATAAACTCTGCATGGGCAGGAGTGTTTCCCTCTACTAGTCACTGATGTGTCCTTCGTGCTTAAAAGGCACACAGCAGGTGCTCAGCAAATGGGTTTTGAATTAATGAATAAATAAATGAATTTGTTGTTATGAGAACTCTACGAATTTGTATCTCTGATAGACCTGGTTATGCAAGGTAATAATATCCTTTTATCAGCATGAGCCAAAAGAAATATAACAAAGTAAAATACTATTGTGTGCTCAGCCATGTCTGACTCTTTGCGACCCATGTGGCCCTCCAGGCTTCTCTGTCCATGGAATTTTCTCAACAAGAATATTGGAGTGGGCTGCTGTTTCCTTCTCCAGGGGATTTTCCCGACCTAGGGATCGAACCTGCATCTCCTGCATTGGCAGGCAGATTCTTCACCACTGCACCAGCCTGGAAGTCCCTAAAATAATATTATGGAGCAATTAAACTTATATCATGTCCTAGGTCTTCCAAAAATGCTTCTGTATCAAGGCAAACGAGCCAAGCACCTGATTCCCTCCCAGAGGGGGAAGACAGGCAAATACTTGGAGCGTGGGTATGAGTAAAACTGCATGCCCTCGGTCACCCTGGGAACTCTATTCAAGTCCATTTTCTCCACTGACTCTAACCCAGAATGTCACAGTCCTCATCCAACCTGTTGGAGATCCTTTTCCTTCATCCTTTTCCCTAGAGTCATTCCCTTTATCATTTCTATGCACGATTTCCTCCACTTGGCTGAGTCTCAAACATCACACTCCTTGAATAAAATGAAATAACGCCAGCAAAAATGGAAGCAGCTCGTTGAGCACTTGTGCCAAGCACTATGATCAATATTTTGCACACATGACATCATTCGGTGTCCACAATAAAACCCACAGGGAGAGACTACTATCGTCCTGATTTTGCAGAGGAGGAAACTGATACAAAAAGATAGTCCTTCATTTCAACATAGTAAATCAATCACAGAGTTGAACTCTGTTTAAGTCCTCCTGTCTATCAGCTGGGTTCAGTCCCTGGGTCGGGAAGATCGCCTGATGAAGGAAATGGCAACCCACTCCAGGAATCTTGCCTTGAGAATCCCATGGACAGAGGAGCCTGGTGGCTACAGTCCACGGGGACACAAAGAGTCGGATACTACTGAGCGACTAATATTAATACTCTATCAGCTAAAGCACATCACCTTCAAATTTATTAAAAAATATTTTCAGGGCACTTCCCTGGGGGCTCTCGCTCAGCGGAGGTAGGAATCTATGTATTTAATAATGGCTCCAGGCAGTTCTTTTTATACATCTTGGAAAGACTACACTAATTATTGTGCCTCTCTGTTAGGCGGTTGGATAATTACAAACTGAAAATGACAAAGAGAATGGCTGATTTATAGATTACTCACCCCTGCTACGGAGAAGGCGACTGCTACTCCAGTACTTTTGCCTGGAAAATCCCCTGGCGGGCTGCAGTCCTGGGGTCGCAAAGAGTCGGAGATGACTGAGTGACTTCCCTTTCACTTTTCACTTTCATGCATTGGAGAAGGAAATGGCAACCCACTCCAGTGTTCTTGCCTGGAGAATCCCAGGGACGGTGGCACCTGGTGGGCTGCCGTCTATGGGGTCGCACAGAGTCGGACACGCCTGAAGCGACTCAGCAGCAGCAGCAGCAGCTCCCCTGCTAATCAAGATGAAAGTCTTTGTCACCCATGCAGTGCTACGCAGTAGGCTGTCACAGATATGTGTGTGCCGTCACTGTGCTTCAATTTAAGTCATTTTCTGTGTTAGCAGCAGTCAGCTAGCTCCTCGGGCACAGGCCACTCCCTCTTATTAGCTCTTTTCTACTGTGTTGCTCAGAATTCTGATTGAAAAGAAAGAAATAACTGCAAATCAGTTAAGTCTTTCACGGAAGTCTTTTCCATCCAGTGTGCTTTTTGCCACTTTCTCTGAGCACACACCTCATCTTCTCTCATCTGGGCCTCCAGTGCATCCAGGGCACATCCTTCCCTCCCAGCCCTGAGCTACAATGGTGAAGCTTCCAGAGAAAGGACAGTAAAAGTCTGGGATGTCACACAGAAGCAGTTCCTTTCCTTACTGTGGACACAAGAAATTGGCAAAATACAACCACTCGTACGAATACATGGTGGGTGGTGGTGGTGGTCTAGTCGCCAAGTCGTGTCCAACTCTTGGGACCCTGTGGACCAAATAGCTTGCCAGACTCCTCTGTCCATGGGATTTCCTCAGCAAGAATACTGGAAAATTGTCATTCCCTTCTCCAGGGGATTTAATTATTTAAAACCATAATTAAACCAATGGTCCAAAAAGAAAGTGGTTTGNTAATAATATCCTTTTATCAGCATGAGCCAAAAGAAATATAACAAAGTAAAATACTATTGTGTGCTCAGCCATGTCTGACTCTTTGCGACCCATGTGGCCCTCCAGGCTTCTCTGTCCATGGAATTTTCTCAACAAGAATATTGGAGTGGGCTGCTGTTTCCTTCTCCAGGGGATTTTCCCGACCTAGGGATCGAACCTGCATCTCCTGCATTGGCAGGCAGATTCTTCACCACTGCACCAGCCTGGAAGTCCCTAAAATAATATTATGGAGCAATTAAACTTATATCATGTCCTAGGTCTTCCAAAAATGCTTCTGTATCAAGGCAAACGAGCCAAGCACCTGATTCCCTCCCAGAGGGGGAAGACAGGCAAATACTTGGAGCGTGGGTATGAGTAAAACTGCATGCCCTCGGTCACCCTGGGAACTCTATTCAAGTCCATTTTCTCCACTGACTCTAACCCAGAATGTCACAGTCCTCATCCAACCTGTTGGAGATCCTTTTCCTTCATCCTTTTCCCTAGAGTCATTCCCTTTATCATTTCTATGCACGATTTCCTCCACTTGGCTGAGTCTCAAACATCACACTCCTTGAATAAAATGAAATAACGTCAGCAAAAATGGAAGCAGCTCGTTGAGCACTTGTGCCAAGCACTATGATCAATATTTTGCACACATGACATCATTCGGTGTCCACAATAAAACCCACAGGGAGAGACTACTATCGTCCTGATTTTGCAGAGGAGGAAACTGATACAAAAAGATAGTCCTTCATTTCAACATAGTAAATCAATCACAGAGTTGAACTCTGTTTAAGTCCTCCTGTCTATCAGCTGGGTTCAGTCCCTGGGTCGGGAAGATCGCCTGATGAAGGAAATGGCAACCCACTCCAGGAATCTTGCCTTGAGAATCCCATGGACAGAGGAGCTTGGTGGCTACAGTCCACGGGGACACAAAGAGTCGGATACTACTGAGCGACTAATATTAATACTCTATCAGCTAAAGCACATCACCTTCAAATTTATTAAAAAATATTTTCAGGGCACTTCCCTGGGGGCTCTCGCTCAGCGGAGGTAGGAATCTATGTATTTAATAATGGCTCCAGGCAGTTCTTTTTATACATCTTGGAAAGACTACACTAATTATTGTGCCTCTCTGTTAGGCGGTTGGATAATTACAAACTGAAAATGACAAAGAGAATGGCTGATTTATAGATTACTCACCCCTGCTACGGAGAAGGCGACTGCTACTCCAGTACTTTTGCCTGGAAAATCCCCTGGCGGGCTGCAGTCCTGGGGTCGCAAAGAGTCGGAGATGACTGAGTGACTTCCCTTTCACTTTTCACTTTCATGATTGGAGAAGGAAATGGCAACCCACTCCAGTGTTCTTGCCTGGAGAATCCCAGGGACGGTGGCACCTGGTGGGCTGCCGTCTATGGGGTCGCACAGAGTCGGACACGCCTGAAGCGACTCAGCAGCAGCAGCAGCAGCTCCCCTGCTAATCAAGATGAAAGTCTTTGTCACCCATGCAGTGCTACGCAGTAGGCTGTCACAGATATGTGTGTGCCGTCACTGTGCTTCAATTTAAGTCATTTTCTGTGTTAGCAGCAGTCAGCTAGCTCCTCGGGCACAGGCCACTCCCTCTTATTAGCTCTTTTCTACTGTGTTGCTCAGAATTCTGATTGAAAAGAAAGAAATAACTGCAAATCAGTTAAGTCTTTCACGGAAGTCTTTTCCATCCAGTGTGCTTTTTGCCACTTTCTCTGAGCACACACCTCATCTTCTCTCATCTGGGCCTCCAGTGCATCCAGGGCACATCCTTCCCTCCCAGCCCTGAGCTACAATGGTGAAGCTTCCAGAGAAAGGACAGTAAAAGTCTGGGATGTCACACAGAAGCAGTTCCTTTCCTTACTGTGGACACAAGAAATTGGCAAAATACAACCACTCGTACGAATACATGGTGGGTGGTGGTGGTGGTCTAGTCGCCAAGTCGTGTCCAACTCTTGGGACCCTGTGGACCAAATAGCTTGCCAGACTCCTCTGTCCATGGGATTTCCTCAGCAAGAATACTGGAAAATTGTCATTCCCTTCTCCAGGGGATTTAATTATTTAAAACCATAATTAAACCAATGGTCCAAAAAGAAAGTGGTTTTGTTATCTCAGAAAGATCATAGACTTTTGTACCAATGACACTCAGAAGTAAATCCCACTTCTTGTTTGATGAAACCTCAGAATCCTCATAATAAGAAATGTCATCATAATAAAATATGTTCATAGAAAACATTCTGAGACCAGTTGCTGGATATGGACAGACTCTGGGGTTAACACAGCGCTTATCACAAAGGAAGAACTCATGGTTCAGCGGCTTTCTCATGTGGGACCCTTCTCATACATTCTGGTGACTTGTACTCTAATCTCTGGGGGAATAAATCAATTTAATTTCATCTGGCTCTTTGCCTTCTAGGCATAAGCTCGGTTTCTGGAGAATAATCATACACGCTTATGAAATGAATCATAAAATGTTTCTCCTATTAACAATCATGTGAATCCAGTATCAATTCTGCAAACTAACTGCACACCAATCTCTTAGTATGTTCTAATCAAAAATCTTCACACGTACACACACTTCATGGTTAAGAGAGGCTGTGCTTGTTCTCCCAATTATTCTTTCCTTACAAACTACATTTCTTAGTCTCTTGAACAAAGGCCTATACAATGAGGTTCCTTCAGTTCTTATCTTGGCTACCCAATCCCTTGGCCTTGATTTTATATTTGACAAGCTGCCTACCTCATCTCTGTCTCAGTTCCCATTGCTAAAGCGAGAAAAGCACCACAAACAACTCAACAGGTAACTGAGAAGAGTTTCCAATAAAGAACTTCAGGGAGTTTTCAACACTCATATTTGCATGGGTTCTAATGAAAGCATAGCCCTAGTTCGAGCCCAAGGATTAGATTTCACAAGAGCAGCAGAACAGTGGGAGGGGTAGGTGGTGACGTCCATCTTTGCAGAAGCCCATGTGGGTGGAAAGTCTTCTTAGTCTTAAAAGCTTTAATGCAAGCACTAGAGTTGCAACGATACAGTCAGATCAAGAAAGCCATAATATAAAATTATAGAGAAAGAGAATTCAAAATTAGGCAAAGGATTTCTTTAAAATCTGGATACAATAACTATGGAACCATACACAAATACACACATATATATGTATGTATGTATTTATAAATGCATGTGTGCATGCTCAGTTGTGTCTGACTCTTTGCGACCCCATGGACTATAGCCCATCAGGCTCCTCTGTCCATGGAATTTTCCAGGTAAGAATACTGGAGTGGGTGCCATTTCCTTCTCCAGGGGCTCTTCGCAACCCCTGTATTCCAGGACTGAAACACACATCTCTTGTGTCTTCTGCATTCGCAGGTGGATTCTACACCACTGAACCAACTGAGAAGCCCCATAAATTTATCAAATATGTTATCCTCTTTACTTTTCAGAATAACTTTCTGTGATTCTGTTTGTTCAGTGCCATGTTCTTTTCCCTGTTACACTTGATGTATGTAAATATAAATAAATTTATAAATATACACTTGTATAAGTATATATATATTTAAATACATACTTTAGATATAAAAGTATAAGTAAATTTATTAATATATATATTTGTGATACAATAGTACTATATCCAGATTTCAAAGAAATCCTTTGCTAATTTTGAATTTATAAATATAAATATCACATATAAACATATATAAATTTGTAAACAAAATATTTATATCTTTATAATATAAATATTTGCTTCATATTTATATATTATATTATGTATAATATTTTTATTATGTATAATTTGGAGTATATTTATAAATTTATATATAAATATATTTAATTCCAAATTAGCAAAGGATTTCTTTAAAATCTGGATATAGTACTATGGTATCATACATAAATATTTATATACCTAAAGTATATATTTATTTAAGTATATATACTTATACACATGGATATATACTTATATTTACATACATAAAGTATAATAAGGAAAAGAAACTGGCACTGAACAAAAACACAGAAAATTATTTTGAAAAGTAAAGAGTATAATACACTTGCTAAAATCAAGTATTAATAATGATTCGTATTTTGCCTTCCTTCCTTCTTCTATTTAATTTGTACATACCAAACACACCATTTGCTACCTACTGGTGAAATAACTGTAGCATGGAGTCAAGGTCCCTACCTTATGGAATGTACAAAGTAATAAAAGAAAGAGCTCATTTTAGAATTTTTAAAAAATATTTCTCAATTTGCTAAAAATAAAATCTTAAACAAAAGTGTATAGAAACAGTGCCTACCCTTGTCTATTGGTATTCTAAATGACAAAGACACACTACCATGAATACTTTGCTAAAATCCATTTATAAAAACCTGGTGATTTTTCTCTCTGAAATAAGAGTAAAAAGCAGGAGGAAATACTAAAGGGGAGAGAAGCATCAATTTATTGCAAGCATTGGGTTAAGGGGATGAGGGAGCATGGAGGGTGTCATGGGAATGAGAGGTCCTCTCCAGGAAAGAAGGCAACAAGCATGATTTCCCATGATCCATGACATACGCAGCAGTGACATCTAAGAAAGGACAAGGAGATATGCAGCATGTAGGTTAAGACCATGGATTCTGGAGTCAGACCCCCTATGTTGGAATGTTGACTTGGACACTTACATACCACATAACCTTATGTCATGGAAAGTGTATCTCAGCTCTCTCACCTGTCAAATGGAAATAGCTGTGTCCACTTGTGGGAGATGGGAGAAATGAGTCTTTGACTTATCCCAATATCTACTCTTCCTCATGGGAGACTCTTCCATCAAAAAGTGCAGTCTCTTTCCTCTCCCTTTGACTATAGGTTGACCTTCTGACGCTTTTGGCCAACAGAATTCCCCAGAAGTGACAGTGGATCAGCTCCAAGACAAGGTCTCAAGGAACCTTGCTCTCCTTCACTCTCTCCCAGGCCCCTGCATGCTCCTTGTGAACAGGATGATACTGAGTGATGAGCAAGCACATGGACTAGGCCAGTGGTCCCAAATAAGACTCCAGAACAGAGCTCAGCTGAGATGATAAGACTCCCTCCTTGACCCCCAACTGCCAGAAGACATACTTGTTATTGGTGGAGTTCAGTCACTCAGTCATGTCCAATTTTTTGTGACCCCATGGACTACAGCACACGAGGATTTCCTGTCCTTCACCATTTCCCAGAGCTTGCTCAAACTCATGTCCATTGAGTCAGTGATGCCATCCAACCATCTTGTCCTCTGTAGTTACCTTCTCCTCCTGCCTTCATTCTTTCCCAGCATCAGAGTCTTTTCTAATGAATCAGTTCTTCACATCAGGTGACCAAAGTATTGGAGCTTCAGCTTCAGCATCAGTCCTTCCAATGAATATTCAGGATTGGTATCCTTTAGGATGGACTGGTTTGATCTCCTTGCAGTCCAAGGGACTCTCAAGAGTCTTCTCCAACATCACAGTTCAAAAGCATCAGTTCTTCAGCACTCAGCCTTCTTTATGGTCCAACTCTCATATCCATACATGACTACTGGAAAAGCCATAGCTTTGACTAGATGGACCTTTGTTGATATACTAGTCTGGCCCAGATCAGAATCACCCAGATGACACACAAACTAGTAATATTAAATGATATGGCTGAAGCCACTATATTTTAGGGTGGTTTCTTACACATAGAAAGCTGATACACATCAGATAGGGTCAAAATGAGGATTAAATGTATTTAAATAATGTCTGGCATATCACAGCACTATGTAAGTCTTAATACTTGCTATTGTTATCAGAAGAGATTTTCAAAACCGAGACAATCTGCCTAACAACTTCTCAATCAAAGCCAGCTAGATCTCTTGCTGACTTTGCTGATAATAGATGGTGGTACAATGGCTGTGGACATGACATCCACCAATCAGGCTCAGAACTCTGGGAGCTCTAACTTTTTTTGCAAGTGATTTTGCATCCAAGAACACTTGTCTAAAGAGTTTCAAAAATCACTAATTGAGTGTAAGGAAATTAAAAATGTATAAAGGATCAAGAAAGCCAACTACTTGGTCAATACTTTTACTCATGTTTCTTTTCAATAGTCTGGTTAGTATTAACCATGTGTAGTAATGATTACTAATATTACTCAAATATAATCTTCCTATTAGTCATATATAAGCAACTCCTCAAAGTGAGCAACTCAGAAGTAAACCTGGGAAATAATTTTAAGAATATGTTTATAACACACAGCAGTCCTGGTCTCTCCAAGACAGCAGCATAAGGACGGTGTTTTTAGTCAGAGGCCCATGGTACTCCCTCATATTTCATAAACAATGTCATTTAAAAAAAGTTTAATGTGTTTATTTTCGATTAAAAGATAATTGCTTTACAATATTGTGTTGGTTTCTGCCATATATCAACATGACTTGGCCACAGGTATGCCTATGTGTTGGTTTCTGCCTTCCTCTTGAACTTTCCTCCCACCTTCCATCCCATCCCAACAATGTAATTTCTAATAGAACCTCTCGCTCTATCACAATCAGCTTTTGCTGTGTCTTAAACCTTAGTACCAACGTATATGTCCTTTTCAATCCATTGTGATGCTGGGAAACCATGTTACACAGGTGCATGAGCTGCACTGTGAATATCCTGCCAAATCAATTTAATGAAGTTCAATACGAGATTATTTTTCCTTTATTAAACTTAGTTATTGGGAATTTCAAGGCCTTTTACAGAGAATCCAAATGCCCTTTGGTAACTTCCACCCACGTCTTTTTTTATGACATTGATACTTTTGGTTAATGTTTTCTTTTGTGAGCACAAAAATTCACTGCAGAAAACAGTGGTCTCTTCCTCTGTCTGTCTTTCTGTCTCTCTGTTTCCCTCTCTCATTTTCTCTCTCTCTCTCTCAGAGAACGTAAGGGAATTTGAGGTGTTGTTTCTGTTTCTCTACTTGATAAATATAAAAATTAGTGGACTTGATAAATATAGAAATTTCACATCCCAATAAGGAAGCTTTGATTGAATTGCAGTGTTTTTTTTTTTTAAAGGAAAGATTATCTTATCCTTTTTTTTTTTGAATCAATATCATCAGCCATCATTTGAATGTACAGAACAAAGGCTGCTTCACTTCATACTAGATTCTATCCTCCCAAAAGCTTGGTGTACTCCAAGTCATCACACACATAAAACATTTATTGCCCAAATAACACTGTTTTGGGGTATTTAAAGAATTCAAATATAAAAATAAATTGATCAAACTAGGATGGCAAATAATTTTAGTGCTAGACTATAATCTCTTTTTTCAAAGCTTTTAAAGAATTTATAAGTCCTATGACATTTAGTAAGTAGCATACTCCTGATCATGTGATTGCACCACATTGAGACAAATTCTTTTACCTATTGGTAAGGCAGGAGGCTCATATGAACACTCAGAGGGCAGTCTTCCAAGGACCAGTAAAGAATTGGAAAGCTGGGAGGAAGTCTTCCTCGATGTTCATAAGCTGGTTTGCCCTGGGCTTTTCACTTGTGCTGAGGTCAAAAAGACACGATACACACACACACACACACACACACACACACACACGCATGCACCTTTATCTATATCAATTCTTTAGTACTTCTGAAACCGTAAAACTTCTTTTAAATTATCTTTAGAAAGCCATGGGAAGGAGAAGGTTCAACTGATGCTACTGACCCACATTGATGGAGAACTAACTCCTAGAGTCTGCCAAACAGCTGGTCCCACTAGTGGGCCAAGAAGAGCTTGAACAAGCTTTTACTCTTCCTGGAATAAGAGTGGGAGAATTGAGAGAGAAACCATCCAGCATCATAGGATCTTGGACCTAGACTACAAGAGATTTTAAAGGATAAAGCCTGACCCCTGTGTTTATACTCCCCAGACAAAACACCCTATTAAACTCTAACTCATACAGAATCCTCTAGTGTTCCCTTTCCTCACTCAGAAAATGGCCTATGAGGCCCTATGCTGTCTGTCCTCCTCTCTCCAACCTGGCCTTATCTTCTGCTCATTCTTGCACTGACTTATCTGCAGCCACATTGGCCTCCTTGCCATGACACATTTCTACTGTGGGGTATCTGCATTCCTCTGCCCACTCACATCTACCTGCCTCCATCCTGATCATTTTTAAGTCTCTCCTCAAAAGTTAGCTGCTCAATGAGGCCTTTCTCTGGCCACCTTCAATAAAACTGGAAAACAAAAATCTACTCTCTGCATTCCTCATCCCTTTGCTTTTTGCAGACCACTACTTGCCACCTTCTGACACCCCTTGTGGTGGTCTAGTCACTAAGACTTGTCCGACTTTGCAACCCCATGGACTGTAGCCCACCAGGCTCCTCTGTCCATGGGATTTTCAAGGTAGGAATGCTGGTATGGGTCACCACTTCCTTCTCCAGGGGATCTTCCTGACCCAGGGATCGAACCCAGGTCTGCACAGCAGGTGGCCTCCTGCATTTGCAGGCGGTCTCCTGCATTTGCAGGCAGCTTCTTTACCAACTGAGTCACCAGGGAAGCCCATAATATATATATATATATATATATGCATTCTGTATGAGGCAGAACTCAAGTTCCATGAGCTCCACCTCTGCCTTTCACTGGCTGACATGGTGGAGGTGCTCAGGATACAGTGAAAGAACAGACGGATGAGAAACTGATGTTCCAAGGAGTTAATGATCTTCACAAAGTCAGACTCTGGAATTCAGCCACAAGGCAGTACTAGACACCAATTTTTCTGACATTCCCTTTGTGAAAATTAAATAATGTGATCAGTTCAGTTCAGTTCAGTTCAGTCCAGTCACTCAGTCGTGTCCAACTCTTTGAGACCCCATGAATCGCAGCACACCAGGCCTCCCTGTGATAGTAACATATTAAAGGCTAATTAATATAACACAGGTGTCAGTCTGAAACACAAGCCTCTGAACATTTATATAGACTTTTTAGTACTCAAAAAGCAAGCTTACACTAATTTTCTTTTAATTTTCCAGACTACCCTAGCAGGGATAAATTAGTATTTCTATCTTTATAGATTATAAAGTTGATGCTCAAAGAGATTAAAAGAAAGATAGGTTAAGCTGTAAAGAGATCTATTAAAGATGATCCCTCTGAAAGAACTCCTCATTTTGCAAAACGATGTCAAAGCAGAACTCCATTCAATGACAGCTTTCCTAGAACCAAATTTAAAAATGCAGTTCAGTGCACTCGTAATATTTCAAATAAATTCTTAAAGCAGAAAGCAAGTGTTTCATTAGCACCGCTTCATCTGGATTTCATCCTTCACTTTGCCTTAAGCTTTTATGAGTGCAATTCTGAGGCCCAAGAATAACAGAATCGTTTTCTTTTTCTTTGTACATATTTTGATTTTCTGTGTGTGTGCACACACACACAAAATTTTGTTTTGTTTTGTTTGAGAGGATTTACCAGTCTTTTAAAGGGTCTAGTTCAACTTTAACAACTCCAATTACCAAAAAGGTCAGTATTTTTAAAAAACAAAACCAGAACAACATTCAGGGAAAACAAAAAGAAACAAGCAAGAGAAAGGACAGACATTAAAAAATAATAATAATTAGCTAGGGAAAGTGCAAAAGTTATTCAGTGTAATTTTAACGTTTCACAAATAAGCTGCCTTCAGCCTACAACTGAGATTGGTTTCACAAAGCAACTTGTACTTCCATCAGTCTTTTTTCCTAAGAGAGAAAGCCTTCGTGCTCTCATCTTCACAAGTCTGCAGTCAAAAGTCAGGTAGAGAATTTCACTGAGTTCATCATGCATCCCAAAGGAAGCAGAGCCTGAAACACAGCAATGCACTTCATGGAATCATAAGGGAGAACTATGGCCATCCCAGGTGCTATGATTTTTTTTCTTCCTGACAGTTGAGGACCCTTCTGGCTTGAACTCCACAGGACTGAGGACTGGAGGAAAGAAGGTTCCTACAGAAGCACTATCAAAGGAATCTCCCATTGACTCCCAGTTGACTGGCCACGCCACTTGTTCTCTGTGGCATCCTAGTTTAAATGCTTACCAAACTTAGAATACCCCGGTACAAGGTGATTGTGGGCAGGCCACAAGATGGCCATGGCAGTCTATAGAAGAGAGGACACAAATCATTAATGAATTCAATCAAATAATTTTAAAAGTGACTGAAAACAAATGAAGGAAACAAGTTTTATATAGTGAACTAAAAAAAAAAAAAAGTCTCTTTGCTAAGCATTCCAGGAACATGACGTATGCATTCATGCTTTGTGAAATCTCCACATTTTTTTTTCACAGTAGCTTATAAACTGCTAAGGTGCCTGCATCAGGTACTGGTATATTTCCTTTTAAATGCATCCCAGTGAAGCAAATACTACTGCTGCTGCTGCTGCTGCTAAGTCGCTTCAGTCGTGTCTGACTCTGTGTGACCCCATAGAATGCAGCCCACCAGGCTCCCCCGTCCCTGGGATTCTCCAGGCAAGAACACCGGAGCGGGTTGCCATTTCCTTCTCCAGTGCATAAAAGTGAAAAGTGAAAGTGAAGTCGCTCAGTCGTGTCCGACTCCTAGTGACCCCATGGACTGCAGCCCACCAGGCCCCTCCGTCCATGGGATTTTCCAGGCAAGAGTACTGGAGTGGGGTGCCATTGCCTTCTCTGGAAGCAAATACAAACATCCAACATTTGTACTGAATATAACCCTTACATGTACTTGTAGGGCATTCTGAGGGATGTAAAGGTATCAAATTTATCCGATTTTAACACTCTAAGAATTACAAAATCTGGACCTACAAGATAAACTCAAAATACCATACATGAATGCCTTTCTACCATAGTTAGATGGAATAGTCTTAAAATCCAATTAAAATTTTCTCCCACTGCTGAATCAATTTAAAAATACAATCAGAAATACACAAAAATGAACTGATTTACAAAAAGAAAAGGACAGTCTATGGTCTTTTCTGTGTGCAATGCATTGACCACAGAGATAAAATTTATCTAGGGCAAAAATGTGTGTTACACAACACATGTCAAGCACTGATGTAACAGTTACCTTTATCAAAATAAATACTGAACTGATCAATTACCGGAAAAAGTCCCTAAGAGAATGTTTCCTAATGTAGTAATCAGGAAACATAATTGTGTAACAAATTCTCTCCAAACAGAACAGTACTAAATGTGTCTTTTATGGACATAAACCACACAGGAGTTTTAATTCTAAAGTAGAATACTGAAAAATCCTTAAGATCAACGAAAAAACAACTTTGAAAAAAAGAGAAAATTCACAGATTCTAGATTCCAAAGAAATATACATAGCACTTCTATCTTCAGCATCTTAAGGTACCATAATATTTGAGTCATTCTAGGGAGAGAAAAATCAATTAACATGACCAAAGAAAATTCTTTAACAACTAGCCCGTAATTAGTAATTATAAATTTGACTTTTCGAGACTGTTTTTTTTTTTTCACTAAAACCAACCAAAATTAAGCTCCCTACTCAATAGGATGGAGACGAACAGCAAGGCACCTTCCTGTTAAAGAATTTTAACAGGATGTAAAATTCCTGTTATAATGTAAATAAATAAATAAATAAAACCCTCTATTTTCTGGCTTGGTCTGAGAATAAGGGTCCTATGGATTACCCATACTCAAAGTATTAGAAAGCACTAAAATTACATTTAGTGAAGTTTAAACTTGGTGGCAGAGGGCAGAGATAGAATCAAAACTGTTAGAGACATTTTCACTAATTCAGAATTCCAATGATGGCATCACTTGGCATAGTGATTGTTTAGTGTATGGAGTGAGCCACAGGTGAGGGTTCTGGTCAGCATAAGTCAGAGTGAGTCTCCCTTCAAACACCGATGGTCAAAGCTGAATAATCTCTGTACCATTCTCCAGAGGGGCTGTAGCAGTGTATATTCCCACCAATGCAAGAGGGTTCCCTTTACTCCACACTCTCTCCAGCATTTATTGTTTGTCGATTTTTTGATGATGGCCATTCTGACCAATGTGAAGTGATACCTCATTGCAGTTTTGAATAACATTTCTCTAATAATGAGAGATGTTGAGCATCTTTTCATGTGTTTGTTGGCCACCGGTATGTCTTCTTTGGAGAAATGTCTGTTTAGGCTTTCCGAACACATCTTGACTGGGTTGTTTTTGTTTCTGGTATTGAGCTGCCTGATGTTGTTTTCAGCCATTAAGTCATGTCCAACTCGTTGTGACCCCATGGACTGCAGCAAGCCAGGCTTCCCTGTCCTTCATCATCTCCCAGAGTTGGCTCACATTCGTGTCCATTGAATCGGTGACACCATCCAACCATCTCATCCTCTGTTGCCCCCTTCTCTTCCTGCCTTCTAATCTTTCCCAGCACCAGGGTCTTTTCCAGTGAGTCAACTCTCTGCATTAGGTGGCCAAAGTACTGGAGCTTGAGCTTCAGCATCAGTCCTTCCAATGAATATATTCAGGGTTGATTTCCTTTAGGATTGACTGGTTTGATCTACATGCTGTCCAAGAGACTCTCAAGAGTCTTCTCCAGCACCACAGTTCAAAAGCATCAATTCTTTGGTGCTAAGCCTTCTTTATAGTCAAACACATATCTGTACATGACTACTATTAAAAAAAAAAAAAAAGCTTTGACTATACGGACCTTTGTCAGCAAAGTGATGTCTCTGCTTTTTAATGAAATTTTCTATTAACAAACACATGAAAAGATGCTCAACATCATTCATTATCAGAGAAATGCAAATCAAGACCACGATGAGGTACCATTTCATGCCAGTCAGAATGGCCGCGATCCAAAAGTCTACAAGCAATAAATGCTGGAGAGGGTGTGGAGAAAAGGGAACCCTCTTACGCTGTTGGTGGGAATGCAAACTAGTACAGCCACTATGGAGAACAGTGTGGAGATTCCTTAAAAACCTGCAAATAGAACTGCCTTATGACCCAGCAATCCCACTGCTGGGCATACACCTCAAGGAAACCAGAATAGAAAGAGATACGTGTACCCCAATGTTCATCACAGCACTGTTTATAATAGCCAAGATATGGAA
>SJYX01011433.1:301976-352762 GCA_006410675.1 Oreotragus oreotragus
CAGCACTGTTTATAATAGCCAGGACATGGAAGCAACCTAGATGTCCATCAGCAGATGAATGGATAAGAAAGCTGTGGTACATATACACAATGGAGTATTACTCAGCCATTAAAAAGAATACATTTGAATCAGTTCTAATGAGGTGGATGAAACTGGAGCCTATTATACAATGTGAAGTAAGCCGGAAAGAAAAACATCAATACAGTATACTAACACATATATATGGAATTTAGAAAGATGGTAACGATAACCCTGTATGCGAGACAGCAAGAGACACAGATGTATAGAACAGTCTTTTGGACTCTGTGGGAGAGGGAGAGGGTGGGATGATGTGGGAGAATGGCATTGAAACATGTATACTATCATGTAAGGAATGAATCACCAGTCTATGTTCGATGCAGGATGCAGGATGCTTGGGGCTGGTGCATGGGGATGATCCGGAGGGATGATGTGGGGTAGGAGGTGGGAAGGGGGTTTATGTTTGGGAGTTCATGTACACCCGTGGCAGATTCATGTCAATGTATACCAAAACCAATACAGTACTGTAAAGTAAAATAAAGTAAAAATAAAAATTAAAAAAAATAAAAATTAATGATTATCCTTTGACAAATAAAGCCTTTAAATAACAACAACAACAAAAAGAAACATGTATAATATCATATATGAAACGAATCGCCAGTCCAGGTTCGATGCATGATACTGGATGCTTGGGGCTGGTGCACTGAGACGACCCAGAAGGATGGTACGGGGAGGGAGGAGGGAGGGGGGTTCAGGATGGGGAACACGTGTACACCCGTGGCGGATTCACGTTGATGTGTGGCAAAACCAATACAATATTGTAAAGTAATTAACCTCCAATTAAAATAAATAAATTTATATATAAAAATAAATAAAATGATCACTGGCATTAAAGTGGTTAAAAAAAATCCACAGTGATTTTGGAGCCCAAGAAAATAAAATCTGCCACTGTTTCCACTTTTTCCCAGTTATTTGCCATGAAGTGATGGAACAAGATGCCATGATCTTAGTTTTTTGAATGTTGAGTTTTAAGCCAGCTTTTCCCCTCTCCTCTTTCATCTTCGTCAATAGGCTCTTCAGTTCCTCTTCACTTTCTGCCATTAGAGTTATCATCTGCATATCTGAGGTAACTGATATTTCTCCCTGCAATCTTGATTTCAGCTTGTGATTCATCCAGTCTGGTATTTGCATGATGTACCCTGCATTACTTTGCCAACAAAGTCCATCTAGTTCAATCTATGGTTTTTCTAGTAGCCATGTACAGATGTGAGAGTTGGACTATAAAGAAAGCTGAACACTACAGAAATGATGCTTTTGAATTGTGGTGTTGGAGAGATTCTTGAGAGTCCTTTGGACTGCAAGGAGATCCAATCCATCCTAAAGGAAATCAGTCCTGAATATTCACTGGAAGAACTGATGCTGAAGCTAAAATTCCAATTGTTTGGCCACCTGATGTGAAGAACTGACTCACTGGAAAAGACCCTGATGCTGGGGAAGACTGAAGGCAGGAGGAGAAGGGGACAACAGAGGATGAGACTGTTGGATGGAATCACTGACTTGATGGACGTGAGTTCGAGTAAACTCCAGGAGTTGGTGATGGACAGGGAGGCCTGGTGTGCTGCAGTCCATGGGGTCACAAAGAGTTGGACACAACTGAGTGACTGAACCNTCCATCCTAAAGGAAATCAGTCCTGAATATTCACTGGAAGAACTGATGCTGAAGCTAAAATTCCAATAGTCTGGCCACCTGATGTGAAGAACTGACTCACTGGAAAAGACCCTGATGCTGGGGAAGACTGAAGGCAGGAGGAGAAGGGGACAACAGAGGATGAGACTGTTGGATGGAATCACTGACTTGATGGACGTGAGTTCGAGTAAACTCCAGGAGTTGGTGATGGACAGGGAGGCCTGGTGTGCTGCAGTCCATGGGGTCACAAAGAGTTGGACACAACTGAGTGACTGAACTGAACTGACTCTGCATAGAAGTTAAATAAGCAGGGTGACAATATACAGCCTTGCTGTCCTCCTTTCCCAACTTTGAACCAGTTCATTAGTCCATGTCTGGTTCTAACTGTTGCTTCCTCACCTGCATACAGATTTCTCAAGAGGCAGGTGAGGTGGGCTGGTATTCCCATCTCTTTAATGATTTTCTATGGTTTCTTGTGATCCTCACAGTCAAAGGCTTTAGTGTAGTCATGAAGCAGAAGTAGATGGGTTTTTTTTTTTTTTTAATCCCTTGCTTTTTCTATGATTCAACAGATGCTGGCAATTTGATCTTTGGTTCCTTTGCCTTTTCTAAATCCAGCTTGTACATCTGGAAGTTCTCGGTTCACATACTGCTGAAGCCTAGCTTGAAGGAAGGATTTTGAGCATTACCCTCTAGCATGAGAAATGAGTGCAATTATACAGTAGTTTGAACATTCCTTGGCATTGATTTTCTTTGAGATTGGAATGAAAACTAACCTTTTCCAGTCCTGTGGCCACTGGAATTTCATCACCTCCACTAATTTTGTTAGTAGTAATGCCCACTTGACTTCCCACTCCAGGATGTCTGGCTCTAGGTGAATGACCACACCATTTTGTTTATCCAAGTCATTAAGACCATTCTTGTATAGTTCTTCTGTGTATTCTTGCCACCTTTTTCTTGATCTCTTCTGACTCTGTTAGGGTCTTGCTGTTTCTGTCCTTTATTGTGCCCACCTTTGCATGAAATGTTCCCTTGGTATCTGCAAGTTTCTTGAAGAGATTTACTGTTTTCCTCTATTTCTTTGCATTGTTCACTTAAGAAGGTTTTATTATCTCCTTGCTATTTTCCAGAGTTCTGCCTTCAGTTGTGTATATCTTTCCCTTTCTTCTTTGCTTTTTGCTTCTCTTCTGTTATTCATAGGACCTCCTCAGACAACTACTTTGACTTCTTGCATTTCTTTTTCTTGGGGATGGTTTTGGCCACCACCTCCTGTACAACATTACAAACCTCTGTCCAAAGTTCTTCAGTCACTCTGCCTACCAGATCTAATCCCTTGAATCTTTCCATTACCTCCACTGTATAATCATAAGGGATTTGATTTAGGCCATACCTAAATGACTCTGTGGCTTCCCTACTTTCTTCAATTTAAGCCTGAATTTTGCAATAAGGAGCTCATGATCTGAGCCACAGTCAAATCTAAGTCTTGTTTTTCTGACTGTATAGAGTTTCTCCATCGTCGGCTGCAAAGAATATAATAAATCTGATTTCAGTACTGACCATCTGGCGTTGAGCTGCATGAGCTGCTTGTATATTTTGGAGATTAGTCAGTCATTTGTCAGTTGTTTCATCTGCTATTATTTTCTCCCAACTCTGTCTTTTCACCTTAGTTATATTTCCCTTTGCTGTGTAAAAGTTTTTAAGTTTAATTAGGTCTCACTTGTTTATTTTTTATTTTATTTCCATTAATCTAGAAAGTGGGTAATAGGTGATCTTGCTGTGATTTATGTCAAAGAGTGTTCTGCNGTCTTTTCACCTTAGTTATATTTCCCTTTGCTGTGTAAAAGTTTTTAAGTTTAATTAGGTCTCACTTGTTTATTTTTTATTTTATTTCCATTAATCTAGAAAGTGGGTAATAGGTGATCTTGCTGTGACTTATGTCAAAGAGTGTTCTGCCTATGTTTTCCTCTAAGAGATTTATAGTTTCTGGTCTTACAGTTAGGGCTTTCCTCCATTTTAAGTTTATCTTTGTATATAATGTTAGGAAGTGTTCTAATTTCACTGTTTTACATTATCGCTGTCCAATTTTCCCAGCATCATACACTGAAGACATTGTCTTTTCTCCACTATTTTTTATTTTATTTCCATTAATCTAGAAAGTGGGTAATAGGTGATCTTGCTGTGATTTATGTCAAAGAGTGTTCTGCCTATGTTTTCCTCTAAGAGATTTATAGTTTCTGGTCTTACAGTTAGGTCTTTCCTCCATTTTAAGTTTATCTTTGTATATAATGTTAGGAAGTGTCCAATTTTCCCAGCATCATACACTGAAGACATTGTCTTTTCTCTATTGTATGTTCTTGCCTCCTTTATCAGTGATAAGCTGCCCATACACGCATGGATTTTACTTGAGCTTTCTATCTTGTTCCATTGGTCTATATTTCTGTTTTTGTGCCAGTACCATAGTGTCATGACTGTAGCTTTGTGGTATAGCCTGAAGTCAGGAAAGTTGATTTCTGGTTAAGAATGGATAAGCTCTATTCTTCTTTCTCAAGATTGCTTTGCCCATTCAGGGTCTTTTGTGTTTTCATACAAATTGTGACATTATTTCTTCTAGTTCTGTGAAAAATACCATTTATAGTTTAATAAAGATTGCACTGAATCAATAGATTGCTTTGGACAGAAGAGTCATTTTCACTGTATTGATTCTTCCATTCCAAGAACATGGTATATCTCTCCATCTGTTTGTGTCACCTTTGACTTCTTTCATCAGTGTCTTATAAATTTTTGCATACAGATCTTCTGTCTCTTTAGGTAGTTTTATTCCTTGGTATTTTATTCTTTTTGCTGCAATGGTGAATGGGATTGTTTTCTTAATTTCTCTTTCTGATTTTTCAGTGTATAGGAGTGCTAGGGATTTCTGTGTATTAATTTTATATCCTATGAATTTACTATATTCACTGATTAGCTCTAGCAATTTTCTAGTTGCCTCTTTCTTTAAGGTTTTCTACATAGAGTATCATGCCATATGCAAACAGTAAGAGTATTACTTCTTTTTCAATCTGGATTCCTTTTATTCATTCCTTAAAAAAGCAGGAATAAAACTACCATATGACCCAACAATCCCACTACTGGGCATATACCATGAAGAAATCATAACTGAAAAAGACACATGTACCCCAATGTTCACTGCAGCAATATTTACAATAGTTATAACATGGAAGCAACCTAGGTGTCCATCCACAGACGAATGGATAAAGAAGTTATACATATATACCGTGCAATATTAGCCATAAAAAGGAATACATTTGAGTCAGTTCTAATGAGGTGGATGAACTTAGGGCCTATTATAAAGAGTTTAAAAAGTCAGGAATTATATGGAAACTAGAAAGATGATACTGATGAACCTATTCCAGTTCAGTCAGTCAGTTCAGTCACTCAGTCGTGTCTGACTCTTTGTGTCCCGATGGACTGCAGCACACCAGGCTTCCCTGTCTATCAACAACTCCCAGAGCCTCCTCAAACTCATGTCTATTGAGTGAGTGATGCCATCTAACCATCTCATCCTCTGTCATCCCCTTCTCCTGCTTCAGTCTTTTCCAGCAGCAGTCTTTTCTAATTAGTCAGTGATTTGCATCAGGTGGCCAAAGTAGTGGAGTTTCAGCTTCAACATCAGTCCTTCCAATGAATATTCAGGAGTGATTGCCTTTAGGATTCACTGGTTGGATCTCCTTGCAGTCCAAGGGACTCTCAAGAGTCTTCTCCAACACCACATTTCAAAAGCATCAATTCTTCAGTGCTCAGCTTTCTTCACAGTCCAACTCTCACATCCATACATGACCACTGGAAAAACCATAGCTTGACTAGACGGACCTTTGTTGGCAAAGTAATGTCTCTGCTTTTTAATATGCTCTCTAGTTTGTTCATAACTTTTCTTCCAAGGAACAAGTGTCTTTTAATTTAATGGCTGCAGTCACCATCTGTAGTGATTTTGGAGCCCCTCAAAAATTAAGTCTTTGCATGATGAACCTATTTGCAGGGCAGCAATGGAGATACTGATATAGAGGTCAGATTTATGGACACAGTGGGAGAAGGAGAGGGTGGAATGAATTGAGAGAGCAGCACTGAAACGTATACATTACCATATGTAAACTAGATAGCCAGTGGGAGTTTGCTATATGATTCAGGGAGCTCAAACCCAGTACTTTGTGACAACCTAGATAGATGGGGTGAGGTGGGCAGTGGGAGGGAGGTTCTAGAGGGAGATGACATATGTATACCTATGGCTGATTCATGCTGATGTATGGCAGAAACCTACACAATATTGTAAGGCAATTATCCTCTAATTAAAAAAATAAATGAATAAAAAACTAATAAGCAAACATCAAGAAAAAGTTGAATAATCTCAATAAATTACACTTTCTTGGGTCTTATGTCTCAACTCTTCAATCATCTTTAAGACTTTCCTTTGAACAACTTCCAAATTTCTTCATTCTTCTCTGGCTTCTTTTAAGCTACTTAATCCAAAGTCAAAGGAAGCCATTATTAGACTTTAGCCCAGAATTTAGCATCACTTCAGGAACAAACATAGTCTTAGAAATTAGGAATGAAATGAAAATGAAATCAAAGTACTTAACCTCAGTCACCTCAATGGAGTAGGTTATCAAGAAGGAATTGTTTTATAGTATTTTATTATTTATAGAAAAGAAATTTTACTCAAATATTTGTTATAAATTTATTTTATCAGAAGTGTTTGGGAACCTCACCAGAGAAGACGTACAGGTGGCAAAGAAGCAAACACAAATATACTTACATCATATATCCTTAGGGGACTTCAATTAAAATAATGAAATACCACTATACAACTGTTACAACAACCAAAATCCAAAACAATGAGAACACCAAATGCTGGTGAGAATATTGAGAAATAGGCATTCTCATTCATTGCTGGTGGGAACGCAAAATGGCATAACCACTTTGCAAAACATTTTGACAGTTTCTTACAAAATGGAAAATCTTCTTTTTTATATAATTAAGCAATCGCACTCCTTGGCATGCACCTAAATGAGTTGAAAGTTTATGTCCATAGAAAAACCTGCCCACAAACGCTTATAGTAGCTTATTCATAATCGCCAAAAATGGAAGCAACCAAGATTCACAAATGGGTGAATGAATAACCAAACCAGTGTATGTGTACAACAGCATATTATTCAGTGATAAAAAGCAATGAGCTATCAAGCCACGAAAAGACATGGAATAAGCTTAAATGCATATAGATAAGTGAATGAAGATAGTATAAAAAAGCTACTGCCATATGATTCCAAATATGTGACATTCTGGAAAAGTCAATATTATGGAGATGGCAAAAAGATCACCGGTTGTCAGAGGTTTGAGGGTAGTGAAGGCATGAACAGATGGAACACAGGATATTTTTAAGGCAATAACACTGTTCTGTATGATAACTAGATTACGTATCATTATACATTTGTCAAGACAATACAAAGTATAAAAACAATGTATCAAAATGGACGCATCAATTGTAACATATATACCACATTAAAAAAAAAGAGAGATTAATAATAGGAGAAAACAAAAGAAGGGTTGTGAAGCTCAAAGAAGAAAGTGACTTTAAACGTTCATTGGCTATACTTTTGTTTCAGTAATATCAACTAACCTACAAATAGGAAATGCTTATAGCAAAAGTACACAGTTTCATTAGGACACACATCTGTTACTGAAATAACCTCTTGATAGAAAGTATACAAATTTTTTTGGCTTCCCAGGTGCTTCAGTGGTAAAGAATCTGCCTGTCAAAACAAGAGACACAGGAAATAAAGATTGTATCCCTGAAAGAGGAAATGGCAACCCACTCCAGTATTCTGGTCTGGGAAATCCCATGGACAGAGGATCCTGGTGGGTGGACAGAGGAGTCCGTGGGGTGGCAAAGAGTCGGACACAACTGAGCATGCACACGTACACACATATTTTTTACAGGCATACGTACCTATGACTGACATGACCTTTTGAAGGAAGGAATATGCATTTTTTTAAATAACACACATATCTGTGATGACATTTTGACATGTATGATAGTTTGGCGGGAGGACCTTCAACCCCTTCTCTCAATCCTACCTGAATAGAAAAATGGAATCCAGTCTTCTTTCCCCTTCATGGGATGTCATCTAGTCTATTTTTAATATTTTTTCTATCCCCACCTCCAAATGCCTTTCCAAATACTTCTGGACCAGGCTAGAAGCGTGGTGGAGTTTCCCAGGGCCTATGCGGGCACTGAGGTAGACATGCAGGAAGGCAACGGGGACAGGTGGGTTGAATCCACTCAGTCTGGAATCCACTCAGCTCAGCCCCTCTGGTTCACATCCAGGCTGTGGCTTAATGTCCAGATTTCATTAGATGATATCCATTCACCTTACTGGTCTTTCCACATCCCCATCAGGTTAAGGAAAGTGTAGAAGTTTATAAAGCTTTTGACACTCCGCCCATCAAAAAAACGAAGTCTGATTCCCAGCGAGTTACTCCTAAAAAGGAAAGTGTGGCAGAAGTGACCCTGGATGACTTCAGGACTTTAGAGGCTGAAGGTTAGAAAAGGTTAGAAAAGGTCACGGGGCTCCCTCCAGGCTCTCTCCCTTGGGACACGCACTGTGGGCACCGTGAGTGGCTCTGTCAAAAGTCTCGCTAAGCTGAAGTTGCCACGCTGGAGAGGTCACATGGAGAGACCAATGAGGAAAACAGAGAGGGACCAAGAAGCCCCAGTTATTTTTGTCTGCAAGTGTTTGAGTCTTCTCAGACCCCAGGCACTATCAGCAGCCAGGCCTGTAAGTGCACAGCCTCCAGCCCCACTTGCAAGCCATCCTGATGGAGCAGACACAAGCCAGTCACTGAGCCCTGCCCAAACATCAGCTTTGTGAGAAAGTTAAATATTAATATCATTTTAAACTACCAGTTTGGGGGGGGTAGTTTGTTAGCTAGCAATAGATAAGTGGAACACAGACTGTACTTCTACCCACAGAGAAAACCAGCTTCACACAGAGGAAAGGTGGTGGGGGTGGGGGATAAATTAGGAGTTTCAAATCGACATATACACCCTGCTGCTGCTGCTAAGTCACTTCAGTCGTGTCCGACTCTGTGTGACCCCATAGACGGCAGCCCACCAGGCTCCTCCATCCCTGGGATTCTCCAGGCAAGAATACTGGAGTGGGTTGCCATTTCCTTCTCCAATGCATGAAAGAGAAAAGTGAAAGTGAAGTCGCTCAGTCTGTCCGACTGTTAGCGACCCCATGGACTGCAGCCCACCAGGCTACTCTGTCCATTGGATTTTCCAGGCAAGAGTACTGGGGTGGGGTGCCATTGCCTTCCCCGCATATACACTCTACTATATATAAAATAGATAATCAACAAGGACCTACTGTATAGCACAGGGAATTCTACTCAATATTCTATAATAATCAATGGGAAAAGAATCTGAAAAAGAATAGTTATATATTATATGTATACTGGGATCCCTTTGCTGTATACCTGAAACTAACACAATATTGTAAATCAACTATGTACGTGTGCATTAGTTGCTCAGTCATGTCCGATACTCCAATATAAAATAAAAATTAAATTAAAAAAATAGAAAAGAACAATGACCAAATTGGTTGTCTCCGACATTTTTTAATACACATAATAAACATTTGTTTCTTTGGTCATTGATTTAACATACATATGACTATACTATGTTTTATGTGTGAAAATAAACTTTATGAAGGATCAGTTAAAAATAGAAATTCTAAGATTTCCTTCCTGAATCAAAAGGTTATCATACTCTCCCAACTTTGAAAACTACTGGAGTCAGAATGTGAATTGTTTAGATAATAGCTCTAAAGTTCCAGGTGATTAGACAGCCTACTAGTCGGGAACAGATTGAAAGGGCTAAAGTTTGAGGAAGTATGTTATTTACTTAACCTTTTTTTTTTCTTTCTTTCTTTCATTTAGGAAACTATGGGGACTTTTGGAATAGAAGGAAGCTTTGGAAATTTTAGGTAAAATTCTTTCAATTCTGGTCTCAGCTATGCAAGAAATTTGTCTAAAATATCAGTTAAAATACAGCAATTCATGGAGCCTTTTTCTTCTTAATAAATTCACATAAGCCCCAAAGAAAGTGAAAGAAAGTGAAGTCGCTTAGTTGTGTCCAACTCTTTGCCACTCCATGGACTGTAGCCTACCAGGCTCCTCCATTCATGGGATTTTCTAGGCAAGAGTACTGGAGTGGGTTGTCATTTCCTTCTCCCGGGGATCTTTTCAACCCAGGGGCTGAACCCGGATCTCCTGAATTGTGAGTAGACTCCTGACCGTCTGAGCCACCAGGGAAGCCCTACACAGGTCCCAGGAAGCCCCATAATGAGATTCACCCAGTTGCTTGTACTCAGTGATGTATCCGGCTCTGGTCAAGGATCGGGGCCTTGCAAACCACCTTGGTGGTTAAATCCTCTGGAGACAACCCACTGCTCTCACACTTAGCCTGTATCTTTAAGCAGCTACTGAGCTTCTTTAAGCATCAGTTTCAACTTCTGCAAACAGCACCAATGATGATGTCTGACTTATGAGGTTGTTATGAGCAGTCAACAAAGAACGTAAAACTCTCAGTACCACGCCTGCCCTGAAATGAGTGCTCGATAAATGTCAACCGTCGGTTTTTGTTGTTCTTGTTGTCATAGAAAAAGGAAGAATTTGCATTTTTTTAATTTGAGAAATGAGTAAAAAAATATGTGTCCTGCCTGTAAAAGGTATTCTTTCAGTCAAGAACAATTTAAAAATTAGCCCATTCCCCATCTAATCTCAGGCTCCCCTTTCCCCACTGCTTCACTCCAGACCACCTTCAAGTTATTTGTAAATGGGGCAGCTGATGTGTAGAGAAGCAAATAGCAAAACTAATTAATGACAAAGGCTGTACCGAAACTACATGCAAAAGATGCACAACAGAAATACCAGTGTATTTTAGAGAAAGAAGATGGACTTCATCATCTTCCTCTTATGGAAACTGAGAGTCATATAGCACATTCATGCTCATGTAATGCGCTCATGTAATGTTCTCATGTAACGCTCTCATGTAATGCAAATTAATGCACATTTAATGTTCTCATGTAATGCAAACTAAAAACATATGTAATATGTTGTTTGTTACACAAGTGTAACATGCAAGGTGGGCATGCAAAAACATTTTCTTACTAGGCAAAATGTGTACAGCCACCAGGCCAGTGGGAACCACACTTATTTGTGCCTCAGAATCACCCACAGAGCTGGTTAGAAATAGGGACATACAAGAAAAGTGGGTTCTTATAACAAAGTCCAGGGGAGACCCTGATACATGGGTAACTGTGACTCTCCACTACTTTACAAGACAGACAAGTGAGAAAACCAGATAATATTCATACATCTGCCACAGGTTCCTAACAATCAGATCTTCATGGCATCAATAAGATTTGGTAAGAAAAGTATATATTGAGTGCTTCAAACATCTACTGGAGAAAATGCACTGACAACTCCCAAACACTTGATTAGATCACCAACCAAAAGGGGGCAGGAGTTAATCAATGAGTCCCTTAAACACTTTCCACCCACCCCAGATAGCAGAGTGTTGGCCACTCATGAGTGAAACCGAACATTGGTCTATTCTTACTTCCTCACCTGCAACTCATAGTCTGCATATAAGCTGCCTGGTATCTATTTACCCATTTCATAAACATTCATCAAGCTCTGTTAGCAAGAGGGGGTGCAATGGTGAGCAAACAGCTCCCAGTGTCTGGAACCCTTTGGGCAGGTTCAGTCTGGTCTTGGTGACGAGGTACAACACATGTTACTTGAAGCACGTGCCTGCCCAGTCATTTCAGCTGTGCCTGACTCTGTTGCCACCCCGTGGACTGTAGACCACCAGGCTCCTCTGTCCATGGGATTCCCCAGGCAAGAATGCTGGAGTGAGTTGCCATTTCCTCCTCCAGGGGGTCTTCTTGACCCAGGGATCAAACCTGTCTCTCCTGCAGCTCCTGCATAGGCAGGCAAATTCTTGACCACTTGAGCTACCTGGGATGCCCCAATGCTTAAAATTTTCAGATTTAAAACATATTGGGTATGGTAACCCACTCCAGTATTCTTGCCTAGAGAATCCCCATGGACAGATCTGCCTGCAATGTGGGAGACCTGGGTTCGATCTCTGGGCTGGAGGATCCCCTGGCAACCCACACCAGTATTCTTGCCTGGAGAATCCCCATGGACAGAGGAACCTGGTGAGCTACAGTCCATGGGGCTGCAAAGAGTCAGACACGACGGAGACCAAGCACAAGCACAGCTGTTAAAAGCAATGCTATACCCACCTAACCATATCTGTATAGCAACGACCTACGTCACTCAGAATTATTTATGGTGCTGTGCTTAGTCATTTAGTCATGTCTGACTCTGTCGGCCCATGGACTGTAATCTGCCAGGCTCCTCTGTCCATGGGGATTCTCCAGGCAAGACTACTGGTGTGGGTTGCCAGGGGATCTTCCCAACCCAGAGATCAAACCCAGGTCTCCCACTTTGCAGGCAGATCTTTACAGTCTGAGCCATCTACTAGTCCATTTTTTGGGGTTTCTCAGGTGGCACTAGTGGTAAAGAACACGACCACCAAAGCAGAAGATATAAGAGATGTGGGTTCAGTGCCTGGGTCAGGAAGATCCCCTGGAAGAGAACATGGCAACCCACTCCAGTATTCTTGCCTGGAGAATCCCATGGACAGAGGAGCCTGGCAGGCTAAGAGGATGAGATGGCTGGATGGCATCACTGACTCGATGGACGTGAGTTTGAGTGAACTCCGCGAGCTGGTGATGGGCAGGGAGGCCTGGCGTGCTGCAGTTCATGGGGTCGCAAAGAGTCGGACACGACTGAGCGACTGAGCTGAACAAAAATCCAAGGGGTTACCTTGTTTAAAGTTAAACAAGTTGTAAGCGATGGGACCAGATTTCAAGCCTGAAAGTTTGGCACTGTATTCTGTGCGCTTGCAGCCCTGCAGCCTTGGGGCCCTTTCCGCCCCCAGGCTGATGATGGATGGAGACTAAGAGCAGAGCATGAGGCTCCATGCATCAGGCTCCCACAAAGCCTACTCTGCAATGAGTGTTTCTGGTTGCATTACAGGAAAGAAAAACTGCTCTAGACGGCTCACCAAGAGTTTAAATGCAGAAAGAAGGTACTTGCAAAATCTTGGAAAGGGCTGACAGAAGTGAAGACAGAGGGCCTAAGGAATCCGCACTCTAGTGTAGCTTGTGCAGCTACTGGCGCCTGCACAGCCGAGAGCCCGTGCTCTGCAACAAGAGGAGGCACCGCAGTGAGAAGCCTGTGCACTGCAACTCGAGAGAGCCCGCTCGCCACAAAGAAGGCCCAGCACGGCCAAAACTAAGTAACACAATTTTTTAAAAGTTACAGATGCTCTTGCATCACTCAAGGTTGACTAAATAAATATCACATGAAAGGGTTTCCTTAAGCACCGTCTTAGGAACACTTCGACTAGTGCTGGTATAGGACTAGAATCCAGGCCCTCAGCCCTGGCCTCGCCCTCCACTCCCAATCACCCTCAACTATCTACCAAGTGACAACGAATCTTGTTGACATCGTGTATTGAGAAAGGTTTGTGACATCATTAAGCAGACATTGCAGGCTAGGAGAAAAAAATCTAAGGAACCTTTCAGGAGGTAGAAGTAAACAGGTGTGATCAGCCTTCAGCACAAGAAGACTAATGAACATTTCAAGAGTTATAGAAATGTATTCAGACTTTGTCATGTCTCATTACACTCTTTACCTTTCCTTTCAAACATTTTCTCTGAAATAAGAAGAAGAAGAAGAAGAAAAACAGATTCAGAAGCAGCCAGCTGGTAGCAGGCATTATCAGTAAGATGTGACGTAAGCCAGACTAATTGATCACTTTTTAAAGATTAAGTGCCTCATTCTCTGTAATAGGGCATACAGAAAACAGCTTTGACAGCACTGAAGTTGCTTACCAAATTCTGAGTGCCCACTAAAAATGTAAATCATGCTTAATTTTTGTCAGGTAATCCACTCACAATAGGCAATTTATGTGATCTCATCATGTAAGAAAAGCTCAGATACTCTTCCTGGACCTTTTACCTGCTGTGTTGCTATGATGCACCTGCCATCTGGATAGATGGTTGATAGCAGGGATGTAGAAGGACCTGGATACTAATTTGCCTTGTGTGTCTCAGACAGAAATAGAATCTCCCTGACTCTGAACAGTGAACAAATTCTAAAGGCCTTTATGTCTTACACACAAGCTTTGTCTCCCTGAGTCTCTCTCTCTCTTTTTTTTTTTTTTTTAACCTTAAAAGTGAGATGATCATAATAGCCTTTTACTCTAATCCTCAGGATTATTTTGGTGATTAAATTTAAAATATAATTATTTTATCAAATCAAATGCACACTACTGATATCATACATTGTCTATAAAGCCTTAGGGACTTGAATCATAGAACCACTCTTTTTCTTAGGGTTCACACTACCTCCTCTGTGTAGCCTCTCCCCTGCTCTTAAGTTCAGAGAATGGAGAGAAAGCAGTACTGACCACCCACAGGCAGGGGTGAGACGTGGGAGGGGGTGGAAAGGTTAGGACATAGCAAAGAACGTGAAGTTCAAGACTCACCCTGGAATCCTCCATTTTTTTTTAACCCCCTTCCAGCTGGAGAGCTGGAGAGCTGGAGAAGGCGATGTCACTCCACTCCAGTACTCTTGCCTGGAGAATCCCATCGACAGAGGAGCCTGGTAGGTGGCAGTCCATGGGGTCGCGAAGATTCAGACACGACTGAGCGACTTCACTTTCACTTTGCACTTTCATGCATTGGAGAAGGAAATGGCAATCCACTCCAGTGTTCTTGCCTGGAGAATCCCAGGGATGGGGGAGCCTGGTGGGCTGCCACCTATAGGGTCGCACAGAGTCGGACACGACTGAGGTGACTTAGCAGCAGCAGCAGCAGTAGCAGCTAGAGAGCTAGAACTCTATCCCTCCTAAATTCCATTCCTGCTCAGTAAAGTGGGGAAAAAGAAATGGTGCTACTAGCTGTTAACAAGATGATGAATGGTGTATATCAAGTGCTAAGCATCCTGACCCAGAGGAAGAACTCAGCAAACATCAGGTCCTCCCTCCAGGTGGCTTGGAAAGACCACATGATACAGCCCCAGGGGAGAAAGACTTCCTGCGGAGTCAGAATTCTGGTAAGCACATACTGTCAACTACTGTCCTCTCATGGAAATGAGGAAAAACTCTCTCTTTACATACCCATCTTTTCTTTCCCCTGCTGACTCTCAGAACCTTGAGTTGATTCAGAAGCCCCACACATACCTGCTTTACAATGGAACTGTACACGAAATGCTCAGTGTGTGTGCACGCGCTCAGTCACTTCAGTTGAGCCGGACTCTTTGCGACCCTGTGGACTGTAGCCCGCCAGGCTTCCCTACCCATAAGATTCTCCAGGCAAGAATACTGCTGTGGGTTGCCATGCCCTCCTCCAGGGGCTCTTCCTGACGGGATCAAACCTGCATCTGCTACATTGCAGGCAGATTCTTTACTGCTGAACCTCTGGAGAAGCCCGAAACGCTCAGTACTATTTATGAAACATATCATGCTTGTTTCGCTTATCTCAACCAGTTTCCCTCCTGACATCCCTTCTGATGAGAATCGCCATGGCTTAAGTGGTTTGGGACTTAGGACAATATCCAGAAAGTTCAAGTCAGTTTGCATGAATACAAGTGGCAATAATGAAAGTCTGAAACTAATTTTTAAATGATTTCTTGAAGTCTGGGATTCAATTTCTTTGGCACTTATAGAACAGCATCTAAACTTTATTGTGACCATAAGCCAACACCACAGCAAGGGAATCCCAGGTGTCTCAGCAGTAAAGAACCCGCCTGCAATGCAGAAGACACAAGAGACACAAGTTTGATCCTTGGGTCAGGACGATCCCCTGGAGGAGGAAATGGCAACCCACTCCAGTATTTTTGCCTGGGGAATCCTATGGACAGAGGAGCCTGGAGGGCTGCAATCCATAGAGTCACAAAGATTCAGACATGACTGAGCAACTGACCACACACACACAGGCAATTCCAGAACAGGCACTAGAGCATTCTGCAACTGGGACACTCCTGAAACATCAACGACAAATAGTCATGGCAGGTATAATGCCTCAGGACAGGACTGTTTGTTCCGTGAGGATGCCAGTGGAAACGCCAACTGTCTCATCAGCTGAAAGGGCTGATGAACAAGCTGTCCTTTATATATTTGCCTTCAAATAGCAAAGTAAATTCCTCCCTAACAGCCCCCTACCCTTAACTTAAAATAGGAGACACGCCTCAGTTTCTGTACTCTGCCAGAAAACTTCTCTCAGGGATTGCTTGGTTCTAAGAGATGGAACAGGTGATGAACAAGAGACTCTAGTCACTGCACAGGGCAACTGAAGTCCTCAGTTTACCAGGCTGCCAGGTGAGGTCTGGTTTGGAACAGATACAAGACACCTGTGGGCACTAGAAGATGAGCTATCCATCACTCTTGTTCTGAGCACCAGGCCACACAAAGGCTACCTGTACAAACTGGCCCTCTGTTCTCAACTGCTGGAGCTCAGGAACCAAGAAGAGGCATGAAGACTCCTGCCCCAAACACTGCTTCTCTTCTTCTAAGAGAGAAGAGTCCATCTCTCTTCTACTGTCTGGGGCTCCATTCTTGCCTCAAGACTGGAATTTCTCCACCTGGGTCTCTTCTGGGCCCTTTCCATGAGCAGACACATTCTCTGAGATCCCATTCTTATTTTAACAGGATTCCCTGTTACTCTTCACTCTTCTTATCTCTTCTTTAACACCCTCTCAAACAGATATTCTGCCACACCTCTCATCCTGAGCCAAATGGGATTCATTCATTCATTCACACACCAAAATATAGCGAGCACTTCCTACATAGCAGCTGTTCTTTTGGACCTTAAGAACATGGTGGCAAATTAGATAAACTTAATTCTATGGTGATAAATAAGTCATCGGGGAAGGCAATGGCACCCCACCCCAGTACTCTTGCCTGGAAAATCCAATGGACGGAGTAGCCTGGTGGGCTGCAGTCCATGGGGTCGCTAACAGTCGGACAGACTGAGCGACTTCACTTTCACTTTTCTCTTTCATGCATTGGAGAAGGAAATGGCAACCCACTCCAGTATTCTTGCCTGGAGAATCCCAGGGATGGGGGAGCCTGGTGGGCTGCTGTCTATGGGGTCGCACAGAGTCAGCCACGACTGAAGTGACTTAGCAGCAGCAGCAGCAAATAAGTCATAAATTAAGAAATAAGTCCATTTATAATATAATTTCAGGTAGGGACAGATATACTGCTGATACGCATCTAAAATTAGGATAAAGGCTTACAGTAACTTGGTAAAAACGCTGGAGGGAAACTCTAAATAGGAGAATCTCTCTGAGAAAGTAATATTTCAATACCAATAACTGATGATGGTAATAATGATAATAATAATAATAATAAAGTGAGGGCACAAGAGATGCAAAAATCTGGAGAAAGAACTTTCTGTGGAGCTGGAACAACCAGCAGATGCTCTAAAGAGGGAACAAGCTTGGCCACTCATTATTCTGACAAATTTTTTAATTTCACTGTAGTTTCGTGTTTTATTTGTTTGTGCATATCCCTGTTTCACTTTTCAATTAAGACCACAAGTGAGGAGAAGCCAGCTTCATATAATCCTTTGTAATTCTTCACAGAGTATCAAGCCAAGGGCAAAAGAAAGTATTTATTAAATGTCTGGATGATGGTGAAAGTTGTGGATTTGTCCTACTCAGTGCAGGCTGGAGGAGAACATAAGTAACCGATGACAGTTTAAAAAATGCTCCTTAAATAAGATCTCCACCTTGACAAAACAAATACCCAGACAACACACCCAGTTCTACACAAACTGAGAATGGGTAAGGTCTGGGGTGCCTGGTGCATTTGAAGCCTCTGAGAAAAGAACTTTCACAGCTCTGGGAAAAAGGGGGAAAAAAAAAAAAAAGGCAAAGACTAAGTTGTAATAACTTCAAGATGACAGTTAACCAGAAGTGGTTACATAAGAAACATTCAAGGGAATTTTAATGTGCTGTAGCAAACAGAATTATAGGGCAATAAAATTTCAAGGTGCATTCTAGTTAAGCCCTAAAGATTTTTGCAGTGGTTTTGAAGAAGAGAACGCAAATATCCAGCAGCTCGGGGGGAATTTTTGCTTCCCTCAGCAGAAACTGCAAAATATCTATCTTTATCCTTCCTGCCAAACGAGAAAATGGCCAGTGCCTGTCCACACAGGGGGCTACCTGTGGGGAGATCTGCCCCTGAAAGCGCCCAGGAAGGCACATTTCAAGGGCTATTACCTTCACCCAGATTCCCCATTAGTCCACAGGGCTCTTTATAGTACCCCATGCAGAGCTAAGCCTCATGAGTAATTAACCCCAGGGTAGCTGAAAAATTAAATTTCAGCAACTAAGTTCTGCTTGTAAGTGGAACCTAGCTTCTAAAGGTCAATGGACCAGGCCTTCCCCTTCTTTTGGGTCTCAGAGTCTAACACAAGGCTAAACACGTAAAAAGCATTCAGCAAATATTTAATGAATGAACCATGTTTCAAAGGGTTTGCTGCCACAGGGCTGCTCTCTGTGAATACAGTGTTTCATGGTACCTGAAGTTAGACATTAACAAGTTATAAAGTGTTCTGGACTCTAGCTGTATACTAGGAAACGTTTTCAGCCTAATTTTCTAGTCCAATGTAGGTTTTAGGCTTGCCTGTTAAAATACAGGACTCCCAATTCAATTTGCATCTCAGATAAATACAGATAATTTTTAATATAAGTATGTCCAAAATATTGCATGGGACAAACTTACCCTTTTAAAATAATCATGGCGTCTCTGAATTTCAAATTTAACTGGGCATCGTGTATTTTTATTTACAAAATCTGGCAACTCTAATTCAGATGTTAGGCCTTGAACTTGATTGAATTTGTTTCTCTTCTCTGACAATCGGACTCTAAAATGCAGATATTTTAATACTTCTTTACATTCCCTATTAAAATCAAGAACATATGAAGCATGATGGTCTTTACCTTATTTGAAGAGATCTATAGGAAGATACTCCAGACCTTATGCAACTCAGAATTAATGCATAGGATGGCGATATCCATAGTGCCTAGTGTAGCTCCTTACGTTGAATTTTGCTAGAAGAAAAAATAGAAAGAATAGGGTTTCAGCCGTTTTATAATGACATGGCCAGATGATGCCACAAAATCTTGGCATTACTGATAAGTACACACTGTGCTGGAAAATCAATAGTTTCTGAAGGGGATTCTGAAGAGAACTTTCCATTATGGAGGTTAGAAATAACTTAGCCCCACACTCATAAATTCCTGCCGTTGGGGCGCTCCATGTCCCTCGGCAGAAAGCACGGGCCTCGTCCTAACTTCATAAACTGCAACCCTGGAATGGCTGCTTTTAAAAATTACTAAGGGCATCTATTTTTGAAAACAGCATTTTTCAACGATTTTTAATGCCAGCTAAGAAAGTAAATATAAGAACAGCTGTCCCTTCACTTTAAGAAAACCTGATCTGCTGAAAGAGCTTAGGTAAGCAGGTAAATGGTGAAAGTGGTTATTTATATTAAATAATAATTCATTTCAACACTCCACCAACTATTAGCATCCCCTAGCATTTAGAAAAAATCATTTACTCCCTTGCAAAGAGTTCCGAAACAACTTCCCTGGGTTTTCTGTATATTAGGGTGATGAAATTTTCATCCCCTGCTCATTTTAGTCTCCGTATTTAAAAATATCTACATAATGGTTTGTAGTTACAGTTAGTGTTCCCTTGCCTTAACGCTCTAAGGTAATATGAACTCTTCCTGCTGTTTTATAGAAAAAGACTCGCCTATAACTCAGCACTCTTCAATCCACTTCCTTTTCTCCAAAACTTGTAGATAAAATTTTTATGTGTGTGAATAAAACACATTTTGTTTCCATTCCTTCATATGCTCTCCTAACACTTAAGGATGGTAGACATTAAAAAATTAAACTCACTATACATTACTGTTTCTACAAATAGATTCACTTCCCTAGAAATAGCAAAGAAGGATCAGTCTTCATTTTTCAGTAAACACTTTATCTGAGAATAATTTTATGTTTAAAGAAAAATTGTGAAGAGAGTACAGAGAATTTCCATATACCCTAAATCCACTTTCCCCACCGGTAATGTCCTATATTAGCATGGGACATTTATCATTAACTAATGAACTGAGATGGAAATATTATTTCAATAACACGGCATTTTATTCAGATTCCCTGAGATTTTACCTCACGTAATTTTCTTTCCCAGATCCCGTCCAAGACACCAGAGAACAATCAGTTGTCATGTCTCCCTAGGCTCCTCTTTCCTGTAGCAGTTTTCAGATTTTTCTATCTTTTGAAGATTTAAGGACTACTAGGCGATGGCACCCCACTCCAGTTCTCTTGCCTGGAAAATCCCATGGACGGAGGAGCCTGGTGGGCTGCCGTCCATGGGGTCGCTAAGAGGCAGACACGACTGAAGCGACTTAGCAGCAGCAGCAGCAGTCTGATACTTTATAGTATACTCCTCAATTCAAATTTGTCTTTTTCTCTTCTCACAATTATACATTACGGCTTTGGAGAGGAAGATTGTGGAGGTAAAGTACCATTTTTACCATCTCCTAACCAAAGGTGTCGGGGAAGGCAATGGCACCCCACCCCAGTACTCTTGCCTGGAAAATCCAATGGACGGAGGAGCCTGGTGGGCTGCAGTCCATGGGGTCGCTAACAGTCGGACAGACTGAGCGACTTCACTTTCACTTTTCTCTTTCATGCATTGGAGAAGGAAATGGCAACCCACTCCAGTATTCTTGCCTGGAGAATCCCAGGGATGGGGGAGCCTGGTGGGCTGCCGTCTATGGGGTCACACAGAGTCGGACACGACTGAAGTGACTTAGCAGCAGCAACCAAAGGTGTTTGTTATCGTCATGATTTATCACTGATGATGGGGACCATGATCACCTGGCTTAGAAGGTCTGTCTGGTCTCTCCAGTCGTATAAGTATTCTTTATTCATTTTTTTCCATACAATGCACTTTAGAAAGAAGTCATCACACCCAGCTCATGCTTCAGAGGCTGGGAGTTAAGCTCTACCTCCTGGAGTAAGCAGTATCTACACGGATTATTTGGAATTCTGCATGGGAAATTTATTTTTTTTGCTTCCATTTATTTATATAACCATCTATTTGTATCCATGTGGACTCACAGACATATTTTAGTTTAGAATCCAATACTACTTTTTTTTTTTTTTTTTTGCTCAAATTGTTCATGGCCATTGGAGTTCTCTCAGATGGCCCCTGTGTCCTTTTGACATACCCTTCATCCTTGTTTTTTATTGTGGCTGTTTTTCCTTTTTTAGCACACCTTATCTTTCTGAAACAAGATGTTCCAGGTTCCTCTGAAGTATTCCCTGTCCCAGACCTTGATCCAGCCATTTGTCAAAGGAGACCTGGTTTCTTCTTTGGGAGCACAGCACTAGAAATCAAGACCTGGGTGTTGCTGGGTAAAAGCCATTGTCATTTTAAATCATTTTTCCTCCCTGCCTCCCACTTGACTGTATTTGCTATTAGACTGCAGGACATTCATATTTTTATTGTAAACTTAGTTCTAAGAAGGAAATTACGGCTTAATTTCTGAGGTAATTAATGATTTTAACAGTTATATTCTACTTAATATTCTAAAACTATGATTTTGATTTCCTTGTTTTTGCTTTCTGGGTATTAACTTTTTGTCTTTTTTCTTCTCAAAGAAACTATTGCATGGAAGTTAAGATTATTCCCAAGGAAAGGAAGAGTGGGTTACTTCTCTCCAGGCTTAGCTAGGTGCAGTCTGGTAGTTCAACTAGAAATAGTAGGGTATACCTAAGGCTACCCTTTAAGTAGGAGCTTAATATATACTGTCCTTATTCAACCCTTGCTTAAAAAGGAGTCTTGGGATGACCACAGACATGCAAGGGATGGTTGTAAAAAAAATGAAGAGGTTGCAACAAAGGAAGAAGAGAATGACACACAAATGCCACTACCAAACCAAATAACCACCTAGTATTTTTATAATGTGTATGAGGGAAACTGGCTTTGAATACCAGGAATGGCTCTTTCTTAGATACAGTGTCAAGCATGCATTCTGTCCAACATCAGAACTTTCAATGGTTTTATAAACCACAAGGATGTCCTATAATAGCTGAGGCTTACCAAACTCTCATACTATTACTAGTGAGAAAGTCTCCAAAGAACACAAATTAAAAAAAATAATAAATGGCTGCTCCCTGGCAATCTGAACAGGTGAGATTACATGAAATGCTTGTCAAAGAGCAATGTCTTTGCACTCGGTACATGAACACAGACAAAGCACAAGTTAGATCCTGTGATCACTCTTCCTTCCAATTAATGACTTTCAAAAGGTCCTCCCTTCCTCCCAAGGTGAACACTCTGAGTAACACTATAGAGCCTTAGATGATACACAGAAAACCGGTGATGACCTCATCACAGCACTTGGGCTACTCCCAAGAACCAAAGCCCCCTCAGGGCTACAGCAGCCCTACAGTCCAGAATCAGGAGCCTCTACTGATCCTAGAAGACAGCTCGGCCTGGGGCACTTAACAGGGCTAAGCTCATAACCAGATTCAAAATGTCAGTACTCATTATCTAGATTCTAATGGAGCTGACTGAGCCAGGCAAGAGTTGGGCTGGCTGTAAGCTGGGCATTTTAGTGACTTGTACTCCAATCAGAAGTTGATAAAGGTAGATCTTCTCCAAACACTGCCTCATCTTTTCTCATGGACAAGGCTGGACACAGAGGATATGGTCTTTAGCCAGCACAGACACGGAAGACAACACACAAATCAATAGAAAAAAATAACTTCTTTTTATTTACAAAAAAAAAAAAAAATTGTTTTTGCTTTCTGGGTATTAACTTTTTGTCTTTTTTCTTCTCAAAGAAACTATTGCATGGAAGTTAAGATTATTCCCAAGGAAAGGAAGAGTGGGTTACTTCTCTCCAGGCTTAGCTAGGTGCAGTCTGGTAGTTCAACTAGAAATAGTAGGGTATACCTAAGGCTACCCTTTAAGTAGGAGCTTAATATATACTGTCCTTATTCAACCCTTGCTTAAAAAGGAGTCTTGGGATGACCACAGACATGCAAGGGATGGTTGTAAAAAAAATGAAGAGGTTGCAACAAAGGAAGAAGAGAATGACACACAAATGCCACTACCAAACCAAATAACCACCTAGTATTTTTATAATGTGTATGAGGGAAACTGGCTTTGAATACCAGGAATGGCTCTTTCTTAGATACAGTGTCAAGCATGCATTCTGTCCAACATCAGAACTTTCAATGGTTTTATAAACCACAAGGATGTCCTATAATAGCTGAGGCTTACCAAACTCTCATACTATTACTAGTGAGAAAGTCTCCAAAGAACACAAATTAAAAAAAATAATAAATGGCTGCTCCCTGGCAATCTGAACAGGTGAGATTACATGAAATGCTTGTCAAAGAGCAATGTCTTTGCACTCGGTACATGAACACAGACAAAGCACAAGTTAGATCCTGTGATCACTCTTCCTTCCAATTAATGACTTTCAAAAGGTCCTCCCTTCCTCCCAAGGTGAACACTCTGAGTAACACTATAGAGCCTTAGATGATACACAGAAAACCGGTGATGACCTCATCACAGCACTTGGGCTACTCCCAAGAACCAAAGCCCCCTCAGGGCTACAGCAGCCCTACAGTCCAGAATCAGGAGCCTCTACTGATCCTAGAAGACAGCTCGGCCTGGGGCACTTAACAGGGCTAAGCTCATAACCAGATTCAAAATGTCAGTACTCATTATCTAGATTCTAATGGAGCTGACTGAGCCAGGCAAGAGTTGGGCTGGCTGTAAGCTGGGCATTTTAGTGACTTGTACTCCAATCAGAAGTTGATAAAGGTAGATCTTCTCCAAACACTGCCTCATCTTTTCTCATGGACAAGGCTGGACACAGAGGATATGGTCTTTAGCCAGCACAGACACGGAAGACAACACACAAATCAATAGAAAAAAATAACTTCTTTTTATTTACAAAAAAAAAAAAAATCCAAATATTGGATGCTGTAAACAAAATTCACAATCTGTTCCCTCTAGCATTGATTCAAACATGTCAGTTTTTAAAGAGTCCATTCTCCATCAACTCCTTTTCTGCCTGTGACACAGTCTAAAGTGAAAGTATTCCAGAAAAGTGACCCCAGAAGCAGCTTGCTGCAAACAGGACATCTCAGAGCAGGTGATGGTTGTAGAGAGGTCGAAGGGAGAGACAGCCAGCGGGCAGACTCCTCCATTCTGCAAGGATTTGCAGCCATTCTCACCAAGTTACTTGCCATCTTCCAACTCTGTACTTTGACCATGTACTTTGTTAGCAAGCCATTATTATGACAAAATATTACATAGAGATTCTTTCTTAGCACTAAAAAGGCTATGCTATGAGAGATCATAAAGAAAGATTATATTCAAACAGGTACTATATATGAAATTACTTTTTTTGGCTTTTTGGCGTCATCTAACACATGTTGTCTTCAAACAACAAAAAAGCTTATTTCTGAACTGCTGGCAGCTTTTAACATAATACATTTCATTTACAAAATAGTTCACAATATTTATTTGACAAGCATTGCACTGAAAACAACTTTACACGCAGTAAGGCAACCTACAATAAGCAAACAGAAAGGGGTGGCAAAAACGAACAGTATGTTCACTCTTCTTGGCATTTCCTCCTTGGCTTGGCTTACAGACCTTCCATCCTTGCAATGCTGGAGCCTCGTTAAAACAGTCCACCCAATACCAAGAGTGAGCAAATATTTGATCCTGTTTCTGGAAAGGAAAAGTCCATCTTGATGTAGGACATCTTGAGGCAACGAGACTTTACTGCAAATAAAGTCAACTTGTTAAAAGGGCACTGTCATGGGTGAAGTATTCCCTGACGTGCCAGGCTGGACAGGTGAGAAGAGCCTCCAGCAGAGGGGAAAAAAAGAAATTCTTCCTGCTTTAAAGTAACAGCGCACTCGACCAGATAAACACAAAGGTAAGCAAATCACAGACACTAATCAGGAGTTGAGAGCTGTCCTTTCTTCTGACCTATGACACATGGCTCTCTCTCACCAGACATTCAAATGTTTAGGCCACACATCCACAAAGATAGACATATATTCCACCATTTGTTCAACTACATATGCACAAGACTATAGTACATACAAAAGGGAAATAAATTATATCAATCAAAGTAAATGCCGAAGGTTGTCTTGAGTACAGCCTGTTCTAACTGAATGCCAGGTGCTGGCATTTCCAACTATGCTACCAGCCCCGGAGTAAGCAAGAAAAGAACATAAATATCTGAGAAAACAAATGAAAAGTGTATTTTTCAAAGGCCCCTCCATACAAGAATCTGTGCCATAAAATAACAGCGGATCATTGCTCTGGCAGAGCAGGAGACCTCCAGATTCTTTGTGAAATAGTGGACGACTCATCCGTCAAGAGTTAGGATGAGAAGGAACAAGGCAGATGCCCAGACGCTCCTCCTCCATTCCCGAGTGTTCCCTTAGCTTTAATCTTAGGGAATGTCCAAACAGGTAAGGAGGATGGAGCTCTGGGTTTCTGATGGTTAAGTATCAGGCTTAATCTGCAAATGGAACATTTCCTGGGAATTCACAATGAATTTCTCAAAACCCAGGGCTGGAGTGAGCGAGTCGGAGCCAACATGGGAGAAGAAAAAGTTCCCTACCAAACAGCGAGTGGCAGTGCAGTAGCTGTTACAGCTGGGACAGAGTTCACAGAGAGGCTGCTAGAGCAAACCCATCAAGTTCCGGTTAAGGCTTCAAAGAAAGATGCGCAAGAAAGGCTGGATGGATCAAACTAACAATGAGCATCTGAGGGGTGCCCAGATAACACTGCCAATAGGATGATGCTATTTTCTTCCCCAATCCCTCTCTAATGGATGACAACCATCAGTTGATTCTTCAGAGGGCTGCACATAGTAAGCAGTCATCCACTAGGGTTGGTAAGGGATGATGCGGCTGCCTCACAAGACAAGAGGGAAGGTTTTCGGATATTAGTTTTGTTTTTAACAAATGCATTTTCAGAGACCAGTGTCCAAAGAAATTGAAGGCTGGGAGAAGGGTTCAAGATTAGCTGTCACTGAACTGAAATAGTAATGCCAGTTCATTTCACAAAGGCGTAACTGGTCTCTTGAGACAGAAAATAAAGTTGGATCTGATTCGATGCAAAGTGAGTGAATTTGAAGTACAGTACTAAATATTTAAATGCAGTGTGACAACCAGATCGAAGATGTTTCATGTTGGCATGAATTTATAAAATTTTATATATAATATATATCTCATATATAAATTTTAAGCAATTGTGCAAATACTCTTTAAAAAGGGTCATTTCACATTTACTAAACTCTAGTGGTCCTGGAATGCATAATGCACTCATTTAAAAATTCATTTAAATATTAATAAGTAGTGTTTGATCACCAGAAATTCTTTTGAGCAGTCAGGGATTTAAAGAGACTATCACTGATCCATGATCCACTGGATTATACACCATAGAGGTATGCAAGTATTACAAAAACTAAAAGGGTTCAAACTGTCAAAATGGCAGTTCAGTATAAAAAAAAAGAGCGCTCTGCCAAACAAATATTCTCCCATTTGTGGAATTCTATGGCTCACAAAATAAAAAGAAAAAAAAAACAAAACAAAAACACTCACTAAAAAGGTATAATCTCTGCTCAATCTATCAAATATATTAATTGTTTTCATCCTTCATTCACTTTTAAGTTTTTTAGATGTGGGATTTAATTCATCACTGCAATATGCCCACGTCTCAGGTCATCCTGTGGAAAACATAAAAGCACACAGTATTTAAACACTTCCTATTTGCTACATTATTCTAGACCATAGTCAATGAACTGTGTGTATATACACATATCACAAATATGTATATATATACACATAATATACACACACATACACATGTACCTAGGATAACATCACACCAACAATGTTAACTTTATACAAGTATTTGTCAAGAAAAAAATAGGGCATCTCCTCCACCATTCACAAGCTTATGTGTTGTTTTATTTTCTTCTTGAGTCCCTGATAAAATAAGTCATTAAACCATAAAATTTTTCCACTTCAAATTTTCAGAAGGCAACAGGCACTTTGATGTACATTGGTGTGTAACAAATATAGTAACTCTATATATTCTACTATCTCTCTTCTACTTGGGTATTTTTATCAGGTAAATCTTTGGTCCTTGAGCATACTTTCTTTGCTACAGCTGTTTTTGCTTGCATTTTCACATTTTAAAAAATGTGAGCTATGCACACAGCTGGAAATAATGGATTGTGTCATCATAAGTTCTGCTGTTTGTTATGAGAACTGCACCAACCTACTACTGTTCATTTGGAGCAAGCCATTTCTATTAGCGCAATGGGAGAGTTCCACAGATAGTATTCACTACAAGCCTCAGCAATCCCAATGTTGGTGTACCCCTTCTTCCTATACCATTGTTACTATCTGAACTCCTGAATTGATAATTAAGTTGGAGGGAGACCTTTTTTTAATCTCTGTATATTCCCTTTCATGAATTCCATCTTATAAGAAACTATCCATTTGTCTTTTTTTCCTACGGCAAAGCTATGGGAGCAGGTACTGCAAACCCATATTGTCATCGAGCTTTTTTTTCTCCTCTGTCTCTTGTTATTTTAGGAGAACCTGGTTGCTTTTAATGACAGGCCTCTTTTGTTCCAGGAAAGAATCCAATTGGGTAGGAGAATCAGGCGGGAGGGTTGGTGGTGGTGGGTGGGTTATTTTGAGATCATGCCCCCATACCTTTGAAAAGATTCACAAAGCTTTGCCAAGTTTAAAACCAGGAGCAGATCATCATTGCACAAAACATATCCCTAATAAGGGCTGGGTCACTCAGCCTTTTTCTTTTTCTTTTCTCTCTCTCTTTTTTTTCCCTATCTTGTCTGAAATGGCTTCCCCACAGGACATTTTTAAATGATTCTTAATTGCAGGGTAGCCAAGTGGAGTATGTCTGTTGCTGGCATGTGAACACTGGCTGGACCTGTGCAATATAGTAATTGCTAAAGTTGGCATCTGCTACGTAGGGGGCCGGCTGGTAATAGCAAGTGACATTGGCCACGTTAGGAATGACATTCTGGTCAGCTAGCACCCGGATAGCCAGCATTGTGATCAGGTTTAAAGTCTGTCTTCTTTCATGTCCCATCAGACACACGGTACTCTCATTCACCACTCCATGAAGGGTCATGAGATAGTCATACTTGCGGTCTTCCAAGCCCACGAAGTGGTTCTGCAAATAGGACTCCAGTTTTCTCTGCTGCTCTCCAATGTCTGAGAAGTCGATGAAAAACCTGGAACACATATACCTCTGAAGGGTCTTGATCTCATCAGAGGCGGGCCTAAAGCCCCTCACTAAGAGGTTGCAGTACTTTAACAGGCCTCCCCCTCTGATTTCCTCTGGGTTCCGCGTGGCAATGATCTTGTTACAAAGGTGATCAAAGGCTTCATGGAAATCGCCATAGACGCTCTCCCCGATTATTGTGGGGTGAAATGTTTCAGTCATCGGGTTCTCTGAACATTCATAAAAGAGGAGAAGAGAGTCTAATTTGATTTGAAAAGAATCTACACTAAATTCAAACTGCCTCCGGAGGGAATCCACAAATTTCAGTTCCACATTTTTGCCACTGTTGTTTGACAGGGATATAAGACTCCATCGGTCAGAGTCATTGCACACTTTAACCATTTTCTGCACATAAGCTTCCTACAATTTAAAAGACAAAACAAGAAGATGAGCAAACCTAGAAAAAAATAATAAATACATCCTCATCACAGCTGAGAATTATTTTGCTCCTTCCCTTTTGTTTTGTCAAGTTTCAGCAAAACACTACCTACAGGTTTAAACATTAAACAGTCTTCTGAAAACAACAACAACAAAAAATACATTTAACGAGTGGTTCTGCTGTCTGGGAAAGAGACTAGAAGTAATAGTTTGAGGCTTTGGGCAGACATAGCACAGTACTAAGCGGTTCTGTTGTCATGTCTGACTTTTGAAACGTTATTTTTTGAGACTGTTCTTACAGGTACAAGATTCACACAATATAGCTGCAATATTCAAAAGACAGAAGGCCTACAGTAAAAAGTCAGTCTGCCTCTCATCCTGTCCCTAGTCACCTAGTTTCCCCTCCAACCCCCAGGCAACTAACAGGATCAGTATCTTGTGGGTCCCCGCAGGGATTCTGCAGCTAAAATCAAATATGAACTAAATTAAGACCTTCTGGGAGGCTGGTTCCTCCGATCATTTTAACGCGCTTTGGGCCAAAGTGGGGAGGAGGGGACCCATTATATCCAGAACCCAAGAACCAACCCGGAGAAAAGCCGTATTTATTCTTAATGCCTGGAGTCAGCAGAAAGCAGCTAGGAAATCTAGTCACTTTTTCCAACACAATAATAAGCCCATTGACTCGCCTCTGCGGCAGGCTGCTCTTTTTCCCAGAGGCTCAAACATCCAATGACTCAAAAAAAAAAAAAAAAAAAAGAGAAAGAAAATGATGGACATTTCACTCTTCTACTTATCAGAATGTACAAATGTACTCCGGACACGACTCAAGCAAGGAAAGCCAAGAGTTAAAAAATAAGGAGAAGGAAGAGAGGGCAGGGCAGATGAGGAAGCAGAAGGCGCGGGGCGCTGAAGCAGCAAGTCAACGAAAACACTCAGACACAAGTCCACGCACCTTCGTGAACTCAGAAAAAAAATAAAATAACTCAAAAGCAAAATCAGCCAGGGCGCGCACACGGGTCCAGGTGGCAGACCCGAGCCCCGGGTGTCAGCCGTGCAGCACTCGCACCCGGCCCGCCGCGGGGGCCCCGTGCCCCTCTGGGGTGGGCGGGGGGGGGGGGGTGCTTTACCTTGAGCGTGAGTGGTGTGATCTTCTCCTTGTTCACCCCTTCGGGTAAGAAATCCAACAGACAGTCCAGCACGACGTCCTTCACAGTCTGAAACTCCTCTTCTCCACGCAGGTCGGCGCAGAAGATGAGGTCCAGGTCTTTGTAGCCCAGGCCGCTGTCCTGGTGCAGGACGTGGCTGGCGGCCGAGCCGTTGAGGCGCACGTCGCGGACGCCGATGCGCTTCTCGGCCAGCCGCCGCCGCACCACCTTCACGATCAGGCTGGGCTGCAGCTCGAGCGTGGGGAAGTTGCCGCGCCCGTGGATCGGGATGGTCTCGCTCAGGATGCCGTCCAGCCGCTGCACTTGCTCCCAGTTCAGCACGTTGCAGTGCGCCGTGGGGCTCTCGCAGTATTCCAAGCAATGCCCGGCAAACCCGCCGCCGCCGCCGCAGTCGCCGCCGCTCAGATCGCCGCCCAGGGGGATGTAGGGGCCGCCGGCCAGCTCGTCCTCGGCCATGGCAAAGTACCCTTCGCCTTCCGCCATGAAGTGCCCGCCGAACACCACTTGGCCCTGGTCGGTCCTAAGAGAGAACGGGGCGAAGTGGGGGAAGGAGCGCGCTGAGGACGCTGAGAAGCGGCCGGGCGAACAGCGCGGGGGTGGGGGGGCCGCGAAGGCAGGAACGCGCCCCCTTTCCCCGCTTGAATCTCCCCGCCTCACCTAGGGGGACACCCCGGAGACGCTCCCTCCCCAGGCCCCCGCGGTCCCCCAGCCGCGCGAGCCGCGCCCCGCAAGAGCAGCCCCGCACCAAAAGTATCTCTGATGCATCTGGAAAAGCGCAAGCGGGAGTCCCGTCTGTGTCACCTGGAGGCGGCCGCCCCTTCTAGGAGCGAGACGAGCGAGGAACTGCGAGGCGACAACTCTTCGGGAGCAGCGAGTGCGCTCCCGGCAGCGGCGAGCGACTCGAGTCCTTCCTAGACCCCCGCCGCCCGCGCTGGCCACTCCCGCCCCTCGCCCCCACCCGCGCCGCCTGAGTCGCGGTGGTCCCGGAGGTGGCGGCTCCTGCTGCCGCCGCCGCCGCCGCCGCACACGTTCCTGTCTCTGGAGCTTTAGCAGTTGTGCGGCAGAAACGGCCTCAGTACTTTTTTTATACGAGGTCCTCTGGGCGCTTCCGGGGCCCGGCGCCGCACGAATCGCCACACCCTCCTCATCTGCATAGGGCGCCGCCCCCGCCCGCCCGCCCAGCTGCCCGAGCCCCGCGGAGCCGATAGGCTGCGGCGGCCGGTCCCGGAGCGCTAGGCCGGCGGCGGCTGTGAGTGTGCACTCTTGTGCTTGTACTTGTATTTGACTTATGGATTCCTCCCTCACCCACCCCCCACACACAAAGCCCCTCTTTTTATTTTATTTTTTCTCCCCTCCAACGAAGAAACATTTCCGATGCCTCAAGAGTTCTAAGTGGCCTGCACAACCAGAACCCGGCGAAATTCGCGCAACTGCGGAAACTTCCCAAACATAAAATTCTCGCCTTTTCTGGCGCGTCATTATGGCTTATGGACGGGGCTCCAGAGGTTCTTTCGACTCCTCCAACCCCCGACCATCGTTTTATTAGACAGTGTGTGGTGTCAAGCGAGGCCATTTACTCCGTTAATAAACCCGGCCTCGGCGAAAACTAAGGCGCCCACTTCCCCTTGCCGGTCAGGCGGCGCGCGCGAGGGCAGGGCGAGCTCCCCCGGGTTTCGATTCTCCAGACCTCGGGCGGCGCGGGGCGCTCGGCGTGAGCCCGCGGCGCGCGGGGGCGGGGCCGAGCGTGCGCCCGTCTCCCGCGCGCGCGAGGGCCAGAGGGCGCGGCGTGGGGCCAGCGCGCGGCCCCGAGCGGGCGCCCCGGCGGGCCTGACAGCCGGAAGGGCGCGGGGCCAGCGGCTGAGGACCCGGCGGGCCCGGAGTGCGGCGCGCGGCCGCCGGGTCGAGCGAAGGGCTGCCGAGCCCGGCCGGACGCTCCAGCGGCGCGTTCTCTCGCCGAGACCTGAGGCAGAGAAGCGCGTTCGTTCCCGGGGCGCTTAAGGTTTTCCTTTTTCAAGTGAGTGTGCTAATGTCGGTGTGAAACGAGCTGGTGTTCCACGACCCGCGAAAAGTACGAGTTTAAAGGACACAAGCGTTCCCCTCGCGGCCCCTCAAGTTCAGTCGCCTCAGCGGCGCGAAAGGAGCGTGGTGTTATTTCCGCGCGCCCTCGCGCTCACACCCACCGCCCCCCACCCCACGCCGGTCTTTGCTAGAAAGCGCCCCCCTTTCTTCGGACTGTCAATTCTGGCTGCTTGATGCCACTTTTCAAACTTAAAAGAGTAACTTTCCTTCTCGGAGGCTGCGGGCTCCTGGAGCGGGGGTGGGGGGGCGGCGCCTGGGAAGCTTGGAAACTCCCGCCTGTGGCCCCGCACGACCCCTGCCGCCCTGCCTGCGAGGGAACACGACCCGCCCCCTCCGAACAGGGGGAGCCCCGGCCGCGTCACCGAAGCTGAGCGCCTGGAGGGGGTTGCTGGGGAGTTAGGGGGGACGGTCACCCGCCGAGCCTCCAGCTGCGTGGCAACGCCGCCCCCTGCCGGTGCCCTGCGGAGCTGCTCTCAAAGCGGAGGAACCAGCGGGACCGCAGACGGAAGCCATTACTTCTCAGCGCCGGCCTGGCGAGGTGTGGGAGTCGGGGAAGGGACCGCGGGACAACCAACCACACGATTTTCACGGGCCCATCGCTTCCCCAGATGCACACTCATGGACCCAGTCACCTGTGCATAACTGTGCGTGTATTGTGAGAGAGGTGTGATTTGACACAGAGCAGTGGTGGACGTGGACTTCCCTGGTGGCACAGTGGATAAGAATCCGCCTGCGGATGCAGGAGACATGAGAGACGCGGGTTCCATCCCTGGGTCGGGAAGATCCCCTGGAGGAGGGCGTAGAAACTCACTCCAGCACTCTTGCCTGGAGAACCCCATGGACAGAGGAGCCTGGTGGGCTACAGTCCACGGGGTCGCAAACAGCCGAACACGATTGAAGCGACATAGCACACACACGACTGAGCAACTTCACTTTTCACTTGCATGCATTGGAGAAGGAAATGGCAACCCACTCCAGTGTTCTTGCCTGGAGAATCCCAGGGACGGGGAGCCTGGTGGGCTGCCGTCTATGGGGTCGCACAGAGTCGGACACGACTGAAGCGACTTAGCAGCAGCAGCAGCACACACACAAACAGTGATGGACTAACTGGGACCAGGGGAGCTGCGGGGGACGAGAGGAGCGGCGTCCTTTTGATCGGATCTTGAAAAGTGGACTTGCCTTGGTAGTTGGGGAAGGAGAAAAGCACTACCAGCAAAAGGGAAGAGTGTAAGAGAATTGGAGTTTGGGCAAGGCCTTAAAGACCGCCACTGTTAAGAAATGAGATTGGTGGTAAGTCTCGATACAAACCAGATTGGTTTCTAGGAACTTCCCGAGAACCTCCGGGCAATACTCTGCTTAGCTCTTTACACTTAACACCTCGTTTAATCTTCACTTGAGAAGACATCCCCTGTCACGGGGCTTCGGAAACAAGAATTGTGAGGTAGAGATTTGCCCAAGTTTCATGGCTCATCAGTGGTGAGTTCAGGCCTCGAAACCAACCCATTTCTCTGGAGAGTGCTATTTAGCCATAGTTTTCAGGAAGAGGATATATGTAGCCTACCAGTACCCTCTGGTACTTTGAACCTCTGGATTTGAATGAAAAAGAAAAGGCCTTTTCTATAACGAAACACGTGTTCAAGGCTAGTATAAATCCTGCCCCTGAAAACAAAAGCAATGGAGTAGATTATATAGTAGATGAAAATGAAAGTCACTCAGTCGTGTCTGTTTGTGACTCTATGGACTGTAGCCCGCCAGGCTCCTCTGTCCATGGAATTCTTCACTTAAGACTACTGGAGTGGGTAGTCATTCCCTTCTCCAGGGGATCTTCTGGACCCAGGGCTCAAACCTGAGTCTCCAGCATTGCAGGTGGATTCTTTACCATCTGAGCCACCTGAGAAGCCCAGTATTGGGTACACTGCACTAAAAAAAAAAAAAAGTTTAGCCCCAGTGACATGACTGAGCGACTTCACTTTCACTTTTCACTTTGATGCATTGGAGAAGGAAATGGCAACCCACTCCAGTGTTCTTGCCTGGAGAATCCCAGGGACGGGGGAGCCTGGTGGGCTGCACAGAGTCGGACACGACTGAAGAGACTTAGCAGCAGCAGCAGCAGCCATTATTTTGTACTTTAACCCTTCTCCCAAAAAAAGTGAGGAAGAAAAAAAAAAAAGCATTAGAGTCTCTGAGCCCTTGGCTACCTGGGCTTCAGGAAATCTTAAAGATTTTGGTCTGTGGGGCTAAAGGAATCAACATTTTGGCAAGTTGCCCATGCGATTCCTAACACAAGGGCCCAGCCATGTTTACGTCAGGCTGACAAGGGATACTGCAGCCTGGTTCGGTGGGCACCTTCTCCCTGGCAGAGGCTGCACTTTTCTGCCTGGCTGCTCTCATGACCTCGCCCAAGAGTGGAGAGCATGGCTGAGAGGCAGAGGTGGAGCCTGAGGCCAGCTCCAGAGGGCCTGCAGGGCATCAGACCCTATGCTGGAGAAGGGTGAGTCCCAGAGGCAGTGGGGCAAGACACCTTCTCCCACGTCTCCAGGGCTTTATGGCTGACACTTCCCTGACCCTCTAACAACGTGTTACCCCTCCCCATCTGGGTTCTCCCTTGCTAGCACCCTTCCTAATCCCAATAATCCAGACCCGCCACCTCCTGCGCTATTACATCTGGGATCTCTTACTTTTGGCAACACTGCATAGTGCTTGACTGGATTCATATGGGCCTGATTCATATGGCCACTTGATACATATTGTTGAATGAAAGCATCTGTTGTGTTCTTTGTCCCTCTTCTCCCTGTCTTCAAACTGAGATAATATTTACATTCTGGAAAAGAAAAGGTTCATCCTTACATGAAATTGCAACTTTTGCAATTGCAAGTATGTTTTTTCCCCTAGAAACCAAACTATCAAATGAGAAAGTTCCCCACTCTCCAAACATGTTCCCAAGATCACCTCTCAACACAGTTATCCTTGGATTAAATTTAGGTGCAGAGTTGCCATACACATGTCTGTATACTAGGCTTTAAATAGGCTTTAATTTCTGTAGCTTTTTGGTAAATAATTTACTTTTTCTCATCTTAAAGGGGAGGAAGATCTATGGCAATATAATGCTGTATGTCTGTCTGTATCTGTAGTTCTTAAAAGAAAGCTGAAAAACACTTATGCCTAGTTAACCTGGATTTACAAGCAACAATCAATCTGGACTTAGCAAAATAAGAAGAAGTTCCATTTTGGCCTGGAGAGTACTTAATGTTATTAAGTTGGTTATAATGTGCCAGACACTATGCTCAGTATTTTATAGACACCGTATCTTTTAAACTTGCTCCACATAGCAGAGCTCTACATGTCACATCCCTGTTTTCCAGATAGGGGAGATGAGGCAGAGGAAGGTTAAGGAGCTGACAGATGTGGCAGAGCCTCGGTTCACATCCACTCCTGTGGCTGCCCTCTGCAGCTTTTCCTCTAGGAGCCTTCTTTCCCCCTGTCATTTCATTTTCCTTTCAGGCCTAAAATTGAACTGGAACTGTACTCGGCTCCTACTTTCTTTCCAGATTCTATATGTTCAGATTGTATAGAACATCGAAGACCAAGGTGTTTTTGTCCTGAAACAGCTGCTGAGGTCAGAATGCACCTCCCTGGGTGGATGAGAGTTTCTTCCTCAGTCAGAAAGGCCTGCCTCCCTGACTGGGGGATCCAGAAAGTTAGCAGCCTTCCAAAGAGGCTTTCAGAAAACCACACACACACACAAACAGGGTGGGGAGGGTCACGGTCTGCCCCAAGTTCACTTAGTAGTCTTGCTACCCTTCCCGTTTTGCTTTGTCTGCTTCCTGTCTTTTCAGGAATGGTTTCAGAAGATAAGCAGCAAATAAATATACAATGATTCCCCCACGCTCACATCCAAACATTGCTTAGAACACAGCAGTGAGGCCTAGTTCCTCTCTCTCCCGAGATTTTTGTCTTGCTCTTCATCTTTTCACACTAGCTCTCTCTCTACCCTCTCCATGGATTATCCACCTTTCCCTGTCCCTGCCCTTTCCACCAAAAGTGACAGAACCCTGCAGAAATACCTTGTCCCCTCACCCTTACCCTGGGCCAGAGCAGTAGGATGTGAAGATTTTTGGGCCACTCGCCACACTCTTGCCATTCACAACCTTCCTAGGGCAGAGTGGTTCCTGAGGCCATGGAGGACAGGCATCCTTCTCCAGCCGTGTCCGCAGAGGAGTCCACATTGCAGGGCAAACGAGCTTTCTGTCATCCAGCTATTAGTAGAACAGCAGCCAATCAGGCTTCATGTAAAAATTAAAACTCCTGGGAAATTAGTCAATATGTTACCTGTTTTCCCAGGGAATGCTGCTTGTGAAATGACTCTCCTCATGTTTCTTCAGGGAAATAAAGGTTTATTCAAGGCCTATCAAAGGCCAGAGACATCCTAAATCATACAGCTTCTAGTCTTGAGAATAATAGCCCAGCATCTTATTACCTATATAGTTGTTAGCAATCAACAGATTAACTTCTATAAATTTAAACTTTTCAACACTTTTTTCCTGTTTTATTTCATTTTATCTGCAAAATTATTCTGGCCCATGTGCAGTGCAAGAAATTCTAGGTGATTTTTCTCAGGTTTACATCTCTAATTCTGGAAAAGTTAAAGTAAGACTCAGTTGCTTTCAGTCATGGACTAGCATCCCTTTCTCAGGACCACATGGTTTAATCTTTCATACGCTCAAATATCTGTGAGTGTATTTCAGTGATCAGTAACAAATTGTTCAGTTTGAAGGGCACCTCTAGCCACAAAGAGCATCCTGTGAACATCTTACAAAAACTGTTGAGCATCTCCTAAGTGTCATTTCCTAAAGTTATTTTTAAGAGTATTTATTTGACATATATGACCACATAAAAACAGTTCTTTGCACAGTCAGAGATCACTGAGCTTTGGAAATTCAGTATGCAAGCAACACAGTCCTATGTCATCACTCTTAAAATCAAACTCAAGGCAGATCATCCTTTAATAGAGTTCTTCATCAGAAAGACAAGCCAGTATTTTCTTGTGCTACTATCAGTGCTGATTATGCCAGAAGTTCTTCCTGTTTTGACATCTTGGTGAAACGCTGTTTCAATGTTGCAAGTCCCATGGACCAGACTGTTTTCTTTCCTCCAAACAAAAGAGACATTCAAAAGGCACATTCATTTGGCAAAATGTAAACTAGAGTTACACGTGTATTTTCAAAACCTACCAAATATGAATTAAGTAAACTGCTTTTCCCCCAAAGTCATATTTATATTACAAGTTTTTCCTTCTGCAAGTTTGTACTAGAAGAAAAAAAAAAAAAAAAACTGTCTTCTGTGGGTATATCAGCTCATTTTGATATATTTTTAGCCAACTCTTACTTTGTACACATATGTTGACATATTGGTCACTGATCATTAATTTATATGACCTTTCAACATTTTGGACATAATTAAACATGGTGTATATCCATTTTACCAGCACCATTTTGATATGCCAAATTCAGAAATTATGTAATTACCATGTGAATTTAAGCAGCTACAAAAAGTATATTTGCTCACATGCTTAGACCATACACTGATTCAGTAATGCATATACTTCCTTGTTTAAAAGAATTTTTTAAACATTTCTACCATGACTTTCTTTGTTAAAATCTTTTCCTCTTTATTTCCTTCCTTACCTCAAAATTATCTGCAGCAAAGAAAGAAATAAACAGTATAATTGAATAGCTAGCCAATGGGGAATTTGCTGTATGATTCAAGGAACTCAAACAGGAGTTCTGCATCAACCTAGAGGGGTGGAATGGGGAGGGAAATATGATGCTATCCTGATGTTTGGGAGAAATTACTATGGAAAATTGTAAGCAACTGAAAAGCACATTTCTGAGTCTTAGAAAGCCTGAGAAACTGAACACAACAGATAGCAACACAACAAATAATATTTAAAATGAAGGTTTTTTCCCTGAAAGCTACTAGGGTGATGAACATTTTTATAGATAGGCTTCTTAAAAACTGTTCAAACCAGACTCTAGGAAGATAAATTTGACCACCTTGAAAATGCTGGCTCCTTATGTAAAATGTGAATGGGAAAACTAGCTGCAGATTCTAAGCACTAAGACATTTGGGTATATTTTAGCAATATGGAATAAAAGATTCAAGTTTAACTTTCTAAAAAAAAAAAAAAAGAATCCTTACCTGAGATAGTATAGAGGGTAGAAAATAAGAGCTATCAAAGTTATTAATATTTGAACCATGGAGGCTTCTGACTGGAGATCAATTTCTGAGAAGCCACAGCTCCAGCCAGAGTCCTGGGCATTAAAAGGGAGTTCATGCTAACACATAATTAAGTACCCACAGTTTAGATAAGATATCTCCAAAGGGCAATTGCACTGCCCTTTAGGTTTTGAAATTTGTAGTTACTCAATAAGGTCATTGTTTAGCATGAAAGAAGTGACATTCTTTTTATTTTATTTATTTTATTTTAGGCAATGGCACCCCACTCCGGCACTCTTGCCCGGAAAATCCCATGGACGGAGAAGCCTGGTGGGCTGAAGTCCATGGGGTCGCGAAAAGTCGGACACGACTGAGCGACTTCACTTTCACTTTTCTCTTTCATGCATTGGAGAAGGAAATGGCAACCCACTCCAGTGTTCTTGCCTGGAGAATCCCAGGGATAGGGGAGCCTGGTGGGCTGCCGTCTATGGGGTCGCACAGAGTCGGACATGACTGAAGCGACTTAGCAGCAGCAGTGGCAGCATTTTAATTGGAGGCGAATTCCTTTACAATATTGTGGTGGTTTTTGCCATACATTCGCATGAATCATCCATGGGTGTACATGTGTTCTTCCTATCAGAAAGTCATTTTACAGTATTAAAACAGAAAAAAAAAATAATGGCACCTGAGATAATTTGTCCCACAACCGCTCCCTAGTTTCCATTAAAATTCTGAAGTTATTTATTTTGCCCTCCATAGGCACTAATTTGGCAACCTAACTCTCTCCATCTACTCAATGTGAGTTCTCTGTGAGTAGTAATTCAACATACTTGAGCACTGACCAGAAATATGTGACTTTACTGTGTGTTAAAAATAGATTCCCCTTGTGAGTACTTGTGACTTGTTTGGTTTACTCTAGTCTTTGACTCCTGACATATCTTGGAACATGACCTCTGTCCTTCATTGGATTACAGGACCTGTTGAGAAAGTCAGCAGTCACGGGCATGTATGTGACACAGGCACTTTGAACTCTGGAGCAACGGATACTCCTGCAAGGTTAGTCCATTTCATGACCAAAGTAACACAGCTGTATTTTTAATTCATTTGTTTAAAAAATAAAATGAAGAATCCTAAAAATATAAGAATGGTCATATTTCATTTTAAATTTTCCTGTAACAGTATGATTCTGTATTATTGTATACTGCAGTGTTTTCTATTTTATATTATATGTTATAACCCTAGAACAAGTGCAGAGATGCCTTTTAAATGCCTTTTAAATATTTCTGACATGAAAAATAATTATCCCTTGCCTATTGAGTATGTCATTATTTTGAGTCACACCTTCATAAATCAAAGAAATTGAATTATCATGACTAATTCTTAATCCACTTTGTGTCTAAAGATAGCAAACATTTGGAACAAAAAATTGAAAACAAGCTAATTATTTAGATATTTTATCTACATGATATTAAACAGCCAGATGTCTGGTTAAACTTCTTGTGTTTAATAGAGCACAATGGAAATTTTAGTTCTCTTCTAAATTTAATTAACGATCAGTTTCATTAAAACATTTACTCTGGAACTTGCATTATTGATTTGGAATGCCAGTATTGATCAAATTAACCAGAGGCTTTGCAAAATGCACTTTAAGCTGCAGTAAAACCTGGTAGTCTGAGCCTTTGGCTCCTCTTAAATCCCTGTGCAGTGAGCAATCCCTGGATTTCGAGTATGTGTGTGTGTGTTGCAGAGGGGGTTTGATAACAACAGCACAGTGGGAAGTAAACCTGTGGGTATACACAGGTACTTATATCTCCCCTAATTTTTCTCTAGATGTTGACTGTTTCACATATCTGTTCTCATTCCCTATTCATTAATACAGATAAATGGCTATTGAATCAATCTAGTGCTATCAGCTGCTATTAACCTAAATCCTTTAGGTCTGATCACTATGGTTACCTTAAAAACCTGGCAAATAACCTAGATTAAATAGCCTAAATAAGTTCTGTGTGTCTAGTAAAAGTTCTTTATCTAGGAAGATAACATTTTCAGTTGGAATATGCTAAACCTTAAACTTTTAATAACCTTTTAATAACTGTCAATGCTATTATGAAATAGTTTCAAATTTTATGATCATCTGTTGACTCATTTTTCTGAAGCCCCAATTATGTATGATTAATGAGGGTTTTTTGTTTTTTTTTGTCGATTTAACTTTTCTCTTGTTTATTTTTCAATGCTTCTGGGAATACTTCAGAAGTTTCCACCACTGTTCTGTTTTTAAATCAAATAATTTATGAAGTATAATCAGCTTTAGATTTCAAATTGTGCTTTCATATACAAGCCATAAATTTTAAAATATTACATTTAATTGTATGAGATGTTATGTTACTACTTATTCAAATTTTATAGTAGTAAGTTTTTCAATAAAAACTTTTATCCTTATTATTTTATTAGGATATTTAACTATAGTGACTATATAGCTCAAATTTTTAAAAGTATGTGGTCTTAAAATATGAATATGCTTATGAGGAAAAAGGGACAGTGTATTTTAAATCTGTTTAGTTCTTCAACAATCTGAAATGTAAATGTACTTCAACAATCTAAAATGGTCATCCTTCTACCATACAGGATTCTAATTATGCCTTCAGTTCATTTTTCTCTGATAGCTGTATATCATATCATCTGTTGGCCACTGTGAAGTTATTGCAAAGATGAAATATAGGGGACTCAGAAGTTCAATATTCACAAACCCATAGAGATATCACCATACTCTCCCATTTAAAGGCTCTTATACACCTAGTTGAAGCACTGACCACAAATATCAGGTCTGGAAAATTGAAATGTTATTCTCCCAAAGCCTGTGGAAAAATGTGGTATCTCACTAAACAGCATGGTAGTCTTCTTAAATGCAGGGATCCCCAGTTTTAGTCTCTTGCTGTGACTTTATAGCTATCCATAAGGTTCTGTTCATCTTTGGCCTTCGTCTAACTTGCTCTCATTTGGGGCTAATTCTGCTTTGTTTTCTTAAATCCAGTTTTGGCTAATAAATACCTACAACATATTTTACTATATATAATAGCATTGAGAAATTGAACTTTGAGTACAACTAAGTAGAAAATATCAAATATGATATCATTATAGCATAAGTTTGTTCAGCATCTGTGTCAGATTATGTTATTCAAACACATGAAACAGTCAAGTTTCTGACTTGATCATCCTCTGCAGACAGTTCTTGTCAGTTGAAGTCTGTTTTTTGTTACTGCTGTCAGTGGATCATCCCCATAATTACAAAAATTCTGTTGAATTCCCAGAGGTTTTCTATGTTTCGTATCTGTTACATTATTCCAGGATAAGATATTGCATGTTGTCGTTCAGCAGCTCAGTCCTGTCCGACTCTTTGTGACCCCGTGGACTGCAGCATGCCAGGCTTCCCTGTCCTTCACCGTCTCCTGGAGCTTGCTCAAACATGTCCATTGAGTTGGTGATGCCATCCAACCATCTCTTCCTCTGTCATCCCCTTCTCTTCCTGCCTTCAGTCTTTCCCAGCATCAGGGTCTTTTATAATGAGTCAGTTTTTTGCATCAGGTGGCCAAAGTATTAGAACTTCAGCTTCAGCTTCAGTCCCTCCAATGAACATTCAGGACTAATTTACTTCAGGATTGACTGGTTGGCTCTCCTTGTAGTCCAAGGGACTCTCAAGAGTCTTCTCCAACGCCACAGTTCAAAAACATCATTTCTTCAGTGCTCAGCCTCCTTTATGGTCCAAGTATCACATCCATATATGACTACTGGAAAAACCATAGCTTTGACTATACAGATCTTTGTTGGCAAAGTAATGTCTCTGCTACTTAATATGCTGTCTAAATTTCTCATAGCTTTTCTTCCAAGGAGCAAGTGTCTTTTAATTTCCTAGCTGCAGTCAACATGTCCAGTGATTTTGGAGTGCAAGAAAATAAAATCTGTCACTGTTTCCATTGCTTCCCCATCTATTTGCCATGAAGTGATGGGACCAGATGCTATGATCTTCATTTTTTTGAATATTCAGTTTTAAGCCAGCTTTTTCACTCTCCTCTTTCACTTTCATCAAGAGGCTCATCAGTTCCTTTTCACTTTCTGCCATAAGGGTGGTGTCATGTGCATATCTCAGGTTATTGATATTTCTCCTGCCAATCTTAATTCCAGCTTGTTCTTCATACAGCCCAACATTTTGCTTGATGTACTCTGTATATAAGTTAAATAAGCAGAATGACAATATACAGCCTTGACGTACTCCTTTTCTCAGTTTTGATCCAGTCTGTTGTTCCATGTCTGGTTCTAACTGTTGCTTCTTGACCTGCATACAAGTTTCTCGGGAGGTAGGGAAGGTGGTCTGGTATTTTCATATCTTTAAGAATTTTCCACAGTTTATTGTGATCCACACAATCAAAGGCTTTAGTGTAGTCAATGAAGCAAAAGTAGATGTTTTTCTGGAATTCTTTTGCTTTTTCTATAATCCAACAGATGTTGGCAATTTGATATCTGGTTCCTCTGCCTTTCCTAAATCCAACTTGAACATCTAGAAGTTCTCGGTTCATGTACTATTGAAGCCTAGCTTAGAGAATTTTGAGCATTACTTTGCTAGCATGTGAAATGAACGCAATTGTGCAGTAGTTTGAACATTCTTTGGCATTGCCCTTCTTTGGGACTGTAATGAAAGCTGACCTTTTCCAGTCCTGTGGCCACTGCTGAGTTTTCCAAATTTGCTGGCATATTGAGTGTAGCACTTTCACAGCATCATCTTTTAGAATTTGAAATAGCTCAATGGGAATTCCATCACCACCACTAGCTTTGTTCGTAGTAATGTTTCCTAAGGCCTACTTGACTTTGCACTCTTAAGATGTCTGGCTCTAGGTGAGTAACCACACCATCATGGTTATCTGGGTCATTAAGATTATTTTTCTTATAGTTCTTCTGTGTATTCTTGCCACCTCTTCTTAATATCTTCTGCTTCTATTAGGTCCATACCATTTCTGTCCTTTATTGTGCCCATCTTTGCATGAAATGTTCCCTTGGTATCTCTAATTTTCTTGAAGAGACCTCTAGTCTTTCCAGTTTTATTGTTTTCCTCTATTTCTTTACATTGTTCACTTAGGATATAATATATAATAGAAGGAAAAAGGAAGAATGAAAGAGGAAGAAACAAAAAGAAATGGCTGCTCTTACAACAGAACTTCACAAAGCATTTTCAATCTGGATTTAGGTAATAGGTCAAATTCTAGTCCAAAAATAGCCAGTTCATTTTGTTTTTAATAAATTTTAATTCAAAGCATCTTGGCCCTAGGGAGAAACGGCATTTGTTCCAAAGGTCCAGAGATCCTGGAGATCAGCTGTCTGTGTTCCTTTAACCTTACGGCAAGGCTGCCTTAGTTAATGTCACATCTTCCTTATTATTCATTCCTTGGGAAAAGTCAGTGGCTGATATAGAAATAGCCAAGTGCATTATTCTAAAATGAAGTGATTAAATCAGGCGGTTGAGGGTCAGATGCAGGAACCCTGGGGATGGATATTTGTTCTTGTTCTCAACACAGATTTTTTTTTTTTTTTTTTGTGAGAACTCTCAGAAACAATTAATCCCTTCAGAAGCAGCCCATGCTTCATTTGATGTGGCCATGGGCTTCCCTGGTGGTTCAGCAGGAAAGAATTAGCCAGCGATGCGGGAAATGTGGGTTTGATCCCTGGGTTGGGAAGATCCTCTGAAGAAAGAAATGACAACCCACTCCAGTATTCTTGCCTGGGAAATCCCACAGACAGGGAAGCCTGACAGGCTGCAGTCTATGGCAGTTGCAAGAGTCAGATATGATTTAGCAACTAGAAGTACCACCGACCACCTTGGTAAACTCTATCCAAGGCTGAACCTCAGAGGGTGCAAGGAGGAGTATAAGAGTTAACATAAATTCCTGTTGAGGAATTAGAGGGGCCCAGAAAGATATGACACCCATAGCACATATACATTTATATCATAGATTTGGAGAAATCTATTGCCAACAAAGGTCCGTCTAGTCAAGGCTATGGTTTTTCCAGTGGTCATGTATGGATGTGAGAGTTGGGCTGTGAAGAAGGCTGAGCGCTGAAGAATTGATGCTTTTGAACTGTGGTGGTGGAGAAGACTCTTGAGACTCCCTTGGATTGCAAGGAGATCCAACCAGTCCATTTCTGAAGGAGATCAGCCCTGGGATTTCTTTGGAAGGAATGATGCTAAAGCTGAAACTCCAGCACTTTGGCCTCCTCATGGGAAGAGTTGACTCATTGGAAAAGACTGTGATGCTGGGAGGGATTGGGGGCAGGAGGAAAAGAGGATGACCGAGGATGAGATGGCTGGATGGCATCACGGACTCGATGGACGTGAGTCTGAGTGAACTCCGGGAGTTGGTGATGGACAGGGAGGCCTGGCGTGCTGCGATTCATGGGGTCGCAAAGGGGTCGCAAAGAGTCGGACACAACTGAGCGACTGAACTGAACTGATGACAATCCCCCAATGCTGAGCTGGAAACAAATAAATGTAAGGTATGATGGCAGGGCACACTGGAAGGGTAGACTGGGCAACATGAGATGAGATGCATGATGATTTTTCTCAGAGCATGCCTGGTAATTTGCAGACTAACTCTTCCACAGGAGCTGGATGGGACCTAATGCTTAGGAGCAGAAGCCTGCGATTGTAGAGGGAGGGGCCAGGAGGCTCATGGTGCTCTCCTGGGCATCAGGCCCTGAGAGGTTCAGATGATGCTCCCAATCTCTGTCTTCAGGGAATTCTCTCTCTGGATGTCTACCTTGAGGCCCAGTTAAATGTATGTGATTCCAACCTGGACTCCTAAACAGGTATATCCATCCTCCAGCTGGCTGCTGGTGAGGGGTGACCCCATGTACAAAGCTTGCTTGTACATCTGGAACTGCTGGGTTAGAGACGGGGACTGGCAGACCCCAGGCCTAAGTTTCGTTGTTGTTGTTCAGTCACTCAGCACGTCTGACTCTTTGCAACCACGTGGACTGTAGCATACCAGGATCATCTGTCCTCCACTCCCTCCCAGAGTTTTCTCAACTTCACGTCCATTGAGTCAGTGATGCCACCTAACCATCTCATCCTCTGCCGCCCCCTTCTCCTTTTGCCTTCAAAAGGACTAAGCTTACAGTGCCTCTCCAACAGGACTGCCAGTGTACTAAACTGGCAGGTTACCTATGATCTCTGTAACAGGAAGGATCTCCAAAGTTAGGGAAGAGATGTTTCAAGGATGGAAACATCTTCCTTATTAAAACACAACATGAAACCCTTGAATTAAGTTCTGAGCCAAGAAGAAATCTCAAGAAGAACAGCCAGCTGGCAGGAGCTGGTTCTAGCAGCAGCCTCTGACCCATTTACCTAAGCACTGTCATTCTGTTCAGTTTGTCGCTTTGATTTCCTCTGTCATTGCCAATTCTGTGACCTGACAGCTTCTCTTTAAATTGTTGGTCTACGTATAACTACATCTTTCCTTTCCTTCATTCTTCTGGTACAATAGAGACATGTAGCTTTTTCAAAATTAATGTGATTCTGTACTAAACTAATAAAAGTCAAGATGCTTCACATAAAATCACATTTCCAAACTCCAAATTCTTGATCCTAGGATGACTGTGAACCAGCCCCCAAATGCTGTGCAATTTTCTTCTCTGGGTCCTCCTCCCACCACCCCATCCTATGTGTTAATCAATTGTTTTAGCTGCCATATTTTTTTTTCCTGATTTTTCTAATGTGGTATATGTTCAAACAATAGGCTGAAATAGATTATAAGAATGAGTGATTGATTCCAACAAAGGTGGCAAAGAAAGGGCTCTCTGTAGAGAAAATAATTAAGAATTAAAGGATAAGCAATGGCTAGCCATGAGAAGTTGAGGAATGAGTGTTCCTGGCAGCTGGAATGGCTTATACACAGGCAGCAAGAGTCTGGTGTCCTGGAGGTACAGACACAAGTTATGGAGGGCCAGAATATATTGAGGAAGAAGAGAGGTCATAAGATAAGGCTGGAGAAGGTCAAGGGCTCTATCATATAGGCCACGGTGAATAGTTTGAACTTCTCTATGAAGGCAAGAAGCCACTGAAGGGGTTGTGCAGGGGAGTTATATGTTCTGATTTATCTTTTGAGAGTCTCCTCACTGCTCTATGGAATAGGGAATCAAAGAAGGAAATACAGAAAAAGGAAAGCCAACTAATAGGCTGCTGCATAGATCTGGGCAAATGGTGATGCTAGTTTCAACAACTGCTCTCAAACTGTGGGTCACGCAATCATTTTGGTGGTGTTGAACAGCAATATTAGTGAAATAGAATGATGGGCAATAGAAAATATAAGAGGCCATCTTATCACTTCACGATATTTTCTCTCAGTTTCTTATGCATATTCCTATAGATACACAAGTAGTGGATTGCACCATGAAGTGGGTTTATCACTATGAATGGTGATCCAAGGGACTTCCATGGTGGCCCAGTGATAAAGAATCCACTTGCAATGCAAGACTGGTTCGATCTCCTTGCAGTCCAAGAACTAGTAGATGCAGCCAAAAGAGGAGTCGTCATCATAAAAATGTCCTCAAATATGTAGAGATGGAAGAGATCAACTTAGGACAGGAAGAGAGAGGAGAGCATTCTGTTACATATTTTAAGTATTGCATTCCTATGGGCTTCCCAGGTGGCTCAGTGGTAAAGAATCCACCTGCCAATGCAGGAGACAAAGGTTTGATCCCTGGGTCAGGAAGATCCGCTGGAGCAGGAAATGGCAACTCACTCCGGGATTCTTGCCTGGGGAATCCGATGGACAGAGGAGCCTGGCGGGCTACACTCCACAGTGTTGCAAAGAGTCAGACATGACTTAGCAACTAAACAACAACATTGCATTCCTTTGTTTATATTCCATTCTTCAAGAAATAATTTCTAGTAACTTGTGCAGAATGATAATTTAATAGGCTTGTATCACAGATATAGGAAAATGCCAGATAACCAGCCATTTTTTAAAAGGCTACATTTAAGAAGAATTAGAGCATAACCCAATGGTCACCAGTAGGTCTTTCTCTTACCTTTCAGCTAGGCATTGCTTTTCTGTATCAGTGATGGATCTCTCCATTGAAGGATCACCACTGATGGCATTTATAAATGGGCTCAGAATATCTACCAAAAAAGTAGCATGAAGGGAAGGAAATATTAAATTCTGTGTCTATTCAGTCTTCATTTCTCCTGAGACTTTCTTTGCTCTTCTGAGGTGATGATACTAGTTTTGTTGAGCTTCTTGACAATGCAATCTGACCTTCATTTGATTTAATGTACAAAGTCACCACCCTACAACTAAATATTCAAAACTTGCATTATCACCTTGTATTTAGTCGCTCAGTCATGTCCGACTTTTTACGACCTCATGAACTGTAGCCTGCCAGGCTTCTCTGTCCATGGGGATTCTCCAGGCAAGAATACTGAAGTGGGTTGCCATGTCCTCCTCCAGGTTTTCAGGCCCTCCTCCACTTCACCATAGTGAGTGATAAAAAATGTATTGTGCCTTGGGTCAAATGCCATGTTTATGTTTCATTTTGCCTAATATAGACTATAATGACCTCNCAGGCTTCTCTGTCCATGGGGATTCTCCAGGCAAGAATACTGAAGTGGGTTGCCATGTCCTCCTCCAGGTTTTCAGGCCCTCCTCCACTTCACCATAGTGAGTGATAAAAAATGTTTTGTGCCTTGGGTCAAATGCCATGTTTATGTTTCATTTTGCCTAATATAGACTATAATGACCTCTCTTAGAGAAGGTCATCTAAATGAGTCTCTCTATCCATATCTGCTTGAGCAGCTTGAATTTAATCTGCTATTTGGGATAGTCTCCAACCTGATGAGAAATAGATTTATAATAAATCATCATTGAAATTCAGAAGCTTGCGTTGGAAAGGAAGGGCACATGCCATGGGCAATTAGCAAATGCAGAAATCCTTTAATTATAAATCATGCCCTTGCCTGAGGAACTTTGCTGTACTGTGCTGATGAGAGGCAGAATCTAATAGTGAGCCTTTTCATTTTACGTACACATATACACACACCCACAATCTAGGAACATGTTAAGACTCATATGTTCAAACGACCTATTTACAAATTGCTAGATGAGTGCAGCTTTAACTCCCTACTTCCTCTGCCATAGCAAGCTTACTATTCCATCACCTTTCTTCTTCCTGGGATCCTCTGCATCAGTTGTGAAAATCTGCTTCTCTCCCCTCCTCCTATCAGACGCTTGTCATGGCTTTGGGGTAGGGGACAACCAAAGACTGTAGTCGTATTCTAATAGTAGACTCTTAAAGAATCTGTAGTCAAATGAATGAGTCTCTAATTGTAGGAAATTAACTTCCACTGGGAACTTGACAAGTTGCTACTTGGGATGCCTGCCCTGTTGCTTCTCAAACTGGACCACCCAGGTAACTAACTGCATGTGCTGAATGTCCATACATTTTGATAAAGCCACCCAGAGAGCCTCTCCCAGCCCCGCTCATTGTGCTGCTGACTCTGCTATAAAGCCATTCCTATGCCAGACAAACCACAGAATTTCAGAAAATAAGGCACTTGAGAACAAGGTAGCATCATCATTTTCAATCTGGTTTTTCATTCTCAAACCTCACAATGTTGGCCCTTTCTGCAAGATTTCAGTTTGGTTTGTATTATTCACTGAGGAAGTCTGGTGCTTTTAACAGTCTTCCTTTTAGCATAGATAAGAACAGCAGACTAACAGTTCTTTGAGTAAGTAGGATTAATTATAAGGAAGCTGTTGATAGTTCATTGCTGACCTGTAAAAACCTAGTAAGAATGAGGTCGGCTAAATAATGGACTCATTTAAAGTTTGGGTCATATAAGACGTCACTAAGGATCACATCATTTCAGCAAAGAAAATATTACAGAGAACTCTCCTCTTAAAAGAAAATAGTTTTTGTGCTGGAGAGCTTCCAAACCACACCGTTGCAAAACCTAAATACTTCAAACCATTGAAAGCTAATGTTTAACTGTCTGGTTCTAGTTGTCTTGAAAACCCTTTCTCCCTTGATAACTGATTTTTGCTGAAATCCAGGTGTCATTTCACTTTTATTTTCAATTATGTTCCTTATGCTAAGTGAACATACTTTCATTGCCTAGGGGTTATTTATTTATTTTTTTATTTTTTGTATCCTGCATGGTGTAGAGCATATTCTGCCCTACCCTCTGTGATTGGGAAAGGCGTAATAAGCATTTTATGAAAGTTGGGGAAAAACAATAAAAAGCAGGGCTTGATCAAGGCATTATTATGAAATGCCCGAAATTTTTTAAGCCCTTGTCTCCTAATTTACAATTTAACCCTTTTGTGTCTTAATTTCTGTGGAATCTTCTTCAGCCAGTATTTGGTGGCCCTTCTAAGCATCTTCTGTTGGAGAGTGGACTGAGCTCAGACATGATATAGTGCACAAAATAAGGCCTGATACATAGTAGATGTTCAAAAATTGCTACGTCTGCATCTCCTAAGCCTCATGACTAAGGGATACTTAATACTGTCATACAATGAAACTGATTTTAAGAACATTTGCTTGAAAACTGAAAAGTTTTCTGAACCCAAAGGAAGGTGTCTATAATTCTGAAATTTTAGGCCTTGTAGGAGGTAGAGAAGAGACATGGTAGCAGGTGGGGGAAGGCTCTGAAGTGATGACAGCTGCTTGTTCATTAAATTGGCCTTGCTGGAAAAAAAAAAAAAGTCACAGTGTAGGTAAGGCATGGGGGCCAGGCAGAGTGTGGGGCCAGCTCACTCACACCAGAGGCAGAGAGCCTCTGTCCCAGGTCAGTTCCAAGCCCTCTCCCCTGGCAGCCCATAGGTCTGGATTCTTCCACCTTTCTTCTGCCATCAGTAATTCATGAAGGGTCTGATTAGTTAGTGCATGTTTAAAGGTCACAGTGACAGAGGCAGATACAGGATCTGTGAGAGCTGAAGTTTATACACTTAACAGGAGCCCTTTAATGGCACCCCACCCCAGTACTCTTGCCTGGAAAACCCAATGGACGGAGTAGCCTGGTGGGCTGCAGTCCATGGGGTCGCGAAAAGTCGGACAGACTGAGCGACTTCACTTTCACTTTTCTCTTTCGTGCATTGGAGAAGGAAATGGCAACCCACTCCAGTGTTCTTGCCTGGAGAATCCCAGGGATGGGGGAGCCTGGTGGGCTGCCGTCTATGGGGTCACACAGAGTCGGACACGACTGAAGTGACTTAGCAGCAGCAGCAGCAGCGTGCAAAATAATAAATACAAACGTGACTAATCAGAATGGTAAAAATAAATCACCACAAACTGTACACTTAAAAAGCCAACAAGGGACTTCCCTGGTGGTCTGGTGGTAGAGAATCTGCCTGCCAATGTAGGGGACACGGGTTCAATCCCTGGTCCCGGAAGATCCCACATGTTGTGGGTCAGCTAAGCCTGTGCACCACAAGTACTGAAGCCCATGAACCTGGAGACTGTGCTCCACAACAGAAGAAGCCGCCACAGTGAGAAGCCCGCGCGCCGCAACTAGAGAGTAGCGCCTGCTCACTGCAGCTAGAGAAAGCCCTCATACAGCAACAAAAACCCAGTGCATCCAAAACTCAAATACGCAACTAGAGAGTAG
>SJYX01011433.1:366202-398627 GCA_006410675.1 Oreotragus oreotragus
TATGTCTTCTTTGGAGAAATGTCTATTTAGTTCTTTGGCCCATTTTTTGATTGGGTCGTTTATTTTTCTGGAATTGAGCGGTATAAGTTGCTTGTATATTTTTGAGATTAGTTGTTTGTCAGTTGCTTCATTTGCTATTATTTTCTCCCATTCAGAGGGTTGTCTTTTCACCTTGCTTATAGTTTCCTTTGTTGTGCAGAAGCTTTTAATTTTAATTAGATCCCATTTGTTTATATTTGCTTTTATTTCCAGTATTCAAGAAAATCTTCTAATATTACAAATCCTTATCCATTATTCATATTCATATTTACAGAGTACCTACAATATACTAAGCACTGATCTAGAAGCTAAACTTTCAAAAACTAATAAAACCGTGCCCCCCTTTTTAAGATGGAACTGGTACCATCTTTCAATTTCATACAGTAATCAGCAGTATCACCCTTTAGTCCTGAGCTGAGATGAAGCCAACTTTTCTCTCACTGTGTGTAAGAGACAGCATTGGATCTTTGAAAGAACTACATTGTATGGTAGAAACTACCACTACTCACTTTTGAAATCCTCCTTCTGGGGGAAACAGTGCTATCCTCAACCCCAAATGAAAAATTACAGAGGAAAACAATGGAAAATTGTACATGGAGAATTTTTTTCTTGCAACATGTCCATCGATAATCCAAGGTTCTGAGAGGCACTATGTTCACAATGTTGAGCAACTCATGGTCTGTTTTCTGAGGATTGTCTAACGACATCTCAGATCATTTTCAGTTTGGCTTTCCATGACCCCAAGCAACACATAGGAGTTAAGAGGAAGTCAAATTCCACTTGTTCCACTTTCCACCCACTCAAAGGCAAGAATCGAGGGAAATCTCATAACCTCAGTACTCAGAGTAAGGGAGCCTGGCCTCCTCCTCTATAGCAGTTCCAAGTGAGCCCCAGAACTGCAGGACCTTCTCACACCATGCCTCAGCCCTACCCCATCAGAACTTATCAGTGAAACCCATTTGTCCTTTATCCCAAAAGAAAGCTCTCAGACTCCTTCTTACTGCCCCATCCCTAGAGATGGTTGCCAGATAAAATACAGGATGTCAGGTTGAATTTAACTAGACATCCTGTATTTTTATTAGCTGAGTCTGGCAACCTAGCCCAGGTCTTTCAACCCCTTACGAGAAAAAGCCATCCATTTTCCAGAAGACTTCCCTGATCACCTAGCCTATGCTCAATTGCGATCTCTCCTCCCTCAATGCTCCATGTCTTACTCCAGTGTCAGTTTTCCCCATAGCATTTATCATCATCTGACGAAGGATACATTCTGTTGGATTACATTTTGATTTTTATATTCTCTGTTCTCCCTGTCTCCCACCAGGCTGAAATCACATGAGATTAAAGATACTGATATATTTTGTTTTTGGTATATATATATTCAGTACCTACAGTAATGCTTGGCATTACTGTTTGATAAATATTTGTGAATGAATTTAATAACCATCTATTAATTTGATGTCAAAAATAATATTGTCATTATGATAAATATCATAGGTACATTTATAATGGTACCTAATCATGCAAATAGTTCATATTTATTGAGCATATAATATGTATCAGGCAGAATGTGAAGCAGTTTATGGAGATTAACTCAGTGCTTACAAAAATCCAATGAGGTAAAAGTTGTTATCCCCATTCTACAGGTAAGCTAATAGGAGAAAAAAATGATTGTCCAAGGGCTCACAGGGTAGTATTGAGATTGTCCAAGATAATGAGGAGAAAAAAAATGATTGTCCAAGATAATGAGGAGAAAAAAAAATGATTGTCCAAGGGCTCACAGGGTAGTATTGAGATTCAAATCCAGAAGTCTGAATTCTTTATCTGAGTCCTTTCCTTGAAAAAGAATGCTTTTCCCTAGGAACACTAAAAATATGAAAAAGTTTTTTTTTTTTTTTTTCACATTCTGAGGGTTGTTTTTTCACTTTGTTTATAGTTTCTTCTACTATGCAAAAGCTTTTAAGCTTAATTAGGCCCCATTTGTTTATTTTTGTTTTTATTTTCATTACTGTAAGAGATGAGGCAAAAAAGATCTTACTGTGATTTATGTTAAAGAGTACTCTGCTTATGTCTTCCTCTAAGAGTTTTATGGTGTCCAGCCTTACATTTAGGTCTTTAATCCATTTTGAGTTTATGTTTGTGTATAGTGTTAGGGAATGTTCTAATTTCATTCTTTAACATGTAGCTATCCAGTTTTCCCAGCACCAGTTATTCAAGAGACTGTCTTTTCTCCATCATATATTCTTGCCTCCTTTGTCATAGGTTAGATAACCATAGGTACATGGGTTTACCTCTGGATTTTCTCTCTTGTTCCATTGATCTATATTTCTGCTTTCATGTTTTGATTGCTGTAGCTTTGTAGACCCAGAAAGAAAAATTTCATATAATACCCCTTTTATGTGGAATCTAAAAAACAAAGGTACAGATGAATTTATTCACAAAACAGAAGTAGAGTCACAGATATTGACTTATGGTTACCTGGGGATAAGGGTGGGGGGAGGCATAAATTTAGAGTTGGGACTGACACACATATACCACTATATATAAGAACGATCTGTATAGCACAGAGACCTCTACTCAGTACTCTGTAATGGCCTGTATGGAAAGAAAATCTGAAAAGAAAAAGGGTGGATATATGTATGTGTGTATAACTTATTCACTTTTCCATACATCTGAAACAAACACAACATTGTAAATCAACTATTCTTCAATAAAAAATTAAAACATGAAAAAGGGTTTAAATGCTCACATAAATTATTAAAGTCTTTTGAGTGAATAAATTACTGCCCAGGCCAAAGAATTTTTTCAGTTGATTGCTATATGTGAAACAGAACCCGAATGTGGACAAATTAAGACCTTCTTTGTAACAGCAGACTTCAGTCGCATTAACAGAGCATTTGGTTGGAGGGTAAGTTGAGAGAGTCAGATCATGGCTAATCATCTTTTTTCCTTATTTTAAAGCTCAGAATCTTGATTCCAATATGCAACTCACCAAGGTACCATGTATATACTTACAATGTTTCTTAGAACTTTATAAAGATGGTGAAGGGATCTGAAGCCATTCTAGAATGAAAATGATATTCATTTTACTAGCAAATACTTTGAACATAAATATAAACAATTTTGGATAGAATCCACTTTAAATTTCTAGCTTTTCCTCACCAAGGAATAGTCTATACTTCTATGACTCTCACAAAGGGAATTCCTTCCACTCATTCTTTCCTTCCCCCTTCTATGTTGGCTGTTCTTAGCTCACACTGCTCTGTGCTGGTTTCCTTTTCCTGTGTCAAAATACTTACTATAATTTTAACGTTACTCTGTCTTTACTAGAAGATCCAAAGTTTATGTTAAGGACTCCCTGTTACTTGGTTTGAAGACTAATGCTCTATACCATCACCAGGTAGCAATGCATGGCAAAGCAATAACCAAGGACTATTACTGGTTTACTATCAGTTGCTGTGTTATGGACAATGCTTTGCTAGTCTTCTACTGCACAACCAACCCAAAGATCAGCAATCTATAGCCAGGAGGCAAAATCTAGCAAATAGCTTGCTTTTTGTCTGGTGCCACTAGCTAGGAATGATTTTTACAGAAAAGCATTTGTAATCAGATGATAAAGGAGCAGTGAGGTTGAACCTCTGTGAAGTAAAACATTATATCAAAAGAAAAAAAATCCATTATTTTCATTAGTAAACTTGCCTTACAAAAAAATATAGTCTATTATTATTACTGTATATTTAATTCTGGTCAATAAGAAGTGTGGAAATTTGTTTTCTCTTTGCTATATAGGTACCTACTAATTATATTCAATGTGGTTTCTTGGTCCATGAATCTAAAATATTTACAATCTGGTCTTTTATAGAAAATGTTTGTTGATCCCTGATCTAATATTTGGTGTTGAGCAGCATGATTGGAAAAAGGTCAGTTGTTAGTTGTTTTAAAAAAGAGAGCAATTACAGTTTCACCAATTCCAAGTTTATTTATATGTAATTTAAGTATGCTACTTTGTGTCATCATTTTTAAAATCCCCATTTATTTGCTACACTCAGGATATTTTAGGGAAGAAGGAGAATTGGTTTTGTTTTTTTGTTTTCAAAGAATGCTCACATGTTTAGCCTATTTGTCACGTTCCTATTGTCACAATTGACTAATTGTTACTAAGGCATTCCATTTGACAACTTGTTTTCAGTGGGTGCCACATTACATACAGCACAGTGTTAAATATGATTCAAATCAATCACAACCCACTCCAGTACTCTTGCCTGGAAAATCCCGTGGACAGAAGAGCCTGGTAGGCTGCAGTCCATGGGGTCGCTAAGAGCTCGACACTACTGAGCAACTTCACTTTCACTTTTCACTTTCATGCATTGGAGAAGGAAATGGCAACCCACTCCAGTGTTCTCGCCTGGAGAATCCCAGGGACGGGAGACCCTAGTGGGCTGCCATCTGTGAGGTCGCACAGAGTCAGACACGACTGAAGTGACTTAGCAGCAGCAGCAGCAGCAAAACTATGTCTCAGTAAACACACAATCTAGAAAAGCTTTTTGTTTGGGGTCACTGCTTGCTACCCACATCAATAAAGATGTTTATGATTTTATGCTTATTTTTCCAATTGACTGCCATCTCATTTCAGAAAAAAAAATTAAACAAAGAGAACCTGCTGAAGAAAAATGAAAATTGTATGAATATCCATTCATCCATCCCTTTAACTGACCCCAAGAAAAGTATGGAGCAAATGTAATGGAAGTGGAAAGACACAGCTGTGATTTGCTCCACATTAAACATTTTATTTTTTAAGCTGTAGCCTTTTTTTCTTGGAAGACCTTGAATCAGCAAGGGGAAGCACACGTAGGAGTGACTGCATCCCTGAAGCTTGGTCTAAAGGCCATCCTTGACTTAGCCAAGCAAGGCTTATGGAGCAAATAAATTCAGCCTGGACCTTGGGCTGTTTATTCATCATTTACTAATCCACTCAACACACCTTTACTGAGCATTCACAGTGAGCACTAGGACAACAGTTTCTGCTTCAAAAGAATTTATAGTTCATTTAATCCTGTTCTACCATGGTAACCCTAGGGTAAATATAATTAGCTGTCTCGCTTTGTTTACATACATTGCCTTAAAGTTACCAATATTGTTACTCCTAAGATATTAAATATATGTAGCTCAGCCCTGCCATTAAAACCTAATCCCGGGACCACCTTCTTAGCCTTCCTGTGGCTCAGATCTCCAGACCATACCCACAGCACCCCAAGCCAAGATTCTTCTTTTACTGCCCAATTTTTTCTCTTTCCCATTCATTCCTTCAGGAAAAGATTCATTCTACAAAGTCAACTCCCACTTTAAAAAGTGAACTCTAGATGAGAATATCAGCTAATGTTGATCAGTTCTGATCAATACACTTATTCTGTTCTGTACACTTTACCCAAATTAACTCACTTCCTCTCACAGGACCCTTAAGATCTAAGCCTTCCCAACATCCAACACTTGGAAAATAAGGAAACAGGCACAAAAAAGTTGAGTAATTTGCCCAAGGCTATCTACTAAGAGGACTTCCCAGGTGGTGCTAGTGGTAAAGAACCCACTTGCCAATGCAGGAGATGTGAGAAATATGGATTTGATCCCTGGATGGGGATGATCCCCTGGAGGAGCACATGGCAACCCACTCCAGTATTCTTGCCTGGGAAATCCTATGGACAGAGGAGCCTGGTGGGCTACAGTCCATGGGGCTGCAAAGAATTGGACAGGAATGAAGTGACTTAGCATGCATGCACATCAACTGAGAAGTAAAAAGCCAAGATACACAGCCAGCCAGGTTACCCTATATCCTCTATTCCCTCCATAGCCTCTAACAAGTGGATCATACAGAGACTGGTCAGCCAAAGGCCATCTTCTAAATGTGGCTTAACCCCAGAGAAGGTGCTGAGGAGAGGACTTCTGAGCTGTGCATGCCTGTGTGCCCAGTCTCTTAGTCATGACTCTTTGCAGCCCCATGGACTGTAGCCCACCAGGCTCCTCTGTCCATGAGATTCTCCAGGCAAGAGTTTTGGAGGGGGTTGCCATGTCCTCCTCCGGGGGATCTTACTGACCCAGATATTGAACCCACATCTCTTATGTTTCCTGCATTGGCAGGTGTGTTCTTTACCACTGAGTCACCGGAGAAACCCCATTTCTGAGCTGATCATTAGGCAATAGGCAGCCTTCCTCGGGGTGGATGGGAAGGGAGGCAGTTTCAGTAAAAGACCATCCTGCACTGGTCAGTGTTGGACCTGGAGACCTTGAAGAAAGAGTCTCCATCCCTAAGAGACTCATTTCTTCAGAAGTCAGAAATGTATAGCCTGGTAAGCTCCAGTGTCCTGAGATGGCTCACCCTTGTTCTGGTAGATGATCGACCTACTGGGCCTGCCTGAGGGGGACTTATTCACAGAAGTAACAGGATGAATTCAAGGCCAGATTATGGCCAAACAGCTGTCAAGTTCAGCCGGGGCTCCTGACTCACTCACTCCAGGCAGAGGCCAAGCCCTTCAGAAAAATCTATTCCTTTGTCACATTGTGAGGAAGAGACTAGAGCCAGATGGTTGATTATCAAGGGTTTTGTGAGCCTTAAAACCCTTCAAGTGAGGGATGTGTCATGTCAGACTAGGTCACTAAGGATGAATATGTAAATAAATTAAAATGGTCAGAATGAGCTTTTAGTTTTGACTTTCATGTATGTGCCTCTCCTCCAGAAGCAGTTTAGGATGTGTCAAAAAAAAAAAAAAAAAAAAAAAAAGCCTTTACTATGAGCTCATGCCAAAGAAATAACAGCAGGGCAAGTTGTAAGAACAACTTCTATGTAGATGGACCTAGAGATTATGACACTAAGTAAAGTAAATCAGACAGAGAAAGAATTATCATATGCTATCAATTACATGTGGAATCTAAAAAAGAAGTAATACAAATGAACTTATTTACAAGACAAACAGAATCACAGACACAGAAACAAACTTATGGTAACCAAAGGGAAAAGGAGGGGAGGGATAAATTAGGAGTTTAGGATTAAGAGATGCAGACCACCACATATAAAACAGATAGACAACAAGGATTTACTGTTTGGCACAGGGAACTACACTTAATGTCTTATAATGACCCATAATGGAAAAAATCTGAAAAATATGTGTATATATACTTGCTTGCTTCTTGGAAGGAAAGCTATGAGAAACCTAGACAATATATTAAAAAGCGAAGACATCACTTTGCTGACAAAGATCCATATAGCCAAAGCTGTAGTCTTTCCAGTAGTCACGTAAGGATGTGAGAGGTGGACCATAAAGAAGACAGAGAGGCAAAGAATTGATGCTTACAACTGTGTTGCTAGAGAAGACTTAAGAGTCCCTTGGACAGCAAAGGTCAAACCAGTCAATCCTAAAGGAGATCAATCCTGAATACTCATTGGAAGGACTGATGCTGAACTGTGGTGTTGGAGGACTCTTGAGAGTCCCCTGGACTGCTAGGAGATCCAGCCAGTCCATCCTAAAGGAGGTCAGTCCTGGGTGTTCATCAGAGGGCCTGATGCTGAAGCTGAAACTACAATACTTTGGCCACCTCATGAGAAGAGTTGACTCACTGGAAAAGACCCTGATGCTGGGAGGGATTGGGGGCAGGAGGAGAAGGGGATGACAGAGAATGAGATGGCTGGATGGCATCACCAACTCGATGGACATGAGTTTGGGCAAACTCTGGGAGTTGGTGATAGACAGGGAGGCCTAGCGTGCTGCGATTCATGGGGTTGCAAAGAGTTGGACACGACTGAGCAACTAAATTGAACTGAAGCTCCAAATGGCCACCTGATGCAAAGAGCCAATTCATTGGAAAAGACCCTGATGCTGGGAAAGATTGAAGGCAGGAGAAGACAGCAACAGAGGATGAGATGGTTGGATGGCATCACCAATTCAATGGACATAAACTTGGGCAAACTCTGGGAGATAGTGAGGGACAGAGAGGCCCGGTGTGCTGCAGGCCATGGGATCACAAAGAGTCAGACATGACTTAGCAACTGAATAACAACAGCAACATACATATACAGGTGCTGTATACCTGAAACTAATACAATACTGTAAATCAACTATGCTCAATTAAAAAAAAAAAATTCCAGAAAGTTCAAAAAAAGAAAAAACACCTTTCACAGTATTCCTAAGCTTCTGGCATTTCATTCCTTCCAGTGGACTCTGGGGATAACTGGCTTAGATTCTGGAGGCATCTAAGGGCCTGGAGAAGGGGTCCCTGCCATCTGGGGCCAAGAGAAAACTTGGCCCCTCCATAGGGCAAAGAGTAGCCTCAGGCACCCAAAATGACAAAAATCTATGCCCTGAAGCAATATGGCGAGGATAAAGATGGAGTGAATTCAATTACTGTAGGAACAATGTCATCCTTACCTCTTTTGTAAGGAGCGCTTTAACCTCAAGGCCAGCTAGTTGACCTTTCATCTCAGGCATGATTCTTTACTACCTGCCCTCCTGTTTTGACTCAATTCTGATGTTTAACCTAGATAAGCTAGGTAGCGGAATCCTAAAGTGTTTCACAAGGAAGTTTGCTTGTTCTTCTCTTTTGCAAATACCGGCTCCATTCCCCATAGTGAAGTGAAGTCGCTCAGTCGTGTCCGACTCTTTGCGACCCGTGGACTGTAGCCCACCAAGCTCCTCCATCCATGGGATTCTCCAGGCAAGAATACTGGAGTGGGTTGCCATTTCCTTCTCCGATTCCCCATAATTAAATTAATTTGGTGATTATTTGAAATAGATCTTCCAGGACATCAGAGGTGGCAAGAACCTTTCAGACTTCTCAGATATTGTGTGAGAATGTGCTTTACGTTCCAATGATCAGGACAGAATCCACCAGGTTGCCTACCTGGTGGATGGGCATCTTCTATACTCTCTAGTAGAATGAAGTTTGACCCTCTAATGACGGGACTGAAGGCAGATAGGCAGACTGTAGAGCGGGTAGTGGATGCTGGATCAGACTTAAAGGGATGTAAGGACAGTAGAGCTTCCTGGAAATCCCTTGTGTCTTCCTTCCCTTCCTCCCTCCTTCCTTTCTCCCCACCCCACTTTTACTATCTGTTGTTGTGTGAAAGATTTGAAATTCCATTTTAAAATCCTGGCTTTACCTTTCCTTATTTGCTAGGGTCTTTCTTGCATGTGAGAAATGACCCTCACCTCACAGGTTAATTGTGAAGATTATAGGAGAGAATCTTTGGGAAGTTGAGGATAATATCCTGAGTAAACACTTAACACCTAGAGCTGCTTATCACTCACCTGTTCAGATGATGCTCAAAACCCTTTAATTTTGAAGGAAAATCCTCTCAATTAGCAGTAAGAGGTCTTAGAGATTTCTAACAGCAAAGGCTTTAAACAGTGAATCTAGATGCCACACTTGATGCTTTTGAAACCAAGCAACTCAGAATGGGACTCAAACCCAGCCAAACCCCAGATTGAGTTTGAATCCATGGTGTTGTAATTGAGATCACACACCTGGTCCCAAGACTTAATGAGGCTCTGCTGCTGCTGCTGCTGCTGCTGCTAAGTCGCTTCAGTCGTGTCCGACTCTGTGTCTCCCCATAGACGGCAGCCCACCAGGCTCCCCCGTCCCTGGGATTCTCCAGGCAAGAACACTGGAGTGGGTTGCCATTTCCTTCTCCAATGCATGAAAGCAAAAAGTGAAAGTGAAGTCGCTTAGTAGTGTCCGACTCTTACCGACCCCATGGACTGCATGCTCCTCCGTCCATGGGATTCTCCAGGCAAGAGTACTGGAGTGGGGTGCCATTGCCTTCTCCGTAATGAGGCTCGGGTCCTTTTTCTTTTTTTTTACATCCTCTTTTTTATAATTTTTTTCTGTGTGTTCTCTCTTTTTAAATTTTGTTTAAATTTATTTATTTTTTTAATTGAAGGATAATTGCTTTACAGAATTTTTCTGTCAAACCTCCACATGAATCAGCCATAGGTATACATATGAAAGTGAAAGTGAAGTCGTTTCCGGCTCTTTGCGACCGCATGGACTATAGCCTACCACGCTCCTCCATCCGTGGGATTCTCCAGGAAAGAATACTGGAGTGGGTTGCCATTTCCTTCTCCAGGAGATCTTCCCAACACAGGGATCGAACCCGGGTCTCCCGCATTGCGGGCAGACGCTTTACCATCTGAGCCACCAGGGAAGCTCAGGTATACATATATCCCCTCCCTATCTTGTCGCAGAAAGAATTCAGTGAGAGAAAGGGATAAGCAAGAAGTGGACGTATTTAGAGAGAAACAGACTCTGCAGACAGAGTGTGGGCCATCTCAGAAGGCAACCGACCCTGAAAGATTGGTTAGTTTTTACGGGCTGGCTAACTTCATAGACTAACAAGCAGGAGGAGTATTCCAACTGTTGGGGGAAGAGGCGGAGATTTCCAGGAATTGGGCTACCAGCCACTTCTCGATCTTTGAACTGTCCTGGTGCTAGTAGGTGTGTCACTTAGCTTATGCTGATGTGTTTCAATGAGCATATAATGAGGTTCAAGGTCCACTGGAGGTTAAATATTCTGCCATCTTGGAGCTAGTTGGTTCTAGTCAGTATTTGTTATGTCCTATGGCTATGTCATTCTTTTAAAGGCTGTGCCCTGCCCCCTTCCTTCCAGTTTCACTTCCAATTTTACCAAAGTTCTTCCAGTCACTCAGTTGAGGGAATGGGGAAAGAAGTCAGTCAACTGGGTTAGCTCTATCTAAAGAATTCACTCAGTTGAGGGAATGGTAAGAGAATTGAGTCAGCTGGGTTAATTCTGTCTAAAAAAATATTTAGGCCAGGGTTTTCTACTTTGTTTTGTCATCTACATTTTTAAGAGATTATGGTAGCATATTAATATAGCATTTTAAAATGTACTATTATTTTTTTAATGTGTTAGCTCATTAATAAATAGGAAATTATCAGAAAAGAAACAGAAGAAGGAATAAATGTTAAGGCAATAAATATTGCCAATATTTATTGAGCTCTTATCCTTGCCAAATACTGTTCTAAGTATTTATCATGTGTGAATCTGCTCCATTTCACAACATTAGCATGTCAGATACCCTTATGGTTTCAGCTGTTCAGGCAAGGAAACTGACATGCCCAAAATCACAAAGTTAATAAATAGTAGGTCTGGATTGAAGGCGAGGCATTCCTGGCCCAGAGCACACACTCAGTTACCACACTGCCTGCCTAGCCTTTTGTTACAAGATAGTGACTAAACAGATGGAATAGTTAGTTATCTCAGGAGTATTTTATTCAACTTAAAAAGGCATCCTTTTGTAACCAACAGCCCTTAGATTTAGGTCTGTACTACATAGTGTGAAAAGAGGAGTTGGTAATTGTCTTGTTTATTCATAATCATTTAATTTTGAAGCTGACAATGATAGGAACCATCTAACCAACTATCTAATTTTACTGATAAATCAAGAGACTTGACTACAATCATACAATTAATTGATAGCATATCTGGGAATAAATTTTGGGTTTCCTAACTTCCTATTTTTTAGTTCAGGACTCTCCTACTCTACTGTATTATTTCATTTTATTTTTGTACACTTTTACCACCCTCTCCCTATTTTTCCCACCCCACAGTCCCTGGCAACGATTTTCTACTCTCTGTAAATATGAACTTGACTTTCTTCTTCTTCTTTATTTTTTAACTTGTGTTTGTCTGACAAGCATAATGCCTTCAAGGTCCATCCATGTTGTGAATGTCAGGATTTCTTTCTTTCTTATGGCTGGGTAATACATATATCACATATTCTTTATCCATTCACCTATAGATAGACATTTAGGTTGTTTCTATAATGGCCATTGTTATTAATGCTACAGTGAACATGGGGTTGCATATATCTCTTCAAGATCTTGTTTTCATTGCCTTTGGATATATGCCCAGAAGTTAGATTGCTGGATCATATGATAGTTCTATTTTTAATTTTTTGAGGAAGCTCCATACTGTTTTCCACAGTGGCTGCATCAATTTATCTTTCCCACCAACTGTACTCAGTGGTTCCCTTTTCTCCACATCTTTGCCAACACTTATCTTTTGTGTTTTTGATGACAGCCATGCTGATGGATATAAGGTGATGGTTTTGAGTTCTATTTTTCTGATGATCAGTGATGGTGAGCACCTTTTCATGTATTCAAATACCTTTTGAATATTTGTATTTTTATAAAAATGTATTTAGATCTTATGCCCACTTTTAAATTGAATTGTTAGGGGTTTGTTTTTGCTGTTGAATTGAGTTCCTTATGTATTTTGGACATTAACTTTTATCAGATACATGATTGGCAAATATTTTCTCCCATTCTTTAGGTTGCATTTTCATTTTGTTGACAGTTTTATTTGAAAAGAAGAAGCGTTTTACTTTGTACTGATTTTTGCTCCTATTGTATTTGTTTTGGTGTCATATCCAGAAAATCATTGCCAAAACTGATGTCAAGGAACTTACCCTCTATGTTTTCTTCTAGAAGTCATATGTTTCAGGTGTTAAATTCAAGTATTTAACCATTTTAAGTTGGGTTTTGTGTTGCTGTAAGATAGTAGTCCAGTTTCATTCTTTTGCATGTGGCTGGTTTTCCCAGCACTAGTTATTGAAGATACTGTCCTTTCCCCATTGTAAATTCTTGGTTCCTTTGTCAAAAATTAAATGACCATGTATGCATAGGCTTTTTTGGGGGGCTTTCTATTTTGTTCCATTGACCAACGTGTCAGTTTTTAATACCAATATCATACTCTTTTGATTACTGTGACTTTGTAGCTCAGTTTTAAATCAGCAAATAGGATACTCCCAGCTTTGTCTTTTCATTTCAAGATTGCTTTGGCTCTTCTGGATCTTTTCTGGTTCCATAGAAATTTCAGAATTGTGTATGTGTGTGTGTGTGTTTAATTTTCGTGGAAAATGGCATTGGAATTTTAATAGGAATTGCATTGAATCTGTAGATTGCTTTCAGTAATATGGACAGCTTAGCAATATTAATTCTTCCAATCCATGAGCATGGAATAGCTTTCCTTTTATTGTGTCTTCTTCAGATTCTTTCATTAATTTTTTATTGTTTTCATTGTACAGAGCTTTCACCTCCTTGGGAAATTTATCATAGATATTTTATTATTTTTATACAATTGTAAATGAGATTGTTTTCTTAATTTCTCTTTCTGATATTCACTTATTGGTATATAGAAATCAATTTTTATATATTGATTTTGCATCCTGAAGCTACTAAATTTATTTACTTGTTCTAATGGTTTTTTGGTGGAGTCTTTAGGATTTTCTATAAATAATGTCATTTACAAATAGAGACAGTTTTACTTCTTTCTTTATGACTTGGATGCTTTCTATATCTTTTTTCCTGCCAGTTTGCTCTGGCTAGGATTTCTAGTATTTTGTTGAATGAAAGTGATGAGAGTGGGCATCCTTGTATTGTTCCTTATCTGAAAAGAAAAGCTTTCAGTTTACCATTTGAGTATGATGCTAGCTGTGGCATGTCATATATGGCAATTTTATATTGGAGCACATTCCTTTGTTGATATTCTGCTACTGCGGCTGCTAAATCACTTCAGTCGTGTCCGACTCTGTGCGACCCCACAGATGGCAGCCCACCTGGCTCCTCTGTCCGTGGGATTCTCCAGGCAAGAATACTGGAATGGGTTGCCATTTCCTTCTCTGGTGTTGATATTCTACTGTATTCTAAAAAATAACAACAGTGAAATCTCACTATGTATTGTGTAAGCCATTGATTTATGTTTTCTTATTTAATCATCCTCCAAATTCTAGTAGTTTTGCATTCATTTATAGATGAGAAAACTTATATGACCGAGGTATATATGACCCTGCAGCTTCCCTGGTGGCTCAGATGGTAATGAATCTGCCTGCAATACAGGAGATCCAGGTTCAGTCCCTGGGTCAGGGAAATCCCCTGGAGAATGGAATGGCAGTCTACTCCAATATTCTTGCCTGGAGAATTCCACGGACAGAGGAGCCTGGCAGGTGACAGTCCATGGGGTCACAAAGAGTTGAACACAACTGAGTGACTCACACTCATATATAACCCAAACCCATGCTATTAACCTTTACTTTAATAGCATTATACATTTATTAGTTAATTTAAATAACTTGATGCCTGAATGACTTTTGTTTAGTTTTGCTTCAGGTTATTTGATATAGCTTCTCTTCAATTCACAGGATAGTATCACATCTCTCTATAATACTACGTTGAAAACATTGGTATTCTATGCTGCCTGTTGATCTTTCTTATTTGTATAAGAAAAAAGAATGAAGTAAAATGTTCCACAAGTCAAAAACTTTTTCTTATAAGTGAAAATCCTTTTGAAAAGTACTGGAATCTATTTTTAGTTTCATGATTCATTTCAAGAGCCTTTGTTATTTAGAAAGCAAATGTTAGGAGTGGAGATGAACGTCTTCTATGTGCAGTAAAATCCAGCCCATTTCAGTGTGTTTATCAAACACATGACGCTGGCCACTTTTCTGGAGGAAGAGGGAAATCTTTCAGTGTGTTCTGGTTTCTGTATGACGAGAAATAAAATACCAGCGGGAATAAGAAGCAGTGTGAAAGTTTGGTAACTTTCATGAATAATGCAGGCTTATTTGTTTTTACTTTTGGTTTTGAATGTTGCTGTTGTTGCTTTTGTTGTTTTATATTTTCTCCACTTCCACTTCCCAGTTCAGTTCACTCCCCATCAAAGTGTCTATGATGTCGAGTATCAAAAAGTGCTTTCCATACACAACCCAAGAGAAAGTAATGGACTTGTAGACTGATATTTTGAGGGTTAGTTAATGTTAAATTAAAATTAAATTACTGCTAATTACTCAGTGATTAATAAATAATGAAATCATTATAGATGAAAGTAATAATTTATATTAACAAGTTAATTTCAAAGTGAAAATAATCTGAATAACTGAAACTCTAAAGAGGAGATGCAGGAGGAACAAAGATAACTGAACATTTAGGCTAACTTGACATTGATAATTCCCTATTATTACTTGTGACAAAACCATACCCACAAAAATCAACAGAAGTCCATAGGTACTAGGTGTTTGGCCACCTCATGCGAAGAGTTGACTCATTGGAAAAGACTCTGATGCTGGGAGGGATTGGGGGCAGGAGGAGAAGGGGACGACCGAGGATGAGATGGCCAGTTACACTTGTTTGACTAAAGCCCATGTTGATTTAATATTCATGAAGATGTGTATAAGAGACAGATCCTGCACTGGTCAGTGTTGGACCTGGAGACCTTGAAGAAAGAGTCTCCATCCCTAAGAGACTCATTTCTTCAGAAGTCAGAAATGTATAGCCTGGTAAGCTCCAGTGTCCTGAGATGGCTCACCCTTGTTCTGGTAGATGATCGACCTACTGGGCCTGCCTGAGGGGGACTTATTCACAGAAGTAACAGGATGAATTCAAGGCCAGATTATGGCCAAACAGCTGTCAAGTTCAGCCGGGGCTCCTGACTCACTCACTCCAGGCAGAGGCCAAGCCCTTCAGAAAAATCTATTCCTTTGTCACATTGTGAGGAAGAGACTAGAGCCAGATGGTTGATTATCAAGGGTTTTGTGAGCCTTAAAACCCTTCAAGTGAGGGATGTGTCATGTCAGACTAGGTCACTAAGGATGAATATGTAAATAAATTAAAATGGTCAGAATGAGCTTTTAGTTTTGACTTTCATGTATGTGCCTCTCCTCCAGAAGCAGTTTAGGATGTGTCAAAAAAAAAAAAAAAAAAAAAAAGCCTTTACTATGAGCTCATGCCAAAGAAATAACAGCAGGGCAAGTTGTAAGAACAACTTCTATGTAGATGGACCTAGAGATTATGACACTAAGTAAAGTAAATCAGACAGAGAAAGAATTATCATATGCTATCAATTACATGTGGAATCTAAAAAAGAAGTAATACAAATGAACTTATTTACAAGACAAACAGAATCACAGACACAGAAACAAACTTATGGTAACCAAAGGGAAAAGGAGGGGAGGGATAAATTAGGAGTTTAGGATTAAGAGATGCAGACCACCACATATAAAACAGATAGACAACAAGGATTTACTGTTTGGCACAGGGAACTACACTTAATGTCTTATAATGACCCATAATGGAAAAAATCTGAAAAATATGTGTATATATACTTGCTTGCTTCTTGGAAGGAAAGCTATGAGAAACCTAGACAATATATTAAAAAGCGAAGACATCACTTTGCTGACAAAGATCCATATAGCCAAAGCTGTAGTCTTTCCAGTAGTCACGTAAGGATGTGAGAGGTGGACCATAAAGAAGACAGAGAGGCAAAGAATTGATGCTTACAACTGTGTTGCTAGAGAAGACTTAAGAGTCCCTTGGACAGCAAAGGTCAAACCAGTCAATCCTAAAGGAGATCAATCCTGAATACTCATTGGAAGGACTGATGCTGAACTGTGGTGTTGGAGGACTCTTGAGAGTCCCCTGGACTGCTAGGAGATCCAGCCAGTCCATCCTAAAGGAGGTCAGTCCTGGGTGTTCATCAGAGGGCCTGATGCTGAAGCTGAAACTACAATACTTTGGCCACCTCATGAGAAGAGTTGACTCACTGGAAAAGACCCTGATGCTGGGAGGGATTGGGGGCAGGAGGAGAAGGGGATGACAGAGAATGAGATGGCTGGATGGCATCACCAACTCGATGGACATGAGTTTGGGCAAACTCTGGGAGTTGGTGATAGACAGGGAGGCCTAGCGTGCTGCGATTCATGGGGTTGCAAAGAGTTGGACACGACTGAGCAACTAAATTGAACTGAAGCTCCAAATGGCCACCTGATGCAAAGAGCCAATTCATTGGAAAAGACCCTGATGCTGGGAAAGATTGAAGGCAGGAGAAGACAGCAACAGAGGATGAGATGGTTGGATGGCATCACCAATTCAATGGACATAAACTTGGGCAAACTCTGGGAGATAGTGAGGGACAGAGAGGCCCGGTGTGCTGCAGGCCATGGGATCACAAAGAGTCAGACATGACTTAGCAACTGAATAACAACAGCAACATACATATACAGGTGCTGTATACCTGAAACTAATACAATACTGTAAATCAACTATGCTCAATTAAAAAAAAAAAATTCCAGAAAGTTCAAAAAAAGAAAAAACACCTTTCACAGTATTCCTAAGCTTCTGGCATTTCATTCCTTCCAGTGGACTCTGGGGATAACTGGCTTAGATTCTGGAGGCATCTAAGGGCCTGGAGAAGGGGTCCCTGCCATCTGGGGCCAAGAGAAAACTTGGCCCCTCCATAGGGCAAAGAGTAGCCTCAGGCACCCAAAATGACAAAAATCTATGCCCTGCAGCAATATGGCGAGGATAAAGATGGAGTGAATTCAATTACTGTAGGAACAATGTCATCCTTACCTCTTTTGTAAGGAGCGCTTTAACCTCAAGGCCAGCTAGTTGACCTTTCATCTCAGGCATGATTCTTTACTACCTGCCCTCCTGTTTTGACTCAATTCTGATGTTTAACCTAGATAAGCTAGGTAGCGGAATCCTAAAGTGTTTCACAAGGAAGTTTGCTTGTTCTTCTCTTTTGCAAATACCGGCTCCATTCCCCATAGTGAAGTGAAGTCGCTCAGTCGTGTCCGACTCTTTGCGACCCGTGGACTGTAGCCCACCAAGCTCCTCCATCCATGGGATTCTCCAGGCAAGAATACTGGAGTGGGTTGCCATTTCCTTCTCCGATTCCCCATAATTAAATTAATTTGGTGATTATTTGAAATAGATCTTCCAGGACATCAGAGGTGGCAAGAACCTTTCAGACTTCTCAGATATTGTGTGAGAATGTGCTTTACGTTCCAATGATCAGGACAGAATCCACCAGGTTGCCTACCTGGTGGATGGGCATCTTCTATACTCTCTAGTAGAATGAAGTTTGACCCTCTAATGACGGGACTGAAGGCAGATAGGCAGACTGTAGAGCGGGTAGTGGATGCTGGATCAGACTTAAAGGGATGTAAGGACAGTAGAGCTTCCTGGAAATCCCTTGTGTCTTCCTTCCCTTCCTCCCTCCTTCCTTTCTCCCCACCCCACTTTTACTATCTGTTGTTGTGTGAAAGATTTGAAATTCCATTTTAAAATCCTGGCTTTACCTTTCCTTATTTGCTAGGGTCTTTCTTGCATGTGAGAAATGACCCTCACCTCACAGGTTAATTGTGAAGATTATAGGAGAGAATCTTTGGGAAGTTGAGGATAATATCCTGAGTAAACACTTAACACCTAGAGCTGCTTATCACTCACCTGTTCAGATGATGCTCAAAACCCTTTAATTTTGAAGGAAAATCCTATGAGAAATGACCCTCACCTCACAGGTTAATTGTGAAGATTATAGGAGAGAATCTTTGGGAAGTTGAGGATAATATCCTGAGTAAACACTTAACACCTAGAGCTGCTTATCACTCACCTGTTCAGATGATGCTCAAAACCCTTTAATTTTGAAGGAAAATCCTCTCAATTAGCAGTAAGAGGTCTTAGAGATTTCTAACAGCAAAGGCTTTAAACAGTGAATCTAGATGCCACACTTTATGCTTTTGAAACCAAGCAACTCAGAATGGGACTCAAACCCAGCCAAACCCCAGATTGAGTTTGAATCCATGGTGTTGTAATTGAGATCACACACCTGGTCCCAAGACTTAATGAGGCTCTGCTGCTGCTGCTGCTGCTGCTGCTAAGTCGCTTCAGTCGTGTCCGACTCTGTGTCTCCCCATAGACGGCAGCCCACCAGGCTCCCCCGTCCCTGGGATTCTCCAGGCAAGAACACTGGAGTGGGTTGCCATTTCCTTCTCCAATGCATGAAAGCAAAAAGTGAAAGTGAAGTCGCTTAGTAGTGTCCGACTCTTACCGACCCCATGGACTGCATGCTCCTCCGTCCATGGGATTCTCCAGGCAAGAGTACTGGAGTGGGGTGCCATTGCCTTCTCCGTAATGAGGCTCGGGTCCTTTTTCTTTTTTTTTACATCCTCTTTTTTATAATTTTTTTCTGTGTGTTCTCTCTTTTTAAATTTTGTTTAAATTTATTTATTTTTTTAATTGAAGGATAATTGCTTTACAGAATTTTTCTGTCAAACCTCCACATGAATCAGCCATAGGTATACATATGAAAGTGAAAGTGAAGTCGTTTCCGGCTCTTTGCGACCGCATGGACTATAGCCTACCACGCTCCTCCATCCGTGGGATTCTCCAGGAAAGAATACTGGAGTGGGTTGCCATTTCCTTCTCCAGGAGATCTTCCCAACACAGGGATCGAACCCGGGTCTCCCGCATTGCGGGCAGACGCTTTACCATCTGAGCCACCAGGGAAGCTCAGGTATACATATATCCCCTCCCTATCTTGTCGCAGAAAGAATTCAGTGAGAGAAAGGGATAAGCAAGAAGTGGACGTATTTAGAGAGAAACAGACTCTGCAGACAGAGTGTGGGCCATCTCAGAAGGCAACCGACCCTGAAAGATTGGTTAGTTTTTACGGGCTGGCTAACTTCATAGACTAACAAGCAGGAGGAGTATTCCAACTGTTGGGGGAAGAGGCGGAGATTTCCAGGAATTGGGCTACCAGCCACTTCTCGATCTTTGAACTGTCCTGGTGCTAGTAGGTGTGTCACTTAGCTTATGCTGATGTGTTTCAATGAGCATATAATGAGGTTCAAGGTCCACTGGAGGTTAAATATTCTGCCATCTTGGAGCTAGTTGGTTCTAGTCAGTATTTGTTATGTCCTATGGCTATGTCATTCTTTTAAAGGCTGTGCCCTGCCCCCTTCCTTCCAGTTTCACTTCCAATTTTACCAAAGTTCTTCCAGTCACTCAGTTGAGGGAATGGGGAAAGAAGTCAGTCAACTGGGTTAGCTCTATCTAAAGAATTCACTCAGTTGAGGGAATGGTAAGAGAATTGAGTCAGCTGGGTTAATTCTGTCTAAAAAAATATTTAGGCCAGGGTTTTCTACTTTGTTTTGTCATCTACATTTTTAAGAGATTATGGTAGCATATTAATATAGCATTTTAAAATGTACTATTATTTTTTTAATGTGTTAGCTCATTAATAAATAGGAAATTATCAGAAAAGAAACAGAAGAAGGAATAAATGTTAAGGCAATAAATATTGCCAATATTTATTGAGCTCTTATCCTTGCCAAATACTGTTCTAAGTATTTATCATGTGTGAATCTGCTCCATTTCACAACATTAGCATGTCAGATACCCTTATGGTTTCAGCTGTTCAGGCAAGGAAACTGACATGCCCAAAATCACAAAGTTAATAAATAGTAGGTCTGGATTGAAGGCGAGGCATTCCTGGCCCAGAGCACACACTCAGTTACCACACTGCCTGCCTAGCCTTTTGTTACAAGATAGTGACTAAACAGATGGAATAGTTAGTTATCTCAGGAGTATTTTATTCAACTTAAAAAGGCATCCTTTTGTAACCAACAGCCCTTAGATTTAGGTCTGTACTACATAGTGTGAAAAGAGGAGTTGGTAATTGTCTTGTTTATTCATAATCATTTAATTTTGAAGCTAATTCATGACATTTCATGCTCTGAGTAGTTTCGCTGCCCGCAAATTTAGGATAATGTATTAAATAAATTATATGTTATAAAATGCTTTAAGCCTTATTACAAATCACCCATTATCCTCAAGTCAACATGCACTACATACCTTCACATCCATTGTATAAACTGTTAATTGTTCAAAGGACTTGAGAAAAATTTAAGTACATTTGGAAAAAAGAAAAATTTTTGCCAGTCCATTTTGAACATGTACCTCTTAGAAATTAGGAACATCCTTCTATTGGTTAACTGAAAACAAACAAACTACAACAACAGCAAAACACCTGTGTGAATCACACAACAAAAATTCTGTGATGTGTGATTCAACTTTGTGACCACCAGACTGGATTTATGATTGTTTCCTTAGCAAGTAGACAGGTTTTTAAACACCTAAGGGATAATCTGAATTTAAAACTACATTCCCCTTTTATAATGGCTATTAATGCAATTCCTGAGCATAACATATTTGCTTAATTTTAAGATTTGAAGATCTCTCCAGAAGAACTATAATCTATCCTCTTAAACTTCAGAAATGGCTCTTTAAGTCTGAAGGAGACTTTATAAGCCTATTGGTCTATCCCCATAACAAGTTGTGGAAGCTTTTTTAAAAAGGCTGCAATAGTACCCCGCAATCAGCATGCCCTACTGCAGCATGCCCCTCCTCTTGTGTCTGTGCTGGTTTATGATTTACTGGTAACCAATTGAACACAGCAAAAGTGATGCATGTGACTTTCATGGTTGTCAAAAAGCCAGTGCAGCTTTCACCTTGCACACTGGAAAGCTTACCTTTGGAACCTCCAGTTGCCATACAAAATTTTCAGCTATTGTGAGACAGAAGCCCTAGCAATGTGAAGAGACCACAGGCAGGTGCTCCAGTCTACTGCCCAGTTGAGATGCCAGTCAACAGCCAACATTAACAGCCATACATGTGAGATCCACAATGTCCAGTGAGTATAAACTACATATAAATTTTAAGTTTTGTACTAGCCACATTTTAAAAATTAAAAAGAAACAAGTGACATTCATATAGTTAATATATTTTATTTCACCCAATATCCAAATATTATTTCCATATGTAATCAAGATACACCTTATTAATGACAGTTTTAGTTCTTTATATTCAAACTAAGTCTTTGGAATAGTGTGTATGTATGCAGTGTGTGTGTGTGTGTGTGTGTGTGTGTGTGTGTGTGCATGTTTTACTTAGAACACAATTCGTTTCAGACTAGATATATTTTAGGTAGTTGATACCCACATGGGGTGAGTGCCTTCTATACTGGACAGCACAGTTCTAGATGACTCCAGCCTTCATTTGTCCTGTTTGCCCCACCTTCTCCCCACAACTGTGGAGTCTTCCCAGCTGAGCACTAGACAATGTGGAGGCCTCTCCATAGGCCTGATTCACATGATATATATTTCAAGCAGCTCAGTTTGGGGGTAGTATGGTAAACACTGACAGTGAAGCATAGGGTACCATTAGAAACGTAGGTTATGAAAATAGATGTTTTTTTGCTTCAGTTCAAGTTTAATTATTTTAGAGAAAGGTAAAACCATAGAATCTTAGAGGACCTGAAAAATCACTTAAAGAGCATTTATTTCAACCTCCTACCCAGTGCCAAAATCATGATTATATCATCCATAGCAATAGGTCTACTCAGTTTTACTTGATTATTTACATGTTACCCCTCACAAGAAAATGTACTGAATTTCTGAGCAACTTTAAGTTTTTAAAATTTTTTTCTTTATATCAAATTGAAAAAATGACCTCAATAATTTCTCTTCAGCAGTTCTATTCTGGTCTCTAGAACAACATAGCTAATCCCTCTGATGTAGCAGCCACTCAGAGCTTTGGAGACAGTTTTTTGAATTTGCACTTTCCCTTCCATTATCACTCCACCACCACCACCAATATTCCTTTTTCCAGGCTGAACATCTCAAATTCTTTCAACTACACTTTGTAAGGCAGAGTTTTCAGAATTTTAACTACTAGAACAAATTGCTGGCAGTTCTCTATTTTATGACTCTTTATACATCTCAAACCTTACCATACAATACTCAGAAACAAATGTGTGTTCCAGATATGGCCTGACCAATACAGTTCAATAGGTTTGTTAGTCTTTCCTGTATGATGCATTTCTATGAAGGCAAGTTAAAATTGCTACTCACCAAAGATATTTTGATGGAGACAAGACTTCCGCTATCTGAACACACATAGTCCCTTAGCTGCAAAAACACTTTAATACATCCTAGGAGGAGCCCAAAACTTAAAATAAGAAGTCCTGATCTTGAGTTCAGTTAGCAAATGACTAAATGTATGACTTTGGGCAAGTTGTTTGTTTGTACTGTCTGTATCATGGTTATACTGACTTATTCATTAAAAAGTGATGATATATGGACATGGCATCTTGAGGTAGGCATTAAATGGAATAGGTATGTGTAAATGATTGTAGTCTATAAAACTCTGTAAAACATAAGGCCCTTCTATTATTAATATCAACCTAAGAATAGGACTTGATGTTTGTTTCCATTAAACTTTATCTTCCTAGTTTTGGCTCACCATCACTGCTCTTAAACAACTTTCTTTAAAACATTATTCAATTTGGTTTAGTAATTCAATAACATTTACAAAGCATTTGCTCTGTGTAAGACTTAGCATTATCAGTTCTCTTCGATGCCTTCGAAATTCTATGAAGTTTTCAAAATCCCTAGGTCATCCATCAGCTGCCCACAGGCGTATCAGAGTCTTTTATCCAAAAAGAGTGATTTGATTTAAGACTTTTAAGATTTAAGACTTAAGATTCTGTTCTTTGTACCTGCTGATCCGGAACCCTGGGTCAGGCTGCCTGGAACTGTGACATTAGGGACAGGTAGACCCAGCTTCACTTTGGGAGCTGTTGCGAGGCCACCTACATAGTTTCCTGCTTCCTTCCAAAGCTCCAGAAGTCAGAGTGAACCAAAAACACCTGATGGAATAGAAGAGCTTTTTTAATTAGTGGAGATAATAGGACAAGAGATTCTGGGACTCAGACTGGTGCAGGACAGTAAGCAGCTAAGCGTCAAGAACTTAATCATGGAGGGAGCTCCACTCCTTTGCAAGGCTTATAGTGACATCAGACAAGGAGCAAGCTGTAACATTTGGACTTATGCCAGACCACAGTATACCCCCACAGTGAAAATGACCAAGAGAGAAGCACATTTTTCATTCTCTTCTTTCTGCTTCATTTGTTTTATATCTCATGCAATAACATTTATATAAAGTAAAGCAACTTTAAATTCCCTGTAAGTGGTGTGGCAGAGCATGGCAAGGTATTTTTCAGCTATGATATGATGTAGACAGATTACTGATTTCCCCTTGTCAGTATATCATGGATACTTGGAGGGACCTCATGGGTTAGCCAGTGTGACACACTTATTTTACAGGAGAGGAACTGGCCTGCACTGGGTTGTCCGAGGCTTGCAAATCAGCAGCAGCACAGACTACAGTTTCCACCCTAATGAGTTTCATCTCTGCCCCACTGATTAAGCGGTTAAATAGTTAAGCAACTAAGATGCTCGCACACACATACACACACACGCACACACATTCATGCATACACGTATTAAGTTGGCGTGACCTTCACTTTTAATCTGATTCGCAGCAGTTTCTCTTCATAAATGGGAACTGGATGAACCAGTTTTGTACTTCTGGGTTTTTGATTGCTTTTTTGGTTTGTTTTTTAAAAAGCTGCAATGAAAAGACTGAAATTATTTAATGAATCCACTGTCATTCGGGCTTCCCTGGTGGCTCAGACAGTAAAGAATCTGCCTGTAGTGCAAGAGACCTGGGTTCAATCCCTGGGTCAGGAAGATCCCCTGGAGAAGGGAATGACAACCCACTCCAGTACTCTTGTCTGAAGAATTCCATGGACAGAGGAGACTGGCGGGCTACCATCCATAGGATCCCAAAGAATCAGACACAACTGCAGCAACTAATACTTTCACTTTTCACTCACAGTCATGCAGACCCAATCTTAGTTTAGGGAGTATCCTAAAACCCCGTCAACATCTGCAGAAATATGGGATCTTGCATGACTCATTTCTAAATGTGGACTTGAAAACACAGTCAACAAAGAAGAACATGACTTAGTCATGGAAGTTTGTACCGAAGAGGTGGATCTTAAAGGGGGCAGGAGTAATGCTTTGTTCTGAAGAAACGAGGGTTACAGGGGAAATAAACAGAACCTGAAAATATAGAAGAGGAAGCAGTCGAGTGGTGTGAGGGAGTAGCAGGCAAACAGACATGCCTGGAGTAGGGGGTACGGATGTACGGAAAACTAGTAGAATAGGAGGTGTAAAAAAAGTGCAATGTCTTGACACTGTCTGAATACAGTAATGTGAACAAGCCATTCTGCTGCTTGTTGCATAAGCCAGTAATTTCAGGGTGGAAGCAATTGGGGGACACTTTACAGTATCTTCGGAGGCAGGTTTCAAAGTTAAATGCACATCTCCCAAATATGGAGTCGATTAGGACTAATGAACAATTGACCAGTTCTGTTGCACAAAAATGACAGGGTGAAAGTATTCATACTTTACTGGTTTTCATCCAAATCACTTTGTGAAATCACAGCAAGTACTTAATTTTAATTACCTCATCAGGAATGATATTTGCTGTGCATTTGTTAGCGTTTCACAGTCTAGCAAGGACATGCACAGATCTGTTTGATTTGACTCTCTTAACAACACTGAGTTGAGCTGTTATTACTCACATCTCACAGATGGACAAAGCTGAGTCTTGAGAAGTTCAGTGAATTGCCTGAGGCCACTCAGCCTGTAGGTTGGTGCTGAAACTCAAACCTCTCTTCCGACTCCAGCTCAAGGTCTCTTTCCACTGAACCATTGCAAGGAATGATAATATGCATCTCTGTGAGTCCATCACCTATGGAATAGTCCTTCTGTCAGAGAGATTTCTGTTTAGGTGTTAGAGATCTTCCTTGACCACTTTACAGAGTAAAGTATTAGACCAGAACCTTCTCTGAAGGACAATTTCTTTTTCTCTTTTTGGCTACACTGTGCAACATGTGGGATCTTAGTTCTCCACCCAGGGATTGAACCCTTGTCACCTGTATTGAGGCATGGAGTCTTAACCACTGAACCACCAGGGAAGTCCCTCTGAAGGACAATTTTTAACGTTCTTAACTGTGACTTTCTTGCAGGGGAAAGTCAGCCATAAACATCAAGGCAATGGATCATGTGATTGCAGTTTAGGTATATGAGAATTTGGAATTTCTATGATTTTCTAAGTGGATTGAAAATGGAAACCTGAAGCATTGGTTTAATAAGACACACAGAGATTTTCACCTTCATATTTTCTGGGGAAGATGAGTTATGGAGGCAGCAAAATGTTTGTATTTATGTTTTAATTGGCTTTGCTAGAATAATTAACCCCGTATTTGCATTTGATCTCTAGAAATTATTCTGTTGCTTATATTTTTATGGTTTTATATTTTCTGAGGCAGAGATCTTATTACAATATTCACTGCTACTTTATATTTAATTCAAAGAATCAGAACTAACTATACAGAAACTTTAGCAGGAAAAGAAAATGGCTATTTTTTCACTCCTTTTAAAGCACCAATAAATTTTATGATTGACAGTGTAAGGAAAAGTCTGTTAATGATGACGCTAACAGACTTGGAATATTGCCATTTTGATTGACACCACTACTAGACAGACGTAAGTACTATTTACTCAGTGCCAGAAATTTCAATTCTCAGGTTGAATTTGAAAATAAAAATCCAAAAGGTCTGTTTAGTTTTATTTTCTTAATTCTCAGGCTGATATTTAAAAAACATTGAAAAACAAATCAGATAGCTTCACTTAGAGAAATATGATGCCCCAAGGACAAAACTTGGACACATACATAGCTTAGCTATTTAAGGTCTATAACATCCTGCATTTGGAGAGCATATTTTAATTTACAAATATCACTTTGATACTTGCAGCATCCTTAAGGGGTTTGCAGACAGCATATGCTATTATTCCCAGTTTAAAGCTGAGAGAGATGAAGGTCAGAGGGTCTGAACAATTTGCCAAAAGACAGACAGCTAATTAGAAGGAGATACGAGTCTCCAAAATCCTACTCTGTGTTATTTCTACTGTTTGGGTTGAGCCATTTTAAAGTTGCTCTTTCCAGAAAATTTTTGTCCAGTCCAAAGGGCAGATTTGTATGGTCTCTCAAGTGTGCTTCCAACAATGAATATTAGTTTGCTGGTGGTTTTGTTATTGAGGTGCTGGAGGAAATGGAGTAGAAAAAAATAGTTTGAATTTATAGTTGCTAATTAGTTTGGAAATATTGAGCAACTATGTAACTTAATAAACTGATAAAGCAGTAATTCAGTTAATTGTTTATGATAATTTTTTAAACTGAGAACTATTTCCATAAGAAAAGACTGGATGTTTACCTACCATATGTGTGCTGGGTTTTGTGCTATGCTATGCCTAGTCACCCAGTCATGTCCGACTCCTTGTGACTCCATGGACTGTAGCCTAGTCCATGGGGATTCTCCAGGCAAGAATACTGGAGTGGGTATCCTATCACTTCCCCAGGGATAGGCTACCAATTCTCCAGGGGAATTTACCGACCCAGGAATCGAACTGGGGTCTCCTGAATTGCAGGCAGGTTCTTTACCAGCTGAGCTACCTGGGAAGCACCCCCATGCTGGGTTTTAGCTATGCAATAATAGGAAGGAGAGTGTTTTCATGAAGGTTCAACCCCAAACAGATTTGACAACCCTTTTCTGACCCACCCATTTCCGACCATGCCCAGCTATCCATCCTTGAGTACCAATAGGTCTATATCACTTTAGAAAATATCAGATCTGGACTTAAGCCTCCTGCTTCTGGTTTTCAACGTGTACTCCAATATTCATCACAGCACTGTTTATAATAGCCAGGACATGGAAGCAACCTAGATGTCCATCAGCAGATGAATGGATAAGAAAGCTGTGGTACATATACACAATGGAGTATTACTCAGCCATTAAAAAGAATACATTTGAGTCAGTTCTAATGAGGTGGATGAAACTGGAGCCTATTATACAGAGTGAAGTAAGTCAGAAAGAAAAACACCAATATAGTATACTAATGCATATATATGGAATTTAGAAAGATGGTAATGATAATCCTGTATGCGAGATAGCAAAAGAGACACAGATGTATAGAACAGTCTTTTGGGCTCTGTGGGAGAGGGAGAGGGTGGGATGATTTGGGAGAATGGAATTGAAACATGTATAATATCATATATGAAACGAATTGCCAGTCCAGGTTCAATGCATGATACTGGATGCTTGGGGCTGGTGCACTGGGATGACCCAGAGGTATGGTATGGAGACCGGGGAGGGAGGGTGGTTCAGGATGGGGAACACGTGTATACCTGTGGTGGATTCATGTTGATGTATGGCAAAAACCAATACAATATTGTAAAGTAATTAACCTCCAATTAAAATAAATAAATTTATATTAAAAAAAGAAAATATCAGAGAAGAAATTCGTTTGTCACTTTTAAATAGAGTCGATCTGAAATGTGACTGTGAAGGATTATAAGCACGTCTTTTGTATCCAAACTTCACTATCAAAGCAGTTAAAGGTATGCTAGAAAACTCCAAAACTTACACACCTATCTGGTTTTTAAAAAATAAGAGTAAAGGAAGATACCTCATCCCTGCCATCAGCAAGCTTTGTTACCAAATGAAATATTTCATCCAGATACCCTCTTGGCCCTCTATCTTTCTGAAGACAGCTTATTTATTTTTATATCTGAGATCCTACGTCCTTCTGGACTCTGATTGATTTTAAAAAAAAAATTTCAGTGGCAATCAGAGTGGAAAGTCAATAACTCAAACTTAATGGAATTGAGAAGGGGAATGTGGCAACAGTTGCAGCCTAGGAAATTGTCCCCATTCGGTCAGGAAGCAGAGAGCTCTTGACCTAAAGGGGCTGCTGGCTCCTAATGAGGTGAGAGAGATGCTGTTGTGCTACTCTGCTTGTAACTCTGCTGGAGCCATGCCTTAGCCCAGCTGCCATCTCTACCTGCAGAGAGCAGCTTAAATGAAGCACTCTGGCCCAGGGGGAGAGGCAGAGGAGCCATCCCTCTTTAATCAATTATTTAGTTGTGTCATGCTCCCAGGCCAGCAGGATCCACATACTCTCCACGCTCTTAATGCCAGAAAGATATCTTTATTCACAAACAACATGTTCCAGGAAGCTGTACACACCTGCCATCAATAAAAGCACCGCTCAGTACCTCGGAAGCTGGTGACTCAATGGTGTTTGTTCTGTTTCTTTCATTGCCATTTATGGAGGACCATTGTACAAAGAAAATTAAAGCCTGAAAAAGCAAGATGGTTCTGCCAGTACTGCATTGATAAAATAACACTATTTATTACTATTTGCTTCCCAGTTCACCTAGAGTTCTTAACTGTTTTGTCTCACTGGAAACTGATTTGATGTTTCGGGGGGACAAAGTGTACCTCATGGCCAGAGCAGGCAGAGCGATGCTCAGGGTTAAAACCAGGCACTTTGGAGTAGAACACCTGTGTCTGAACCATCCTGCTCCATAACTTTACTAACCAGGAAATCTTAGGCAAGTTCCCTAACTTGTGTTTCTCAAATTTCCTGTCTATAAATAGGGATGATGATAGTATCTACTTAACAGGAGTTGTATGAGGAGTGTGTAGATTACTACACTATAAGTTCTTAAAATAGTACATGGGAGGTGCCCAAAGAGACTTGTTGCTGTCATAAGTTCAGGTGCCCAGCCATCCCAGTGATAAGATATTCTTCTTCAGAGAGGCTACATCTCTGTGTATCCACATTGCCTCTCATAATGACGCCACCGAGGTTATAAATCAAAGGTCACCTCTGCTCCCCATTCAANCTCCATAACTTTACTAACCAGGAAATCTTAGGCAAGTTCCCTAACTTGTGTTTCTCAAATTTCCTGTCTATAAATAGGGATGATGATAGTATCTACTTAACAGGAGTTGTATGAGGAGTGTGTAGATTACTACACTATAAGTTCTTAAAATAGTACATGGGAGGTGCCCAAAGAGACTTGTTGCTGTCATAAGTTCAGGTGCCCAGCCATCCCAGTGATAAGATATTCTTCTTCAGAGAGGCTACATCTCTGTGTATCCACATTGCCTCTCATAATGACGCCACCGAGGTTATAAATCAAAGGTCACCTCTGCTCCCCATTCAAAGTGTAGGCAGCCCAGGGAGCTGAGTAGAGCTCTATTAGGGAAGGGAAAACATTCAGATTTCAGTTCATGTTTGCTGCAAACTTCCTGTGAACTCAGGCAGGTTACTTTAATTTTTTTCCCAGCTTCTCAAACTATAAAAGTAGAGGAATTTTTCCAAGCTCATCCAGATAATTATTTGACTTTTCGGAGGTAAAGGGAAAACCTGAATCTTTGGAAAGACTGGAAATTTTTTCTATGATCACTTATATCCCACATACATTTGAGGGTGCTGGCTGGAAGTTCAGTTCAGTCTCTCAGTCGTGTCTGACTCTTTGCGACCCCATGAATCACAGCACGCCAGGCCTCCCTGTCCATCACCAACTCACGGAGTTCACTCAGACTCACGTCCATCAAGTCAGTGATGCCATCTAGCCATCTCATCCTCGGTCGTCCCCTTCTCCTGCTGCCCCCAATCCCTCCCAGCATCAGAGTCTTTTCCAATGAGTCAACTCTTCGCATGAGGTGGCCAAAGTACTGGAGTTTCAGCTTTAGCATCATTCCTTCCAAAGAAATCCCAGGGTTGATCTCCTTCAGAATGGACTGGTTGGATCTCCTTGCAGTCCAAGGGACTCTCAAGAGTCTTCTCCAACACCACAGTTCAAAAGCATCAATTCTTCGGTGCTCAGCCTTCTTCACAGTCCAGCTCTCACATCCATACATGACCACAGGAAAAATCATAGCCTTGACTAGATGGACCTTAGTCAGCAAAGTAATATCTCTGCTTTTGAATATGCTATTTAGGTTGGTCATAACTTCCCTTCCAAGGAGTAAGCATCTTTTAATTTCATGGCTGCAGTCACCATCTGCAGTGATTTTGGAGCCCCCCAAAAATAAAGTCTGACACTGTTTCCACTGTTTCCCCATCTATTTCCCATGAAGTGATGAGACCAGATGCCATGATCTTCATTTTCTGAATGTTGAGCTTTAAGCCAACTTTTCCACTCTCCTCTTTCACTTTCATCAAGAAGCTTTTTAGTTCTTCACTTTCTGCCATAAGGGTGGTGTCATCTGCATATCTGAGGTTATTGCTATTTCTCCCAGCAATCTTGATTCCAGCTTGTGTTTCTTCCAGTCCAACATTCTTCATGATGTACTCTGCATATAAGTTAAATAAGCAGGGAGACAATATACAGCCTTGACATACTCCTTTTCCTATTTGGAACCAGTTCTAGCTGTTGCTTCCTGACCTGCATACAGATTTCTCAAGAAGCAGATCAGGTGGTCTAGTATTCCCATCTCTCTCAGAATTTTCCACAGTTTATTGTGATCCACACTTGGTCTTAAATAGGACAGACAAAATTGGTGCCCTCTGGGACTTTACATTCATGGAAAAGAGACTCCATCATTCAAGAATAAGCTGACATATAAACAAGAAAATCTCAGGCTGATAAATGCTATCAGCCAGGAGATTAACACAGGGCAGAGGGATTAGGAGATAGGGTTACTTTAGTTCAGGATTAGTCAGGAAAGTTGTCTTCCAGATGTAGTGTAAGTTGAGAGCTGAAGGGCAACAACTCAGCCATGTGAAGAGTAGGCCAGGAGCATTCCTAGCAGAGGGATATGATACATGCCATCTGTTCAGTCATGTCTGACTCTTTGCGACCCCGTGGACTGTAACCCCCCCAGGCTCCTCTGTCCATGGGATTTTCCAGGCAAGAGTACTGGAGTGGTTTGCCATTCCCTTCTCTAGGGGATCTTAGCAGAAGGAACTAAGTCCTAAGGTAGGAGTTAGTCTGGAATATTTGGAATTAAGAAGAAGACAAAGTACATGGGAAAGAGTGGAAAGAGATGAGGCCCAGAGGCAGGGACCCTCCTGTAATGCTCGTAGTTAAGTTTGTATTCTAAATGTGATGGGAACCACTGGACAGTTTTAAACAAGGAAGATTAATGACTTAATCTGATGCAAGGTTTATAGAGTCTATTTTAAAATGAGGACTGGCTCTAGAAACCTCACTGAAGGAGGCAGTTATTATTTTCTGACAATAGGGATGAATGATAGTTNAGTTAAGTTTGTATTCTAAATGTGATGGGAACCACTGGACAGTTTTAAACAAGGAAGATTAATGACTTAATCTGATGCAAGGTTTATAGAGTCTATTTTAAAATGAGGACTGGCTCTAGAAACCTCACTGAAGGAGGCAGTTATTATTTTCTGACAATAGGGATGAATGATAGTTGAGTAGTTCTGAGTTCTTGTCTCAATTTAGTACTCAATCAAGAGGGCATTTAGGCAAGTCATAGAATTTGTAATTGCTTCCTTTAACAATAAAAAAATAATAAAAATATTTTCTCACCCTAAATTTGGAGATGTGACAAGCAGAGCTGAGATTACAGCTGTGAAAACCCTTTGGGTTTCTTTAAGGATAATATGTCTTACACATTTCCTTTTTTTTTTTTTTCTTTTTTAAAATTTAATTGAAGGTTAATTACTTTACAATATTGTATTGGTTTTGCCATACATCAGCATGAATCCGCCATAGGTATACACGTGTTCCCCATCCTGAACCCTCCTCTCTCCTCCCTCCC